>JAQPZY010000928.1:0-310000 GCA_029931535.1 Margaritifera margaritifera | reverse complement strand
CACGATATATATATATATATATATATATATATATATATATATATATATATATATATATATATATATATATATATATATATGCTACTTACTGTCTATTATATTCTATCTGAATACAATTAAGAAACTTTTCTTGTGGCAGCAACCTTCTGAAAAAATGAAATAAAACAAAACATGTATATGAAAAGGTTTGTTTAGACCGACTGCCGTCAACTTTTCAAGGTGGTCAGCTTTTAAAGGAAAGTAATGCAACGTCTCAGTTCATATACTACATTGTGGCACTCCTTAACTCCGACCCCATTCTTCGACTCACGTATTACCAACATGAGAATAGTATCAACCTTCATTTCTGTGGCGTAATTATTGGTTTAAAATGTATAAATCGTCACGGAAATAAAAGAATACATACAATTAGCCTTAACATACACTATAGAATTCAGGAAGAAAGTATTTGTATTAAAGTTTATTGTACACACAGTTTACCTATATTGTTACACATCGTTGTATCATACATCTAATGACATATTCGCTTGTTCTGAAGTTGTGCCTGCATTAAAATACGGAGTGAAGTAACCGCTAATTCATAATAGTTTAAGCATTAAAACAATAATTTTGGACAATGTTTTTGAAACCTTCGTATCTCTTTACTATCTGCATAAAAATGTACTTTAACCTGGAGTCAAATATATGATTAATATTCGTTTATAATAAGATAAACTTGAGGCTTGAATAAAGCCAAAAGTTGTTCTCATATTTCAGATATTCCTCAAGTTTGGACTACTGGAGATGAAACCAAAATTAAAAGAATGATACAGCAGGAGGAATCATATATCTTGGATGAACTTGATCCAGATAAATTCCTGGGATTTTTCGTAGAACAAAAAATATTTAATATAGAGAGCATTGCGGACATGACGTTCAAATCCAGACGAGACAAGGCTAAGATCGTGCTAGAGCGTGTATTGCAAAACTTGCCTTATGCCTTTAACCTGTTGCTGTATGCCTTGGAGAAGACAGAGTCAGAACTATTGGCCACTCGTCTGAGCACGTTGGTTTCAAGTACCAGGGATGATGCTAAGTTCGATAGTATGTACACTTCATTGTAATGATATTGAAGAGTTTTTTAAATAAGCTAAAGATGGAATAGTTAATATTTGTGCTGAAACGCTGGGCAAACTCCCAAATTTACTAAATTATTGTATTTGACTTGGTTATGTCCGGTGTTGATATTGATAGTAAACCGTTCTAATTGTGTTACCTACCTATGTGCTTTTTTAAAAAGTTAAGTATTATTAAATATAATTTCTCTCTCACTATAACCAAAACATATATTAAACAAATGGTGTATGTTTTCCCTGTTTATAAGTGTGAAAAGCAATTGTTTATTATTGCTTTAACATTACTCAGACACTTTTTCTGATGGAAATTGAATGCTCCAGTTTCTATCGTAACCCTTATTACAATTAAGTTTTAAGTAAGTAAATTTCTCACCGTATCACCATCGATGATTCGAATTAATTCGAACTATTTTAAATAAAACTGTCATAAATATAGTTTCAGGGAGTGTCCCTCTTTATATATATATATATATATATATATATATATATATATATATATATATATATATATATATATATATATATATATATATATATATTGTGTGAGTGTTTACTTTTCTTTTGCAGATGGGAGTTCAAATTGGAGACACATAGGATCGTTCCAATGTAATTATTTTTTATTTGTGCAAAACATTTTTTTTTCAATTTGTGTTATCCTTCTTACATAATATCTTCGAACATTTCTTCCCAGAAGCAGATCTTAAAATTTAAAGTGATAATATTTTTGAAGGATACTGTTTGGTACTTCTAAAAGCTCTGGCTCACCAATTAAGTATGCTCTAAAACTCTAGGGTACCTGCATTTGCAAGAAGGCGTCCTCGTAAATTCTGGGTTTTTAATTGACCATTTCCAGTGCTTAATCTACTGAACTTTACATCCAAAGTAGAAACTGGCACTAAAATTAGGACGAAATTAGCTATTTTAAATCTGTACTTGATTCAACAGTCTTTGTCTGGTAAAAGATGAAATTTGAACGAATCCAAGGTTTAGGTTTTTATTCCTCACAAACAAAGTGATGACTAGTTTCTACTATTTAGACTCGGAATTTTCGACTTTAATGTGGTCTTCAATACAAGAAAAACAAGGACGCATTTCAACCGCATGATATTAACATTCGATACAAATTAAAATTTAGCTCTTATTGTCTGACTGCCTGATAATATGCAGGCACTATACGGATTCTACAAAATCTGTGTTACTTAGGTTTCGTCAGAAAATGTTTTGAAACGTTTCAGGCGCAGTTAGTGTACATGTGATCCTCTAAACATTTGTGAATTCGTAAAACTTATATTAACGACATACTTGTAATTAAATGATTGTTTAATATGACAGCTACAATATATATTGTAACAATTTTATATTTCTTGAAGGAAAAGTTTCAAAGATACGCTTCGGAAACCAGATTTGTCTCCAAAAGCAATTTGATCAAGACCGTATTTTGATTATATTAAGATAACATTTAAATGCATTTGGTGCTTTAACTCCTTGTATATGTTAAAAATATCTAAGCGACTGTTTTTTTTCTTCTTGAAATCTATCAGAGGTTTCTCAAATTTCTACACTAAAAGGAATACAAATGACATTTTTATATAGCTTAACTCCGTCCTGTTTTTCATGTATTTTCAACTCGAACATGACAATAAAATGCAACAAGTATTTAACTATGAAAACACATATATTCCACCTTCAAAGTCGTTGAGGTAATTACAGAGAGAAAAAGAAGTAAAATTTGTGACAAATGAATCAAATTACTTGTGAATGATGTTTTAAAAATGTATCATAAATCATTAATATTATGCACGTGAAACGCAAATAGATACTAGAAACACCGATTAGCTTGCTTTGCCTTTGATAGTTGGAAACAATTACGTGTTCTTCACAAGTGACAACAGTTTGGGGGTTATGTCTTCGTTTCCAACGTATGTCATATAAGAAAGACACGAAACTGGAAATTCTATATATTTTTCTAGGCGAATCAAAAGAATCAAAAGTAAGGAACCAGATGAAGACAACGATATGTGGTGGTGAAGACAAGCAACCGCTCCTTCAGGCAGAGGCTTGTGTTGTTGAGCGAATAAATAGAGAAGAATGGGAAAATGTTCGAGGAAAGTTATTCAAAGAGACGGAATCCGTGTTTAAAAAAGCAACCGTTGGCAGTTTAATTATTCATATGACCCCATGCTCATGGAGAACATACGCCAAACGTCTTTAGTTCTGACAACACGGCAGTTTCGAAAAACTGCTGAAAAATCTATTGAGTGACGAAAAGACAAAGCAGCTTCTTCCCCAAGGACCTTTGACGGTCAAGATACAGTTGCTGGCAAACGGGGTAATAGAAAAAAGTGGACGAAGTGATGGTAAGATTGAAAGAATAGTAATAATTAGATTGTAATGAGATGAAATACCCTAAATGTAACTTGCATCGTGACAATACCTTTCTTTTACTTCACAGCGTGATTCATAGAAAAGTGAAGTGACAAATTTGAAAAGGATTGTCCTGATAATGCACTGTTGCAAAGTACTTGGGTGTTTTTTGGTCGGTATATGCAATATGGCGACCGATTTAACTTTTTAATTGAAGGAAAATAATTTTTGTCATAAATCGAGTATACGTTCCAGTAACATAATCTATTGATTAACTTCCGCTTGCATGGCTTAATGTTACCACTCACTGATCAGCCTCCAGAGATTAATTGACAACGGAAGTGCACTGTTGTTTAAGATGTTATTAATACTTCCACTAAGTTTATATTTCATAAAATATTGGGAGCAGTGCCTATAATTCAAATATCCTTCAGAGAATCATACTAATATCCATTATTACCGAAAACTGTTCAAAAATATTCCAAAAATAACCCGAATATTGAATAATGGCTATATGTCTAAAATTAGGAATCTAATAACCCAGTGGTCCTAAACTAAAAGAACAATTAATACATTCTCCCTAAACGCTTCTGAAGTTTCAATAATAATTTTTCGATGTTTTAAGTGTGTGATAGTAATTATGATTGAATGGACTTCACATTTCTTTTGAATTCCACCTGAATTTTATTTAAGTGGTAGAAGTTATTTAAAGTATTGCATCGTTTTAAAGCGCTTGAACCATCTTATTTCAGTGTTACAGAGCTATTTAGTTGAACTGGTCCAACAAACGAATATATACTTATATGACAAAAGAAATAGGATTGCGTTGACATAGAGTAAACTGAGCTGTTTTAAAATTAAATGTTTTGATGTAACTGAGATTTTTGTTGGTTGAATGCAGCAATTAGAAATTTACAAAGTTTTGCGATTGAGATATCATATCTGGTTATTAACTCGCCTGTAAGAAGTACATAAAAGCTTATGCTATGACAATGACGTCGTCGGCGTCGGCTGATGTAGACATCAGGTTAGAGTTTATTGGCTCCATAGGCACGAAATATATCTTGAAACATATAATGAAAATTTTTGTGCTTAAATCTTGTAGGAAACACATCATTGTTGCATGCTCCTTCAAAACGTTTGTTTGGGGTGTGGAAAGAATGTTATTTCTATAAAAAAATACCTTTGCAGAGATTGGTGAATTTGTACTGATATTGACAAAAGGTGTATACCAAGACCTCTCTGATATTACGTCTTTCTAATAGGCAGCACATATTTACATTAACTTCATACTCATGGGTCGATATATTGAGCAAGACTAATACAACGAAAATAGTGAATAGATGTTCTAATATGTTTGCATTTTAGAACAAAGTTATTTTCCCAGAATTAGCAAGTTCATTTAAATTAATAAATTAGTAGAAAGGATATATATATATATATATATATATATATATATATATATATATATATATATATATATGTATATATATATATATATATATATATATATATATATATATATATATATATATATATATATATATATATATATATATATATATATTAGAATGAGAGAAATATTTTATGTATGTGTGAACCTAAATATCATTGTTGAGATTGCAATAATTTCACACTAACGGTCGACTGTAAAATTCAGTAAATTCTTGGTCTTAGTGAGTACTGATTTTCTCAAAATTCTGCTGTAAGTAAACCATGGAAGCTGTCATAAACATTCGAGTAATAAATGCGACTCATAGCTTTGTGTAAGCATGTAACGAGATCCTTTTTCGCCTAAAATAATAACAAGAACTAATCCAATTACATTCTAACATGATCTTGTTATTCCTTTATTTTTACAGTCGCTAAGTTCCGCGACAGGCTCATTCAGGAGTTTGACGCAGTCGTGGATGAAATAAACCCAAAGAATTTTCAAAGGCCATTCATAGATCGTCAACATTTGTCTGAAGAGTACTTCAACCAACTTGACCAGTCCCTTGCTCAAAGCAGATCAGCAAAAGCAGCAAACTATGTTGAAAAGGTTTTGGAGCTTGGAGAAGACGCAGTATTAGCCTTTATGGAAACGATTGAAAAGAAAGGTCCAGAATATTTGCTAGGGGTATTGAAGAAAGATTCATTAACGGAAGATGACGTTCATGGTAGGTACTGTCGAAACTGCTATTGATCACTTGAAGCATTTTACTAAATCTTAATTATTATTATTATTATCACCATCGTCGTATTTGTTCAGTTTGATATTCATCGCGGAAATATTCGGTCTACATAGAGAGTTTGCATGTAATGGTTGCTGTATAAATAAAGTATTATTTTTTCAAAGTGAAAATTCCTTTATTTGCGATCATCATCATTATAAACTCTGTCGTAACCTTGTGATTACGTCTGGTATAAACTCTTGTTCCAAGTAAGATCTCCTAGACATATTGCGGTTATTACAACTTGTTACTCCGAATGATTCATTCATTGGAGTTTGAAGTATTGCTTTTCCTTTCCAAATGCCATGACTAAGCGTCAATTTTCTTGTCTGAAGTCTTCGTGTTTGCATGCTAGTGTTTTGATTTTCTTGTCCGAAGTTTTCGTGTTTGCATGCTAGTGCAATGATTCATTGTTTCCTTAGAGCCGATAATGTAAGAGAATAAAATACTAGAAATAGCGTCTTTGAAGAAAAACCCTCAATCATAAAGAAAGGAAATATTGGCAACACAGCTGACAAACACGAAAAACACAGCAAACACTAGCATGCAAACACGAAGACTTCGGACAAGAAACTTGACGCTTATTCATGGCATTTGGAAAGGAAAAGCAATACTTCAAACTCCAATGGTCATCAAGATATAAAAATAAATTAATGAATAATCTGTACTTTAGATTCATATATCAACCATCGCAAAAGATCCAAGGTAGCTGTATTTGACAATATGATGACTGGGGGCGAGCAATAGTAGTTTCAAAGAGAACTACATATCATCGATTGGGTTAAATGAAACCAGTGATGTTTCTTTCGTGTCCAAATTATAAAGGAATTTGATAAACTTGTGGGGTTACCAAACGGGAAACATTTACAAGCAAATCTTAGTTAATATTGTCCAGATTAGAAAAACTAGAGAAGCATTGTAGAAAATGTACCAACAAACGCTAACTTCTAACGTCGCAGCTTGTCTCCACTGGGTATAAAGTTTACTCAGTCCTTTAGAAATTGTCTCCACTTCTTGCTGAAAGATCAAAGGTACTCAAATGGACACCTGTAACCATATTCATCAAATTCGATACCACAAAAAGCTGAAATCGTTTATGACATAATATTCATATTTTATGTCTTCCATCTATAATCGCACATCATATTGGAAAAGTATAGGTATTGAGATAATTATCCGTAAAATCTGGTGTGTAAGAAAATGTCAAAATATACAGATAGTATTATGAGATTCAAGCCTAGTTATCAGAATGTTTCGAGCCTCCTGTTCCTGATACTGAAAATTATATCAAAGAGGACGTCCTAGTATCTATCTTTACATATATACCCGGTTTCATTTGACCTTGTTCTTTTTGTTTCAGAATATGATGAGTTGATTGCTAAACTGGAGGTACAGAAACACGAATCTACAGATTCTGATCAAATTATTTCTACGAGACGAGTTTCCATAATACCATACACGATCCTATCGGTAATACCCATTCATTCTATTTATTTTTCCTGTATAAATTTCTCTAAATATTTTCATCAGAATTCTTCAGGTTTTAATTTTTTGTCAGATTTTCTTACAACTGTATAGTCAGAGAAACAGTCGAGAATATATATATATATATATATATATATATATATATATATATATATATATATATATATATATATACACACATTTATAATGAATGGTTTGATAAGCAAGTGAAGTAATATTATACATCTTGATTTAAAAGAAAATGTCGAGAACAAAAACATTTGAAGGTATTTTACCATTTTTCAATTATACTGAGGCAATGAATCATTTACAAATAATTTAAAAATCGAATGGGTTTTTTTTTCTTCTTCATTGCACTTTGTGATGTTGGAAGAGATCTTATGAGAAACGCTATGCTGAATTATATATATATATATATATATATATATATATATATATATATATATATATATATAATACTGGATTCTGGGATATGCGCTTTCTTCTCTATTTTGATATATATGTGTCATTTATAATTATAAAAGTATCTATACCTTGCATTTCTAACTAGAAATCCAGTGGGTTTGTGCATATAGATGGGTGTTAAATTTCTTTTCCTTATCAAGTGAGTTCTCGTGCACCACGAATCCTTACCTTCGACTACATTCCATCCCTTTATAGGATGATCACATGGTCGTGTATGTGAGGACTCGGGTGCATGAGAGCTAAGCAATAGGTGCCGTTACTAGCAGCACGGGTTTGAATTCTGCTTGGAATAAAATGTATCTCTCTAAGCTGTTTAATATATGTTTGTCTTTATATTTATATATATATATATATATATATATATATATATATATATATATATATATATATATATATATATATATATATATCTTACAATTCTAATTAATGCTTTTAAAAATTTCAGATTCCCATGGAACACAACTTACAGACTCAGCGAAAGGTTTGAAGAAGCTAGGAACAAAGGTGTATACAATTACTGAAGCTGACTATCAGAGATCAAGTTTGTACACGTCTGGAATGGGTATTACAGACAGTACCGTTTATAGTAAAGAATGCGTGGACAAGTTTAAACCACCAAAACCGGACATCGTAAAATGGGATACGAGGTATCGAGATTCCCTTACTTCAGATTATGATTCTCCAACAAGCTCGAGAGGCTCAACCATAACCTACTTTTCAGGTTCCTCTGATCCAACCAAGGATTTAGAGGGCGATCTGACGAATTAAGGAATCAGTTTACATGATTGCGCTAGGTCCGTTCATTTTTCCTCCCGACTTCGACTGACAATAAGCATCAAACAAATCCAAAACAACATGGATCTCTCAGTAGTTGGTCAGACAGTGAACGACCAACAAACAACTCCTACATCTCGATGATACTTTTGTCTAGCTCTATATGTACTGTGTACACTTTACACGTTTTTAAGCACGTTAATGTACACAATGGTAAGCCTATTCAAATCATACACTTCTAGAAATTATATGAAAAGGCACTTAGATGTGTGTTTGACGATTGCGTTGCGTCCATCGAAGAATTAACGCAGCAGATAGTCATACCATCACTCCATCTCAGAAAAATTAGCTCTCTATGTCTTGAACTTTTAATATTCTGAGCACGGTCCCATTTACTTGCGTAATTTTGTCTCATTCCAGTTTCATACTTTTAGTTACTCAAATAGTTTAGATATTTCCTGTATAAATACGGTGCGGATTAAATCTTTTTAGAATAATATGCAGCCAATGTATGGAACCAGCTCCCTAACGAAAGTACACGTAGAAAAGCTGAAAATGACAAAATCTTTCTTAATGTTATCAATAAATGGAATATAATTTCGAACAGTTGTAAGTGCATAGCTTTAGAGTATAGCATGTACATGCATTTTGTTTTGCTGCAACATAAGTACCTGCTTGTGGGTCATATGCCCAACCGTCAGAATATAACTCTGGTGTGCTATAATTTATTTTGCATTTATTCTGTAGATGTGTAATTAATTTCACTCTTCTTTTTTCTTCATGATTTGGGGCTTCTAGCTCTTATTTTAGACTTAGTTTATTTCCCAATGTGAGTTACATTCAGCTTTGCTTCTTTGACGCCCTGCATGCTTCAGCTTATATATATATATATATATATATATATATATATATATATATATATGTATGTGTGTGTGTGTGTGTGTGTGTGTGTGTGTGTGTGTGTGTGTGTGTGCGGCGATGGTCGGCAGGGATTTAGATTCCGGATTTGATAAGCCAATTGATGCTATGCTGTATTCCAAACTTTTGTAGATTTAACTATTGACATGTTTAACTTTTAGATTAAAGACAACTCACTTTTAAGACGTGTAAATGTATCACTGACTTTATATGTTTTATGCCCACTCTGTCTAAATATAGAAAGTTAATTTGTGCAAAGCTAATGCAAAATCTATATATAATATTATGTTATGTTTCCTTTTCCTTGTGCAATATGCCAAACCTATCTTTGGAGTTGGGATTGTGTGCCCACTTAAACCCTAGTGACCTCTCATCTTGGTCTTGTTAGTACATAATCGGGGCCAGATTTCTAATTATTGTATTACCTACAAGGCGTGATTTATAGCTACCTTATTGTAATACTATCCTTCCCTTGTAAGTCCAATATCTTAAAATAGTCCAGACTCTACTCCAGTTTTCTAAATTTTCTCTGTTAATACGTTGTTAAGATAAGATTTCGTGTTGACACTAGTATTAAGGATATTTAAGGGGTACATACAGGCCAGTGAGGGAGACTGAGAAAAAATATTTGTTAGTGAGAGAGTATGTGTTTATTAGGGTTTTTGTTTGTTATTCTTCAGGAAATGAATTAATGGAAATAAAATGTAGAGTAGAAAATCTGCCTCGTATATATGAAGACCATGCATATTTCACCAACTGAGTCGAGGGTTATTGTCAGTTCTGAAACATTAGTCAAATTTAAAAAAGTAAAGACTTTTCTGACAACACTTACTTAACTACTGTATAAAAACAAAAAATACCCTTACAACTGAAACATTTACTAACATTACTGGTTAAAAACAAAGAAGAAAACAATAGCTGAACACTTACTAAACATAGTTGAAATATTACACTACGTTACTACTGAAACACAACTATCAAATACTGCGTGAAACCAAAAGTACCCCATGTTCCTATACCTTGTTAGTAGAACACCATGCTATTGAAATCTTACTACTGAGAAGAATGGAGTTGATAAAATACTACAATTTTGGTACTGTAAAATCACCACAATTACAATTCTACTTCAAAATCACAAAAAGCTCAAGGAGAGTTATTCTTGCGTGAGTTACTTCCCTCCCATGTAAGTGGTATTTTTATCATAGATTTTGTTTATCTTCCATAAAATTTCAAATTATAAAGTAACCAATGATAAACTTGAAAAGGCAAAATTAAACTAAAGTATTTAATTGCCTCTGCTTTGTTTAATAGAAACAAGGAATGGTCTTGCACGTTTAAAATGATATTTTAAGAAAGTACGTATCTATTTAAAATATCCAAATACCGTTTTGCAAAAAACGGTGACAAAAACAGTATATAAACAATTCAATCCTTAAATATTCGAGCTCACCTGTATTCTCTGGTCGATTCATTAGTTCAAAGTATGACGGTGGATTGGGTTGCTTAAAAAATGGCTAGAGTGTGCAAGAGGGCTTTAGCTAAAATGTATGGCAGTTAAATAAAAGAAAGTGGTGAAGTAAATATACAATAAAAAGCAGCTAAAGTGAACAAAGCAAATTAAAATACCTAATAAAATTGAGTTAGTTAAATACCTTAAATCAACATATTCCAAAGAGTGTCAGAAAAGCATTAAAGGCTCCTTTTGTTTACCAAGTCGTAAATAATAGAATGAAAAAGCAAAATGTAAACAGCGTAGAGATATTATTCAAGTGAAACGTAAACAATTACCGATTTTACGGTGTTAACAATAAAGTCTTGTATGAATTTTTCAACGACACTTAAGCCAACTTGAGGCTACAAAAACATTAGTCATTTTGGTTCTGCAAACGTTCAACTAGACTTAACGACCAGACTTGTGAGGAGACAAAAACAAGAGGGAGAGAAAATTGCATACAGAGAATTTTACCATAGAACAAGACCTATAAACGTAACGAACAGAAGTGAAATGGATGATGTCATTACATTTTTGTTTGACATTTGATTACCAATTTTAGACAGGAATATTTAACACTGCACAAAGATAGATTCCAATCGATAGGAGGAAGCTCATATTAGGATTTACCTGAATGGGTGAAAATAACAGGCTGAACAGTGTTGATGTTTCTTTTACGTCATTTAATATATTATAAACACTGTCTTACAAAACACCCATAGGGGATTTAAAGACAGTTGGGTTACATACAGTCATTGGTTCAATACATTTCATATTAAAATAGATTCCATACCAAAACCTGAACTAGACTAAGACATCTCTGTAAATGTATATGAAATAGGTGAAGAAAATTACATTCAAGCATAGTGACAGAAACATAAAATGCTCTGCATGTTGACATGTTGATTGTATTTTATGGAATAAAACATACCATTATGTTGGCATAGCATATTTATCCAGATTGGTATCATCGCAAATAAGCACAAGCAAAGTTATCAGATCACACAAATCTATATTACAGTGTAGACAAAGCGATAGATATTATGCCTGAAAGGGGGGGGGAGGCAGTTTTCAAATTTAGAAAGTATCATCATCTCTTAAAAATCACATGTATTATCATTACAGTGCTGCACCTTAGAGATTCATCAAAGCTGGACAGTTTAAACAGATAAGTACATTCTATCATTGCTTTGTATCTACGTCAAGTCAACTCATAAATGCTACAGCCAATAATGTATATAATGTATAGAGGTACTAATTGCATACAGGTGTTTTGTAACTAGCTGGGTAGGATAACGAGACTAGTTTACAACTTGCTGAAAAAAGCAAAACCTATGGTATTCATAGATGAAGATGAGTAAAATTCTAAATTGAGGAATACATGTCATATCTGTGAGAGCAAAATATTAAAAGAGAAAGTTAGAGACCACAGTCACTAAACTTGGAATAACAAACATCCTGCACATAAAAGTTGTAATTTGAATATTAGATACACAAAATACAAAAATTATTCAGTCATAACATGCCAGGTTACGATAATCATTAGTTCATCAAGACGGTTGTAAAACAATTTATAAATGATAAGTTAAAATCATACCCCACAATGATGACAAGCACTTTTCAGTCAGCAAGGATTTCATAATATATAGATTTATGAAGAATGGCAAAATAATAACAGTTAAAAGAACGATTAAATTTGTATATATAGTTTACACACATGAATACATCGATAGCTTTAACAGATTGCACAAAGAAGAGTTTTACTCACGTCTGAATCATTCAATAATATCAGATACCGATTACCAGTATTTTGTTGACGTGTTGTCACACTTCAAACTGAACACACTCTGTGACCTTCGCGACTACTACGTGAAGCAGAACACTTTAACGTTTTCGAGAAGTTTTGAAAAGTGTACATAGCAAACTGCAGACATGACCCAGCGTACCATTACATTGTACCTGGTTTCGCCCATGTTACCAGTTTGAAACATCAGATATAACACTTAACACTTTAACAGATTATGACTGGTTTTTGATGATTGAAAGTGTAATTAGTGGTGGTATTAACATGATACCGCATATATACGACAAAGCAATCAACGAATATTATATTGACGATGATGGAAAGAGAACGTGATTGTGGCTCCGAAAGAAGACTGTCATAGTCATATCTCATGTATTGAAATATCAACAATTTATATTACGGGGTAATGAGTCAATACATGCTGGTTAAAACTTCAGATGGGGAAATTATGAACAAATTAGATGGCTAGATAAAAACTTGTTAATGATTCCTGGTACATTTAGATATGGATTTGGTGATACCCACATATTTGCACCACCATTTGAAGTAGTACCCACTAACTCCAGAGATGCTTGTTCCTGACAAAAATGATTTATCTCCCTTAAAAATAGAAATTGATAAATCATTGCAAAGGTACTGTACCAACTGTACCACAACTGTTATGTACATTGAAAAACAAGGAGAAATACATGATACAATACAGAAACCCAAAGCGTACCTGGAGTTTGATGTAAAAGTGACAAAGGTACTAATAGTTGTCTAGTTTAAATAGCAATCTTGACTGAAATTATACTTAGAGTTCAATACACTTTTGACACAAAAAGATGCCACTGCTTTAGAATAATACTTCTTCGAAGTGATGAATAAATCTGTGTTCAGTAAGCAAATAGAAAATCTCAGTAAAAAGGACGACAGTTAAAATATGTCCAGATAAAAATATAAATGCCACAATGATATACTCTTTTCCAGCCGGACTATACTAGATGATGACTTGGTGCTAGTCAGCATGAACAACAAAAAGATCAAAGTAACCACGCATACTCATGGTGGTTTTGCAATGTTAGCGCTATCCAAACGGTTCATGTGTGAACTCTACTACAACAAGCTGAAAAGCAAATACGGTGATAGGACGAGACTGCCCATGACTGACACAGATTCCCTGTCTATGCACGTTGAAACAGACAAAATTGACATGAAGGATGGCACCAAGTTTTACGACATATGTGACTATTTAAAGGAAAATGTGCTTAGCATCACTCAAACGATAAAAAAGTCCTTGGACTTTTCAAGGATGCATCAATTGCTACGCCACTCAGAGAGCTTTGAGAATTAAGAGCAAACTCTTATTCATACAAGACTAAAAATAGGAAAATATAGTTTGAAAGGAATTGCTTTAAAAATGCGCGTTCAAAAAGAATTTACAATTTGAGATGTTCAAAGATTGCTTATTTAATCACAAGGAAAATTACCAGATAATGCATTTACTCAGGTTATACGATTATCAGATGTATAGCATCACAAGGAACAAAGTATCGTTGTCAACGTATGATGACAAGAGGTTTTACCTGACAACGTAAACACATCAATGCATTGAATTCAAATTTTGTTTCTTTTTCTTTTCTTTCACAATATCTGACTTCATTTTATCTAGAATTAAGTGGGGCTTTTTGTTGTTGTTCTTGGTTTTTTTTTTTTTTTTTTTTTTTTTGGTTTTTTTTTATCAAATATCGTTTTAATTGTCTTCCTGTCCCTGCTTTGGGAGACGATCGAAAACCGTGTATTTTCCAAGAAATCTTTGATCACCGAGTTGTACTTCCATACGATCACCAATATATATGTTTTAAAATGTACGTCATCAAGATTCCCACAGTGATCAATAAGAAAGAAGGTATTTGTACCCTGGTACACATCAACTGGTAACTCTAGCCACTTATCCAATACATCTTCTGGACCTAATACGACCACCTTTGTATCTTGGAACATCAAATTTATGTCGTATGCTTTGTTACACAGAAAGGCTGGACAGATGATAATGATATGATTGAGAAAAGCGTTGTATTCAGTCTCTAACAAAATTTAGCGCAAGCAATGTTTTATACATTTAGTCGTTCCATAAATGATCATGTTATGTGGTTCATTCATATACGTTTATACATTTCCAAAATGAGAATTGACTTGAATTGATTGTTTTAAATGTTATCATGACCATCTGAATCGAAATCGATATACATTTTGCGAATAACAATATTTTCCTTTTTGTTAATTTGCACGGGATTACCTTTGCTTTGCATTGGCCAATTTAAGATCGCTAACATGTAGTCTGTTATGGTGAATACATCTGAGGTCAGGCCAGATGCAACGAATGTAAGTGTAATAATTGTGAACATCTTGTTAATTTCTGTGTACTGTTGTTGCTCATCGAAGAACATTTAGTGGCCTATGTAAACTGTTGCCTCAATTGAATCCTTCTACAATCACCGATATCTTTTTCCTTGCCGAGTTGGTAAACTTTTCGGGGATCACTTTCTCTAGTCTTCTCTGCACAATATCAAAACATCCATCATGTTCAAACTGAGTAAATCAATAGTGATGATAAGTAAATGTGTATTAGCTGCAATGTCTATCATTCTCTCTCTCTCTCTCTCTCTCTCTCTCTCTCTCTCTCTCTCTCTCTCACTCTCTCTCTCTCTCACTCTCTATCTCTCTCTCACGCTCTCTCACTCTCTCTCGTGAGATGTAGTAGAGGAAATCAATTCCATTCCTACTTTGCATTAACCTATTGCGCGATTGACTCAGAATGTATCGTATCGTACTAAAGAGAAATGGTTTTCATTTGATAGCCCTGGTTACCACCTTCTATCACTTTAGCTGCTTTAGAGAGTGTAATGTTGATTCTGAATCCTGAGCAAGAGCACATGGATATAGTGGACAACGATCTGTAAGTATCTGGAAATCAAGTGTTATCCTAAACTTCTTTCCAAAAACTGTCAATTGTACAGTTTTATTGCCAATGTTTTGCGCTTTAGCTTCCCCTGATATCAACTTGCTCAACATTTAATTCATGATACCTTGCTCAGTCCTGTTTGTCCTAACCGATACAGGTAATTATAAATCGTTGTATGTCATGAAAATATGGTAGTAATTTAGTTTCATGTCAAACGACACGAAAAAACTAGCAGGTGCAATGATGATATTTGGGATGAGCTTTGATATACAAACCTGCATTGCTGTTCTTGTTTAATGTAGTTTGGTGTATGCGCGATACAATTTTGTGATGGATTGAGGTTTTTAACTCTTGGGGCATTTGTCCTGTTTGCTAAGAGTAATGTATTTACCATGCGTTCAGATCTTCGATATTTATTGTGCTTCAGAATCCTGTCGTCACCAGAAGTATTACACCATACACGTGCCTCTTCGTGCGAGATTAGATAGCGCTGGGCACGATCAAAGAAACATGTTAGCAACATACACGTTAACACAAATCACAAGTGCAATGAAAATGTATTCCTGTTTGACATGTTCATCTCAAGGTTCGTTAAAAACATTCTTTATAGGTTGTCTTTGTTTATCAAGTTTTGATTTATTATTTAATACCACGCCTACCACAGACATCACTATTCGTAGACGTATACAGAGAAATAAATTATCATCCATATTGTTCAAGTATTGAGTGACTAAACCTTGTTCTCTCAGACTTTCATTCAAATAGTCAAACATCTTATCCCCGTTTCACTCAAGTCTTTGGTTTTTGTCTGGTTTTCTTACTACTGTTTTGTCGTGTTTAATTCGTTCCCCAGCGGCTCAATTAGGATGAAATATTGTGAACAAATAGTTGTTGCCAGCAAATGTTAAACTCTTAGCGATTACTCCTCTAATCATAACTGCCGATGTAACCATTTATTGTGCTGTATTTAAGAGTAACAAATTGTGATACTGTTTCTAGTGTTTATTTTAGCTTGTTTGAAACGTTCAGGTCTCAATTTGAACCCAGTGATTAAAATAGTGATCTGTCCCAGCTTCTATGTGTTTTATTGTTTGTTGTTTTTTTGTGTTATTGACACCAAACCGTTTATCTACTGAGGTTATTTTGAGTTCTACTGAGCAGGCAACACCAACCAAATGTAAAAGTCAATAATTTCATTCGAAAGAGAAATTAGATCTTCAAAAGTTAATTTGAGAAAATTGTGCAAAAACCTGACTTTTTTATTTTAATGACATAACTCTTCTATTTTGTGTAAGGTGTCCTCAGCAAAAAGTGGTGAAGCATAAATGTTAACTGATGTGAACTGGAACGATACTTCAGAGTCAGTCCATTCACTTTACATATGGTATAAAATTATCCTTGTTTGTCGATGTACTAGCAGCCGTAATTTTTATGATCACTGACAAAATGCAGAATACGCTCTTTGCAATGTTCGTAGGTCCAAGCTACTAAACGTGCGTCTTCGCTGTGTGGGGGATAGCCGTCAGGTCGATCGACGTAAAACTCAAATTAAGCTTCTGTTTTAGGTGGGGATGTTCGTAGGTCCAAGCGCCTAAAAGGGCGTCTTTTCGATGTTTGAGGGATAGCTGTCAGGTCGATCAATGTAAATGCAACTATCTCTGTTGAAGTAAAGAACTCTGTTTCCTAGAGGTTCCATTTTACCATAAACCTGGCAGAATTTTTCATTCATTACAAATCTAAGATATGCTATGTGCTAGAATTTTGTAAACTGACTTACTTCAGTTTACATAAAGTGTGGAGTGAAATCACGAATGAATTTTAACTCTATCATAAAGATGGGAATTTTTTTCATTTATCAATATCTTATAATATTTCAGGAGCTTGATAAGCGCACTGGCACGTAGCAGGTTTATCGTGTGTCATTTCTAGATCAACCGCTTGCAAAACTCAAGTGTTAAGTCAGGAAGATTGTATCAGTCTTTTGTTACAAACATATATATTTCTTTACATTAAGAAATCTATTCATGGCAAGAATGAATGCGGGACGCATTAATATTTACATAAAAGTACATGGGGGAATCCTATGTAAACAGAATGCCGCATATTGGAAACAATGTAAATTACCTTCGTTTTGTCTTAACATCAACTTACCATTGTAAAAGTATTTGATTAAGAATAATTTTGGTGTGGACGTTTTGTATCTTACGATATCTTAGTTTAAATTTATTCAAGAACATCTAATACTATAAAGAAACATTTAATGGTAATATTCCAGATAGCTATCGTTTCTTTATTATTTGACTATTTACCGTCCATTTTCAAGACAGCAGAACCTAGATATATTGAATATGGTTAGTGGTCAAAGCATAAAGGACTTGTAGGTGGAGAAAAATTATAAAGAAGAATGGATATTCGAAAAGTCTAATCCATATGAATTGAAATTCCTAATTCCAGTAAGTAGACAATGTATGATAATTCTGGACCTCTAGTTAGTGCAAAATATGGAACTTTAACATTGAAGCCACATTTTTTAGTTTTGGGTCTCTATGACTTCTAACGTGAAATTCAATGTTTAAATTGTCCATAGGTTTAACATTTTAGGGGCACTATGACCTCTAATGTAAAATGTAATGTTAAAAATATCCATAGGATTAGTATTATGGAGTTCTGTCGTCTCGAATATGAAAGGTAATGTGAAAACTACACTTACTAACCAACACGCCGTTTGTAATATTTCAAAAAAACAAAATTCATGTTTTCTTTGTTTCATCAGTCACACAGAATATTTTTGGCATAATCAGTTATATATTGGTTCCAAGTGTCGAATCTAAGACTTTCCCAGTCTCGTACATTCTTCCAGTCGTAAATCTGTTGGTGTAACCAACTTTCTATATACACGTCTTCGCAAGTGTGAAAATTAAATACGACGAATTTCAAAACATGTAGTCACTAACACATACACAATACGTCGTCCAAAATTCAAAGGAATCTTCTCGCCTTGTGGAATCAGTTTTTTAAAAGTACTTGGTAATCAACTAAGTTTTCAACAGTGTCATTGACTTCCTTGCACGGAATTTGTTTTAACACTGATGACAGAAGCTATGGCATGGCAAGTCTTATAATGTCTTCGCAGTTGATCAAAGTTGGACTATTTTATCATTTTCAAAGTAATCTGTCGTTTTCTAAAATTCAGATACAAATGATTAAGTATATGTAAATGCAATCACGCAGTTCCAATAGTACATTCTGACTGTGTTCTTCTAAACTATCCATTTACAAAAATGTAATTTGATGCCACACTAATTGCAGACGTCGTGTCATCTAGAACCTTATGTCGATGTAGAGTTTTGTGTCTAAGGTAAGGTGTTTTTCAATTTTCATTTACAATTTTTCATTTTCAAAATTAGTGTTTCAAATTTCATTACTTAATTTTAATTTTCAATTTTGATTTTCAAGTTTGGAGTGGTGATTTTGCTTTGGATAGAATTGTTTGGTTGTGCCAAACGAAAGATTGACAGAGAGAAAGTAAAAATTTCTATTCGAGATTGAAAACGGCAAAACATTTTTTTTATTGAACATAAGTTGTCAGGAATTTATATATAAGACTACATCACTACCTGACCTGTTGTATGGGGCATTACCTTAAATTGTTTTGTATCCTGATCATTACATATCTTCGCTTACTTAAACACCACACACACTCATGCACACACACAGACACATACATTCACAAATATTCTACACAAAGGTACACTCGCATACAAACCCAAGGTGTTATTAAATTGCATCTTTATTTGTTCTTTTTTTTAAATGTAATAATGTTTTCTTTGCTAAAAAAAACAACATAAAAAACAAACGTCATGAAAATGTAGGACAGCTAAGACAAATTATTATTTTTTTTTAAAATCACGCACCAAAAGTTGACAATAGGGTCCACTTTTTTAAACTCATCAATTCTGTTATTCACTTTGGCTACATATTTTTTCAGCTCTTTATGTGATCAAACACAAGTTTTATAATAGATGAGATTTGGGATATTTGATGCAAAACGTGATCTGTATACAATATAATTTGCAAGCAAAATTAGGAAATTAATAAGATCATATTATTTCCTGTGAAGACATCTTTTCATGCAATTCTTAAATTTGGATTATAAGTTTGGATCCATTCCACAAATAATTTCCAAAAGTGCTCAGTAACTGAACAGTCATAGACTAAGTGCTCAATTTGTTATATACCCTCCTTACAAAAGGTGCATTTATCATTATCACTTAAATGATTTGTTTTCAAAAACTGGTTTGTGGCAATATTTATATGAAGAAATAATCTGAAATTGAAGCTAATCAGTTTTGTATCTTTTGTACAAAGTTTAGCCAAAACAAACGAGTTGGTCTATTCATAATTGCACACTCTAGTTACCAGGTTACCAAGTTTCATATTTACCATTTGACTTTTACATCTTGGTTATCATCAGGTCTTTATAAATAAATTTTTTCTTTTCCCTTATCCTAAGGAGTGAAGTTTTGTCGAAAACTTCATGAAAACTAGTTACACTTTGTAACAAACGTATGATTTTCTCTTTCCACTTCACTGATATCTTTGAGATAAGAGGAAAATACTGTATGAAAATACTAGTTTTTGTTTTTTGTTTCATTTCATCAAAACTTAATTGAGATCCTTGTGCATCAAAAAGACGTTGAATAAGTACAACACCGTTTGTTCTCCATCTTGTGTATGATATGAAATTATCTAATGTAACTAAATTAAGAATATCTTGAGCCAAGTATTCATGAACAGTAGATGGTTCATTTTTCCATAGTGATAAGATATAAAAACATCACGCCAAAAAATACTTTTATGGATTTTTTTAAAAAATTCAATTTATCTTTTCCTAATTTAACTAACTGTATACCTCCAAACTTTCCGAATGTTTGTTCAGAAACCAGTTTTTGGATAAACCATCTTCGTTTAGTAAAAGATGTATAATTCAGGAAAAAAAGCTGTAAGACTGTTTGTATACCCCCTCAGTTTTAACGCCCCAAATGAACTGGAAACATACTGTATTCAATTGATTTTCTATATGATATAGACGATTTGGTAGAGTTGAAAATAGATGAATGAATTTGGGCAAAATCAATGATTTTTTCAAAGTAATTTTTCCAATAAGGGATAAATGTCTTCTGCTCCACCAGCCAATTAGTTTCTTTACTTCCTTCCACTGTATCGAATAATTAAGTGCTACCATATCCTCCAAGTTTAAAGAGAAATCTACTCCCAGTAATCTAAAATTGTACGTTGACCAGTTAATATCAATTTAGCGACATATTTTTTCAATAGAATTTTTTGGTATTTCCAGTCCAGATAGCTTTCGATTTATAAACATTACAGTACAGACCTGATACCAAGGCAAAGTCATTCCAAATCTTCATGGTTCTCATCAAGGACAAAGGAGAACCATCTAATAATAGAAAAGCATACTGCCCTAATGTTAACTCCACTTAATTATTGAAAATGACTGTAAAATTTGTGTTCTTTCTTTAGCTCTATTGCAAGAAGTTCAATTCTTATTATAAATAAATAGGTGTTAAAGGGTCTCCCTGGTGAAAACTTTTATCCAATTTAAACAATGGGGATAAATGTTCATTAATAATGACGCAACCTTTTGATTTATTGCAAAATACTCTGAACCAGTGACAAATGGATTGTCCAAAGTTAAAAGATTTCAGAGCATTGTCCTAAAAGGCCCATTCAACCGAGTCGAAAGCTTTTTCAAAGTCTTTCAATAGGAGAAGATAAGATTCATTATTTTCCTCACGATATTGCATCAGGTCATAAATAATTCTTGTATTTTCACCAATAAATCTCTCTTTCGTAAACCCTTGTGACTGTCACTAATGGTAAAATGGAGGACTTTCTTGACCCTATTATCAATAGATGCAGAAGCAATCTTGTAATGTACATTAAGTAGTGTTATTAGTCTCTATTTTTTAATAAATTTCCTGTCTTTATCTTCTTTTGGAATGAAAGTAATGATTCCCTGGGACCTAAATTCTTAAAAATGTTGCAAGTCGTATCCAGCGTTTAGAGACCTAAAGTGAAAAAGGTCTAGATCTTTCCAAAAGACTTCTTGTAGAATTCAACTATAAATCCATCGCAACCAGGGCTAGTTTCTTTTTTCATATTTTCCAATGCTGAATCGCATTCCTCAAACGTTAACTTACCTTCACATGAGCTTCTGTCAAGATCTGAAAGTGTTTTATCATGATTAAAACAGTGGTTATGAGTTTGCAAATTTATTTTGTTTTTGCTTTTGTATAATTTTTCATAATAATCTTTCGCTTGATTTAATATATTTTTTGATCAATTTTTTCACCAGACTCATACCACTTTGCTTTTTGTCTTAACATTACACCTTCCACCTCTTTCTTCCTCATTTCTTCCAAACCTGCTTGTTTTTTGTTCAGTTCTTCCATAATAGTGTGGTTATTATTTTGATTTACTAAAGTATGTAAGATATGTATTTCAGCTTGAATTGTCCTGACATGTTGTTTCTCCTGCTTTGCCGTAGCTTGTGGATGCCTAAATGATTCTGATCTTATAATCATTTTAAGAATTTCAAAAAACAATTGATCATTACAAGTTAGTTTCACCAGAAGTGGATTTTTCTTATCACCTGCACAATAGTATTCTTCTATGGTGTTGGCTATACATTCTTTAACCAAATTAATCTATTCATTTTGCTTTAGTAACTTGGAATTGAATTTCCAGAACCTGTAGATAATGCAGACATGGAGAATTTTAGTGTTATTGCTTAATGATCTGTTTTATAGCCAGGTATAATAGATGAGTCCATACAATTTGAAAACATGTCCTCGGAGATAAAACAAATGGTCCAGCCTACTCTGTTTCACAGGGTTTGCCTATCGCCAAGTAAATACTCGACTGGCCGGATTGACTGTTCTCCATGAATCTAGCAAGTCAAGTTGATTCTTGGTGTCCTGGACTGCTGTTCGGGCCAAGGGGTGTTTATCATGCAAAATATTACAAGAATCAAGTTTCATGTCCTGGACAACATTCCAGTCACCACAAATAATAACAGGGGAATTGTCAAAATTTATAATATCCCCTTTTGAGATTGGAACTATGTAGACCCCTAACATTCATTGACAACATTTTAATCTGGGTATCCGTTGTTAAATTCTTTTTTGACTAAGACTTTCACAGAGCTTATATAACTATGCATTACAAAACCGGTATCATTAAAAGCACTCGCATACACCTTGAGATGATTAAAAATTAGGTAAGTGTCGTACAATCACATGCACGACTGGGTACATATATACTGTTGACCAGTATAGAGATACATGAGGTCCGTTCTACACTGAAGTCTTGGTATAGTTATGAAATTTTAACATCAATACAGTGTGACTAAAAACACTTTCCGCTCATCAATTTTGTTTATTTAGCAGAAACTTTCAGGCCATTACAAACGAGTTCTCTATTTTTTTATTCCTTCTATATATGAGTAACGGGTACTTAAAAATAATCCAAATATATATATTGACTAAATAAACCCATGATCTAATCCGTTTTTTTTTTAAATTTAAAAATAAATTTAGACTAAATTTGTTCTTAAAAAAAAAATAAGTTTAGTGACCGAATTGTAAGAATCATTGAAGAAATAATACATCAGCATTCAAATTTTCTTCTTTGAAGTCGGAGAGTATGGCATTATACAGTACGACAGGAGAAAGAAAAATAAACAAAGCTATATCTTGTCTATCAATTTGTCTATCCCTCTGTGTACACTGTTTAAGACTTTAATCTTTCTGTCTAATTTAACCTTTGCATTTTTAATATACCAACATTACTCAAGCAAATTGAGAATTTTAAGGAATTCACCCATAATCATCTTTTTACAGGGATAATATCATGGGAATGATTAGCAATGGTACATATAAACAGCAGTACATATAGACATGTTTAAACATGGCACAAGCCCCCCCCCCCCCTCGATAAAAAAAAACAAAAAACATCGAAACATTCATGTTTAATGACATTGGCAACTTTGTGCCTAAGAATCTAGCACCAAAAAATGCAGAAGAAATATGTGATTCAATCACAATTATATGCATATGTAAAAATTTAGCTGCAAGATTATGTGAAGATTCTTATCAATTACAGGCTTTGTCCTGCTACGAAAGTTACTTTTCTAACTTAGAATATACATAGCTCAAAATTAAAACTATACACATCCCTTTTGGTAAATAGTTTCATACCTCCAAATGTATCCAGAATCAATAGGGAACATTATTTCACTTCCGGGTTGGGTTTGATTGTTTCATTGATATCGTGAAAAAAGTCACAATTGTACCTTTAACCGGCTTTTGTTTTAGCGTACTCTCTGCAATTGAAATACCAGGCAGATTCAATTTCCGGATGAGTAATTAATCTATTTATGAATCCCATATTTTGCCAAGTGACATCTTCCACTATTCTTACATTAAATGTACTCTTAGAGTCACTTTTCTTCTTGGCAATGTTCACTTTGGACTCTGCATTCCAAAATTTCACAATTAAATGGTTATGGGGCATCATTCCTCGACAACACATATTTTGCGACTATGTTGAGATACAAAGAAAAGAAGAATACAAAACGTTTAATAAAGCATACTTCTACAAGATTGAGATTATGACTATTGAATATCATCGTCATGGGATATACATGTGCTAATACCTTTGTGCCAAAGTTCAGAATAATCAACATTTTCTCTTGGAAGTTTTCATCTTCACAGAAGGAGATGAAGATATTCGTCTTTATTTGGTGCTGTTGCTCTCTCCCGCTCTCTCTCTCTCTCTCTCTCTCTCTCTCTCTCTCTCTCTCTCTCTCTCTCTATATATATATATATATATATATATATATATATATATATATATATATATATATGTGTGTGTGTCTGTGTGTATGTATGTATGGATATGTATACAGGTTGGCGTACCCTCAAAGATGTATTATATTAAACGGTGCTTCATACAAAGTACTTAAATACTGCAGTAATGTAGGCGTTCACAAAACGGTCCTAACATTTCAATGACTTAGTGCATAGTTTTGTATGCTTTGTAGAGAGAGAGAGAGAGAGAGAGAGAGAGAGAGAGAGAGAGAGAGAGAGAGAGAGAGAGAGAGAGAGAGAGAGAGAGAGAGAGGGAGACTGAGTCAACACTCTATGAAACTTTTCACAAATATTGTCAACGGTGTTGAAGTATTATATGTTTTTGGTTGTGGAGCACAATCAAAACACTAATGGATAAATGAGGATCTTCTTACAAAATGTAATTATATATAGTGGCAGGTCATATTACCGCGGTATGCTTATTACCGCGGGATTTAAACATTTTTGTTCAGTGATGTCACCATGCGTAATATCGGAATAACCTGCAAGTAAACATAATGTCAGAAAGTTCACATAGCTATGAATATTACAAATTTGAAGAATATCTCTATTCAGGGTAAACAAAAACATAGATTTCCTTTACATGGACAAATTAAGTATGTGATAAAATCCCATTTATACCATATCTAGTTCCAATCCCCTTTTGTGTACGTTCAATCATAATATCGTGCCGAGCACAATGTCTACAAATCGTCTGTTTCACAATTTAAACAATACAAGCAGAATTGGTTACCCGACTGAAGCTATTCGATAACAATTGTTGTCTAACTTGTGGTGGGCCCATTAAGGGTGTATTGTCAAAATCGTGAGTTTTGTCTTAGTGTGGGTTCATATATCAGTAGTATGAAGGCAAGTTAATGAACCCTGTCATCCCTTCAGATTCATAAAAGGTGTGTTCTAGACATGGGCATACAATTAAAGTTTATGTGGGTTGGAGTTAACTCTAAATATACCATGTAATATAACATAAGAATATCATAAACCATAATTATTTCATGCATTTGCTACAACTCGGACATATAAAGATCTTGATTAAATTAATGAATTTAATGTTGAAATTTTGTTATTAAATTTGTTGATTTTACATACTATTTCCTGATTTTTTAAAAAATATTTTACATTGATACTGTATTACCGACAGTAACTGTATTTCTCAATTGCCGCAATGATATGACGGTCTCTTTACAGCGCCTCCTGTTAGACGTCACCTCGGAATATCCAGCACTTTGGCGATCCCGTTGATCAGAAATTAAAATCATTCACCGTGACAAATGCACCACACGTTGATTATTGATGCAGTCGGATAAAAGTGAAAAAGTAAGTATAGCGAAACTTTTTTGATCATGTTTTCTAAATAGTAACGTGGTAATAGGACGTACCGGCCTACCCTTACCTGTCTACTTCTTGCCAACATACAGACAAATATCTCAACATTTACTACTAAGAATCTAATATAAACATTTGCTTTTTATGTGCACACACACAAAGCAAAGACTCATATAAAAGTTATCAAATCCTTACTTGAATCAGACTTGAGTCTTGAAATAGCATATCTACATTTCTTTCTAGCAAAAAACTCACACGAAACTCCAAAATGCTACAGTTGAAGAAAATTTTAGTACTTAAAGAATTCAATTGTTGGTTGTACTTAATTGTACGTTACACTATGTATATATTTTTTCTTCTTTCTTTCTTCTATCGTTCATCCTTTGTTTGTTTGTTGCCCCGTCATTGAAACATGTAGGAGTCAAGAATTCGTCTTGGCTTTTGTGTTTAGTGTTTTTTGTGTGGATGTAAATTGTTCCTTTCCCTGTCGAAGAGCTTGTTCAGCTCGAAACGTTGGGAAACTGTTTTGTATTTGCGCCGTTATCAATTTTTGTGTCATTATATATATATATATATATATATATATATATATATATATATATATATATATATATATATATATATATATATATATATAAGGACAAATGAATTCATATGGTCGTATCCACGACAGATCGAGGAGGCAGGTACCGTTATTGTTTATTCTGTAAGTGAGGTTAAAACTAGAATTATGTTCTCCATCAAAATATGTAGAATTCAACAAATTTCTAAAACAACCGGCGTGCTGCTTAATATTCACTTGGCGAGTGTAACTCGTTAAATGATTGGCTAAACTTTAAACGGAATTATTTTGGAAATGTATCTTTTTATATGTTATATGTTTTAAAAATCGCTATTTTCGTTGTTAGTATTATGCATGTACACTTCGATCTGTATTCTGCTAATTCTTTTAATTTAACTGAATGAAAAGGAGCATGAAAAAATACAATGTAAGACTTTTGCTACAATAAATATATATATAGTTAAACCTATCAATATCTTCTTAGGTAAACGTTTTTAAGAATAAAATGCTGTCGTTTAGCAGATGTCTATCTATGTACTTTTTATATCTAACAATTGCTTGGAATTTCGATTTCAGTCCTGTAAATCCTCCGTCGTTCCGGGGAGGACGAGTGAGGACAAGCATAACGTTTTATGATGTTAAAGACAAAATATTCATCAAATGTGGAAAGACAATAAGTTTGACGAAAGGATCTCTAGCAGTGAAAGGAACGATGATAACATATTAACAAAGCCGCATCCTCTACGTCTTCCCTACGGTATGACTTGTCTTTTCTGTTCACTTTCAATATCTAAGTCAGCGTAAAACATTTATCTGAAGAGCTAATAGTTAATTTTAACTCCACAGTTTTTCTTTTCATAAAACTTACAAATCTTTCCAAGCGATCATTGACATCTGCTGTGTATTGACGCAAAAAGGGTCATATTTGGCTGATCTAATGATTCTATTTGTGATTCTGTATCACTTTGAACAGACTTTAAGTTTATGAGCAGAGTACCCTGAACTTTTCAAAAAATAATAACTACTTATTTATGTAGATATCTAATAAAAGTATGTATTGAGCACACTTTGTGCCATAAAGATAGAAAGATATCAAGAACTTCATTGTTGTAAATTTTACATATGTCGATATATGTAAATGCTTTGACACCTTAATGCTGTTACGAAATTATGTATATGGAATCTATAATGTGCTAAAACGTTTGGCCTATGACTCTACTTTAAAGCTGTGTCAGATAGTGAGTCATACTTAAGTTGGGTTTAGTTGTACTATTAATTCAAAATAACAACATGTTGACTGACATTTTATTCAAAGTCAGAGTTGTTTACTGTATCTGCGGTACATTTTCATTAATAGACGCATTTAGTATGCATTCTGGGTAATCACATGACACGTTTCCTGTTGTGAAATGTGCCATTTGCAAGTTGTATACAAGATCTAGAAATACGAATTAATTTCATTACATTTTAGATCTTGAGTTGAAAAGAACTGGGTTTTTTATGATCAGCTTTTTGGAATCCAGATTGTTTGAAATAATAGCCGAGCTGGAATCATGCTGTAATATGCTGTATAGATGATTCGAAAGGAATTATTTATTGGACCATTCAACAGAGCTACCTGGATCATATTATCGTTGGAACATCATGACAATCCAGACTAATTCATTTGGAACCATCATCTATTCGGAACATTCATTCATTACGAAGACGCATTCATTTAGCACATTCGTTCATTACGAAGTCTCATTCTTTCTGAACATTCGTTCATTACGAAAATTCATTTGGAACATTCACTAACTTGGAACATGCATTCACTTGGAACATTTTATAGTTTCTATATATACAGGACTTGTGATTATGACAATAATAATTGTTGGATTATTTGGATTATAATACACGATACTGTAAGTGTATTTTTATTCTCACATTAATTATTTAAAATAAATTGTTTGTTAATTTTTACAAACATTGTTGGTTTCACTTTCTTTTTGTTACGTTTGTTCAAGCCATAGGGTCGTAACAATGTTCAATAGACTATAAATTGTTACATATTTGGTTTTATCTGTGGAAAAAATGTTGGGTTTGTAACTACGTGTATTAAGACTGCATATAAATTTCAGGAATA
The DNA here is from genome assembly GCA_029931535.1 of Margaritifera margaritifera. Taxonomy (NCBI): domain Eukaryota; kingdom Metazoa; phylum Mollusca; class Bivalvia; order Unionida; family Margaritiferidae; genus Margaritifera; species Margaritifera margaritifera. The sequence continues at coordinate 281,462 of JAQPZY010000928.1, read as the reverse complement.
CAGGTTTCTTAGCTGAAGTTAATATAGCACAATAATTCCCTTGAACTTTATATGTTCCTTGCGATACATGTTGGGATGATGAAGACTTTTAAGCTAGGTTCAGATTTATAGAAATTTTCATCACATTGCCAGATAACGGCGATCAGGAATACTAAGCTGGTTTAAGAGTATTTTTGCGTCGATTTTAGCCAAATAACAATTGATATTGTAATTCGCTCTCATTTTCTACTGCTTCCAATAACTATAAAGTGCAAAATCGTCAAAAACATATTTTGTTCAGACTGTTGAGTTCAATTAGCGTCGAATAGTTTACCGATTATAACCAAGGCAACCTATGTATATTCCGCATAGAAAATTGTAAGTTCCTGACCACTATGCACTTTGTAGTGCACAAGACTAATATACAAATTGACTGTTTAACATAGTATAATTTTGACTTTCTTAAATTAGATGCATATAATTGTAAAACCATCCTAAAGTGCTAGATGGACGGAATATGGCAACAGACTTTAAATGAACACATTTACAGAGCGACTTAATCTTTGCACATATTTCTGAGGTCGTTCAACTGCACCAATGATGCAATGAGCTGTAAACAATTACTAATAATACGATCAGAAGAAGGTATCATTTTTATACACGTTCTGCCAGACTATAAGTTTTGTCAAGTGCAAATGATCCTTGAGGAAATTGCTCTCACTGAGATGTAACTGTTTTCCACGTGTGTGACTGTTGAAATGAAATAATATTACCACTGGGAAAAATCGATAACTTTATACAATGACAGTAAATAAACAGGTAAAATTCTAAGAAATAAAACTTGTTGAAAGAAAAGCGTATTGTAACCTCGGTCTTAAAAATAAGAATTTTCAGATTTTCCAGTCCTTGAAGCTATATATTCATGAGTTTATGTTCTGAGGTTAGTTTTTAATGCAACTATCTAATGAGAAAGGATAGTAACTTGAGTCAGTTAAAGCCTGGCAATTTAACTACGACCTGTGCAGACCACCTGGCCCTGAGAAAAAATAGACTAATATTCAAGTTACACAGACAAAATGCTACAAAAGCTACTATTAGAGCAAACATTTTATAACTGCTTTAAATTGCTGGAAACACTGGGCAGGAAAATGTACATTTCGGACATTAAGAAATATTTAATGGCGTTACTGCATATCAGAAAAACGTTGACATAACCACAAATTATGGTAATGTCAATTTTAACACTTACTTTGGAAAGGTCATACTATTATTGATTTATATATATATATATATATATATATATATATATATATATATATATATATATATACAGATATATACATGTATGTATTCTTTTTACAGTTGTATATCCTATGTCAAATTGTACGATGGGTATCTAGCTATGCCATTCTGTTGACACAAGCTATGTTCAATCTAAACTTTCTCGTAATTTGAGATTAAATTGTGTATAGAATGGGTACAGATGATAGAATGAAAATAATCTAACTCTTCAGTGAAAGAGATGCTTCATGGTACACACGCTATGACAAGATTATAACCTAGTAGACAGTTTTATGGAACCTACTTTATTCTCACTTAGATAATTGTATTAATTTTATATATTCATAGAACAAATTTAAGCAACCGTTAAAATCTATTTTTTTTAAAGGCAGAATTTCAAGGCGCCATGTTGTGTCTCTTTACTGTATATCAATGCAAGTGCATATGCCATGAAAGTTAAATTATCCTAGATTTACAACAATAAAGCTAATGACAAAAAAGATTGTATGCGTCTTTAAATACCTTCTTCCTCGGTCGACTTCAAGCCTTTCAAATTTAAAGGTAACTTTTCCACTTGCAGGAGTTTTGTTGCCTTCTCCCTGATAGTTTTAGTCGAAACTTCCTCGGACAGAATGGCAAGTAACATGTCGACTGGATCAAGTTTTAGATCTTGTCATTCTGTAGGTATTAAAATGACTCACTTTTAGAGATAATGATTGTTACTGAATACAATTAAGAAAACATTGTATAATATTTCTTTGATTTAATTCTGACCCTTTTAGAATGATTCTCAGTACTTAATACCTATGGTGTTGTACCTAGATCTACGGTACTTCCTTATCAAATCCATGTTTTGTCGTATTTGCAGCGAACGGACTAGTTTAACCTTTAATTGTATTCCTCATGATACAAACTAACTTCATGAAGTAATTAATCACCGTGACTTTTGTTACGACCCTATGGTAAAAACAAACGTAACAAAAAGAAAGTGAAACCAATAATGTTTGTAAAAATCAACAAACAATTTATTCTAAATAATTAATGTGAAAATCAAAATACACTTACAGTATCGTGTATTAAAATCCAAATAATTCAACAATTATTAGTGTCCTAATCACAAGTCCTGTATGTAGAAACTATAAAATGTTCCAAATAAATGAATGTTCCAAGTTAATAATGGTTCCGAATGAATGAGTCTGTAATCTTCCGATGTACCAACGATAATGTAATCCAGATCATCTTTATTTAAGAATGTTCACAGGCATCCAAGAAAGTCCTAAATATAACTCCAAATGTTAGTGAGTACTCCAGGTAGCTCTGATGAATGGTCCAATAAATAATTCCTTTCGAATTATCTATACAGCATGGCATTACAGCATTACAGGATTCCAGCATGGCTATTATTTCAAACAATCTGATGATTCCAAAAGTTGATCGTACAAACAGATCTTTTCAACTCAAGATTTAAAATGCAATGAATATAATTCGTATGTTCAGGTGTTTTATACAATTTGCAAAGTGCACATTTCATAACAGGAAACGTGTCATATTACGACCCAGAATGCAATACTAAATGCGTCTATTTCATGAAAAAGTACTCGACGTACGGTAAACAACTCTGACCTTTAGCAAAAGGTCAGTAAACATGTTATTGATTGACTAAAGTACAACTTAACCAATCTTAAATATGACTCACTATTTGACACAATTTTAAAGTACAGTCATAGGCCAAAAGTTTAGGCACATTATAGATTCCATATACATAATTCCGTAACACTTGTAAGAATATAAGTTTAAGTAAACGTTACGTTTAGTTAGTTAGTTTCTGAAAATGTATGAATACCTATTATGACTAACGTGTTTTTTATGCGATGGGGGGGGGGGGTTCCCTTGCTAAAATCGCTGACATGCCAATAGTCACGTATTATATATGGAACGTCCATCCACTTGCTTACAGAAGAGAAGTAAAAAATGTTCAAGGTCTTTAGCAAAGCAACAATAAAAATAAATCTCTGTACTTCAGACTAACAAAAATGGATATAACTCTGTACAAGCATAATCAGGCGGGTGTATGATTGTTCTTCTGTTGTCATCGCCCTAATAATCGTGAATAGAAACAGTAATAGATACAGAAGGTTCTTCTTTACAAACATTTAATTATATACCTTTAACTGTTTACTTGTAACAAACTTCATGAAAAATGTCTCAAAATGTATTAGTCAGATCACAACTTTTTAAAAAAATACGCATATTTCACTATAAATTTCCTGATAAGAAAATAAATCTAATATAAAAATTTAACGTTTGTATGCTTTGTTTTTTATTTCAAAATATACCAACATTTTCCTTCTTACAATTTATGTATTTAAAAATTTGAAACGTCCGTGCATAAAGTTCTTTAATAGAAAACCTCATCGCTGCATATGGTTCGCCACCTTGTTTGTGAGCCCTCTTCACCAGTTAAAACAACACGAGACTATTCCGTGAAGTCATAAAAAATCTTCTCCATTTCAACGATAGTTTGCATAATTTGTCGACTGTAGGTCGATGTGTGAGAAGATAGCAATTCAATGTTGGATAATATATGCATAGGACACAATGTGTTGTTAAAGAGTACCATATAACTTAAAAGACTGAAGTGTATGTTGCCAACATGTTGTGCTGAGGAGAGGAATTAGTTCTAATGACCATGCCACAGTGCCAGGTAATAATGTACACACAGGCTAAAGGTAAAGAAAGTACACACTTTTACCAAATAACACACCCTCGTGGTCTAGGTCTCTCTCTCTCTCTCTCTCTCTCTCTCTCTCTCTCTCTCTCTCTCTCTCTCTCTCTCTCTATATATATATATATATATATATATATATATATATATATATATATAGAGCGTGTATGTATGTTTTGGGCATTGGAATCCTTTCAATGCTATATCGTTACGAGGTAGGAAGATAAATGTGCCTTTTCCAAGGACATACCATGGTAGCCGATTTGAGCGGATAAGATGGTGGGAACTGAGCCCGCACCCATATGTTCACGAGTCCACCTCCTGAACTACTGAACCACTGCGGCTCCGCCATGTATATATGTACGTATGCATGTATGAATGTTTCTAAGTCGTTCGAAAAGCGAATAAGTCTGATATGTATTGTAACATGTACTGAGAGAAGTTGATAGAAACCCGCAGATTCTCCATGATTTGTCAGGTTTAAAGGTTTAACAATATTGGTCTGTATGGACACAAGGGAAATGCTAATGTTAAAATATCCATAGGTATAACATTAAGGGTATATATCGTCACAAGGAGAGATGATAATGTTAAATAGTGCAGGATGTGAAAAAAGGGGATAAAATCACACAAACATACAACCACACGCCAGAGGGTAGGAGTGTTTATATACACAGTATACCTACAAACACACTATCACACAAGAATGGATAGAAGGGGTTTACGTTTTAGTTGGTTGTGAATAGATATAGACATACACAACCATACAAAGAAATATTGGCAATGATTTGAGTAGTATATGTCTTTTCGATGAGATTGGGGTGGCATTAAAAGAGCCGTTGGCTGAGTTAATCAAAAAGGGTTTAATGCAGCTGGCACCGCTTCACAATTCTTCTTCGCAAGCTTCACCTTACAGCTCGTCCACAGACAAATACTCTCTTGAGGCATCATTGCCTTTTCACATAGACTCTTCTCTACCATATAGCCGTGTCTGTGATGCTTGTGATCGACTACGTTGTATCGACATACATAGGGTACTCAAGATTAACCAGCATGCTATATGTAGTCTAGAACCGGATTGAAACGTTTTGGAAGCTCCACCAATCAGAACGCGTGTAACATGATTCAATCAGGGTGTATTTTCTATCTTCCAATCAGAATACAGCGAACGCGTGACGTCACTTTCAATATATATATATATATATATATATATATATATATATATATATATATATATATATATATATATATATATATATATACAAACGTGCACAAGCGTTCCTACGATGCAACATTGCTGAAGAATTGAAGTACAATACACATGGTTGAAATGAAGACGAAGTATTGTGGTGCGCAAGCAGTGTATATCTCTTATACTTGGAGTGATAGGACGACTACTGCTGTTGTTGCGAATATTCTTTCGTTAAGAATGACTACAATTAGGCTTTGTGCGACTACTTATCGTCTTCGCAAGAATTGTTGCCGGTAGTTCCACCTTGACCTCCTTTTCAATCATTACCAGTCTATGCTGATTTCAGAAAGAAACAGAAGGAAGAATTATAGATTGTTTTTGCAACTTCAGAAAGAAGAACAAACATTTGTTCAAAAAACAACAAGAAGAGGAAGAAATAAAGCAAGACGAGGAGAAGAGGACAACTTTGCACAGTGAGAAGAAGGAAGAGAGTGAACCAAAAACGGTCAGTTTGTTACAAGACATTTTGGTGGAGCTAAAACACTTGACAGAAATATATCAAACTTCTTTTGGCCAAACCTAAGAGATAGAGACCTTCACAATACAAGACTTCTAAACCGTCAATGACTAATTCGACGTTCACCACCACTGAGACGCCATCAGCGGGAGCAGTCACTACTACCACCACCACAGCAGCAGGAGTAGGACTTAGACGTGGAAAAGGTTTAAGACAGTTGCAATTGGTGCTGAACCACCCAATTCTCCTAGAAAAGATATAATATTCAGTGATTGCCAAATCAAAGAAAAACTAAAATCCGTGCATTAAAAATGCGTGTTATCTGATCCATACTAAAAGACAAATCAAGACAAAGATACAATTGCGGTTTTTTGTTGTTGATATATTCTCTGGAATAGATTTACAATACAATTTCATATCACATCACAAAAGTCCATTTTCTTCTTCTTCTTTTACTGTCTTTCTTTTTGAATTTCTTCACTCGTATGGGTTCTTCTTCTGTTGTTTCTTCTGCTTGTTTCACCGTTTGAATGTCTTTACTGGAATATGTTCTACTTCTTGTTCTTCTGCTTCTGAATGTTCTTCTTATTGTCCTTTTTTTTTTTTGGAGGGGGGACACTCTGAAGACCAAAGTCCTTTTTCTTGACATTGATATCTTGACTTTTACTGTCTAAGTTGTTCCTTTAATTTGGCGCTGTGGATATTCTGGAGTCCAATGTCCTTTTTCCTGACAGACATAGCAGGTATCTTGACTTTTATCTCGAGAGGAGCAGTCAGAAGTCTTCTTGAAGGTGTACTTTCTAATGACTCTCTGTAAATCTCTGACAAGAAGTGTGATCTTTTGTGGCTTTTCTATCTTCAAAGTATATAGGGAGAGAGTTTGTACCCTAGTCAAACCAAATTTTGAATCATCACAAAATGTTCAAACCTTTCCAACGAGAACCCAGAAGTCAAGAGACAACTACGTTTGGTGTCGCCTCATACGCTGAGAGAAATGTTCGTCCAAGCGATTCTGAAGAAGACATGAGTGATCCTAAGCCAATACCATGTGATTATGCTAAAAGACCCAGAAAGTTAAGATCAGCCAAGAAAGAAAGTCGTTCGGTAGCCCCTTAAGATTATCTTCACATTCGAGCTACCCGAAAAGTGACTTCTAGAAAATCTAGAACGACTGTTTACACTTACACAGTAAAATTTAAAGAGTTCAAGTCTCAAGTTCCAGCAGAGAAAGCAGCTGTCTTCATCACGGATTTATCTGAGTCAATGTTAGAGGAATTGAAACGACAATGTCAAGCTCAAGATCACGATCGTTTGAGACAATCCATCACTCGATCTTATACCGAGAAGAATGATACAGCAGACTAGAAACGATCATGGAGGAGCATTAGACAGTCGGAGAGTGTCAAACACCGGAAAAAAGCAGAACTCATTTGTAACAAGCAGGCATTTCCAAATAGTCCGTGTGTGGAGTTATTAAAATGCAAAAACTTCAAGGCATGTTGCTCCTCCGTATACGTTGAAAGTGTACACTCAAGTCTTTCGTAGAGATCTCGTGTTTCGAAGACGTAATTTTTCAGACGAAACATACATTCACCAAGATCATTTCAATGCTTTGGCAAGTATCACGGGATTCTCGTATACAGTTACTATTACTCCATTGTGGACATCGAAGTTGTGGCTGTTTAGCCTCAACACGTTGCATTCCTGAAGAAAAGAAATAATTCAGTGCTCAACTTGCAAGTGCATATTCGTCAGTCCTGTCTATTACGAGCGACATAGCATGAAACAATTTCAAGGACAGAAAAGGGCTTGCTAATTATTGACAGTGTGTTCCACCTGTAGACATCTTGTTCTAACTAATAGCCAAAAGTCTCACATTTGTCCAGGAAATAAAATATGTCGTTTTTGTGACCAAGTCGCTTGTTTTACTTTGAATGTTCATAAGAGAGTGGAATTCACATTCCTAATTTTTGTGTGGCTCATCGCGATTGCATTGAGTGCATTCAATAACCTATATTTCATCACTGTTGGAATTTTAGCTTGATTCCAGAAGGACGTGAAAAGATATTTCGTGTCTCTCGTACACTTACTGATTTTGCCGAGCGTATTTTAGACCCCAACGACGATACGTGCAGCGAAGGTGAGTTACATCGTTACGGGAACTGTCATAAATACGCCACAGTCATGGCTCACAATTTCTCATGATACGACCAAACAATTTCTTTTGAAAGCAAGGAATTCAGAGCAAGAAACCGAATTTCCCACAGTCATCATAAACGAAGCCAAATTAATTTACATGAAAGTGGGAAACGTACAGTTTAAAGATTCCATGAGTTATTTCGTTATACCTTTGAGCAGAATTCCTAAAACGTTTGGAATGACAGAAATGGCTAAAGGCTATTTTCCACACTTTTCAATACCGAAGAAAATCAAAACGTCCTGAACCCGTATTTGCCTGAAGTTCAATACTACGACCCCGACAGTATGTGAACAGAACAACAAGAAGCGTTCTACGCTTGGTACCAAACTCACTCTTCGGACCCGTTTGATTTTCAAGAAGAGACATTGAAATATTGTCGAATCGATGTGAACATTTTACGAAGTTGTTGTGGAAAAATTCGACAATTATTTCTGGATCACAGAGATATCAATCCTGTGAAGGAAGCTCCTACCATTGCCAATGCTTGTGGATTAGTATACCGAAAGAAGGTCATACCCGAGAACAAACTATCTATCATGCCACCTCAATCCTACCTCTCTGTCTGCCGTCGACATTCAGCCAAAGTTATGTGCTGGCAACATTACTTGTGTCAAAACTCAAGACAAGTGGATAAAACATGCTAGAAACGTTGGAGAAAAGAAAATTGCGTCCTTTTCCTTAGATGGTTGCAATTTAGAAAACCCACAGATTGTAAACGAATTTCAGAGATGTTCATTTCTTGGATGCCCTACTTCTTTTCCTCAATGAAACCTAAAATGTCCTTTCTCAGAATCCACCATGGAAGAGTTGTGTGACCAAACATGCCAACGACGTCAGAATTTAGAAAGTCAAAATTACCAAGTGACAGAAATGTGTGAACACAAGTACGATCAACGTTTCAAATCAGATTCAAAACTCCGGAGTATCGCCGAAAAGTACGAGGTGGTGAACATCGTACCTTTGAATCCACACGAAGGTTTGTTTAAGAGGACGTACTTATGCTACACGCTTGCTGTACGAAGTGGACGAATCTCAAAAAGAACAAATCAGACAATGTGAGTTCCTCGTATCCTTGGATGTGTAAACATGCTCGAGTCACCACCGGTCATCCTGACATTTTTACTGAACACATCAACGTGGAACACATTCGCCAATACGAAGGTTTCATCAAATGTAAAGTTTTGCCACCGATGAAATTGTACCATCACGTCGTACCAGTTCGTTGTCATGGTAAACTGATGTTTCCTATTTGCCGTACGTGTGCTGAAACGTGTAATCAAGATCAGCCTCGTTGCCACAATGACCAAGACCAAGCCTTGACAGGACAATGTCAAGCTCAAGATCACGATCGTTTGAGTGAGTGTCGAATTGTTTCATGCTCTCGATCGCGGATACACGCTTGTTAAAAGTATACGAAATTTGGCATTTTCTCACCACAAAACAATACCACCAGGAAGACGAATGGAGTCTATGGATATGTTCAGGCTAAGGTCAAAGAAGTTTTGAAATTTTTTGAAAAATGAGTTTAAAATAAGATTATCCATCGCTAGAATGCGTCACTTTGGTACATGTCGAACAGAACGAAGGAAAACTATCGTTTGCAGAGTCATGCTGAACTGCATGTGGGGAAATTTAGTAAACGTCCGATATTGCCAAAGACCAAATACTTGGTAGATCCAAGTCGATGCTTTCAACTCATCGACGATCAGTAAAACTCATTGAACACGTGGAAATTATATGTACAGATTTGATCTTGGTGAATTGCGACGAGTTTGGCAATGTCATCATTGCTGCTTACGTGATAGCCAAAGCCCCTTTTAAAATTACATTCCGCCTTGAAACCTTGAGGAGATCGATTTCTTTACTTTGACACCGATAGTTTCAGTACATCGATCTCCATCACATCGAAGACGACCCTTTAGGTGATTGAACCAATGAACATCTCGAAGACGCTATTTTGAGTTTTGCCAGTGGTGGACCTAAAAATTACGGCTACCAGTACCAAGACAAACAAGGACAACTTATTACCAAATGTAAAGGGAAAAGACTGACATTAAACTATTGTTGCAGATCGTCTACCAGAAACAAGCGACTACTTGACCACAAAACGTTACTTTACTCGTGCCGTTCCAAAAAATAAAAAGTTCATTCCACCGAGAATGATGAATTCGACACAGCAAAAGAATGATGGACAGACCAACTCGAGGTTCAGTGAAGTCGAGTGTACTGCTGTGCTCTGCGACCAGAGAGATGCTGTACCCTAAGACATAAGCAATGCAGCACGACCTTGCCGCTTCTTTTTCGAAAGCGGTGCCGTTCCTGTGCCGATATATGGCTCTCATCCATGCACTCACAAAGCAGCCTGGTTACCATAACAGCTTCATCGAGAATTACAAAGCAAAGAAGAATACATGTTTCCGGTGTATTTGCCTAGCTATTGTCATTTTGAAAGTCGATTTAGCCAGAGCAGGATGTGTCTACTTAGGACAAGGATACCAAGTACAGTGTTTCAGTTGTGGTATGAAACTTCACGAAAAGGTGTATAAAGATACAACTTTCGTTGAACAGTCCAGATGGTCTCCGTGCTGTCGCTACCTTCCTTTGGTAGGTCCAAACATGATCCTCATGCTGGATACTTTAGAAGTGGAGATGATTCGTAACTTCCCTCCTGAGCTGCGAGAACGCTTTTACAGAGAGTTTGTAAAGATTCAAATGAAACGTAAATTGCATCCTATACGACATACACTTTTTAACTATTAGAGTATGCATGCTATAATAAGTTTGAGTACTTAAAAGTGTTCAAATGGTCAGACATTGATAGCACCCACACAAGAATTTGGATGCCACAACTTTAATTACATTATTCGAATGATAGACCGAATTATGTGGGACGAAGAAGAGTTTCGAGACTTACAGGATTGCCAAATACTTTTGACAGAAGTAAGAGACGAGACTCCTTTACGACGTGTGGTGCGTGCGTTAAGGACTACATTTCCTGGATTCCAAGATTCTCTTTGGCTCATGTACTACTATTCCATAAAAGACATTCTTATGAATGACTAGTTTAGAAGCGCATTTTCAGAATCTACATTTGGAGCTACGACAACGCATTGACAGAGATAGATTTTGAACAGATTCAAGTGAAACGCAAATCACAATTGCATCTAATACACCATACAATGAATAACCATTGGTATCTGAATGCCGTATAAGACTGGTTGAAGAAAGCTGTAATATATTTGAAAAGAGATGTTTTGTGCCAACGAAGACGTTCTAAAGTTAGTCATGCCACAATTTCTGTCATCAGTGTTGCACCAAATTCCATTTTTGTAAATGGACAGTGTAGACGAGCACATTCAGAATCTACCATTGAAACTGCGTGAACGCATTTACCACTACCTTTACAGATTGAAGTGAAACGCAAAGAATAATTGCATCCGAAATGGCATCGACTTTTTAATCATTGGTATCTGAATGCCATAAAGGACTGAATACTTTGAAAATGTTCAGATGGTCTTTATTGGTCATTTTAAAACGTACCATGCCACACCTGCTGTCATTAGTGTTTCGCCAAATTTTCCTTGGGAGAAAGTCAGTGACACCGTTTAAGACTTAGTGGATTTCCAAGTACTTTTAAAAGAACGGATTCCACAAGACAATTTCTTTGAAATTTGGACGACTTGTCGGTTGTGTGTAGGTGCTTTAATGACTACATTTTTTGGGATTTCGTTTACCAGCAGATTCTTTGTGACAAATGTATGAACTGTACATGCAAAGACATAACAGCCAAAACTATATATGTGCACGAAAAAGTCACTGTGTTAAAAGTGTTATGATTAGTGATTAATATGACTTCTGTACCTTCGTATGAAGAAGAAATTCATCGTAATTTATCTACTTTTCATACCTACCAAGACGTTAGTATAGAAAGTTGGATAGATCAACAGATTTACGAATGGAAGGATATACGTGACTGGAAACGTCTTGGATTAGATGCTTAGAAACAAGAGGTGGCTGAATACGTCAAAAACACCATGTGTGTCTGATCAAAGAACGAAAAACATGACTATGAAAAGAAAAGAAAAAAGTACAAGTGTATTAAATGTTTTGGAATATTAGAATTCTAAACACAACTTGAAAGTCAAGGTTAAATCCTCCATTCGCTTAGTGATTAACAAAAGGTCAGATCGTCAAAGTTGGGAGGCACTGTATCTTCGCCATCCCTTTAACATGTTGATTTCTGGGCCTAGTGGTTCAGACAAAACCGAATTTGTCAAACGTGTGATCGAACACAAATCACAGTCGTTTCATCGTCCTCCAAAACGAATCGTGTGTTGTTACAAAGAGTGGCAATTGGCTTACACTTTACTGAATACATTTCGTTTGTATAAGGAATTCCTCGCGCAAACAATGGGATCGTGTCTGACTTTGTTAGAAACACATCTCGTTATGTTCGGTGACACATTAGGAAAAGACGAAGAAGAAATAAAACTTTGGTTTTCACGAAAAGAACATCATCGTAATGCCAGTATTATTTACATTACTCAAAATTTACTTCAGCAAAGTAAAGCGCATCGCACCATTAGTCACAATGCTCGTTATGTGGTGTTGTTTAAAGTCCAAGAGATACATCTCAATGTCAAGTGTCAGCAGAACAGATAGGAACACATTGACTGAATTAAACTTATGACGATGCCACTCAATTGCCACATGCGTATTTGCTCATCAATTTTAAAACGTACTACTCCAGATAATTTGAGATTTCATACGGATTTGTTTCACAATTGGTGTCAATAAGACGGTCCAGTCATTGACACATCGCACTCTTCTTTTCCGTCTTTCTAAAAAAGCTCTAAAAACACCAGTCACTTCTTTCCTTTCTAACAGCATGCGACACGACTTCATTTCAATCTCATCCTCCTGACAAATTGATTCATGAATAGTATGCCGTCAGTCGCGAAAAAACTGCTCAAGTGCGTTCACATTTGTTAGAAGCTAATCTCAAAGAAGTTTTACTATGGTTTACATTAACATCACGTCAATTACTACAGTACATCATTCACATTCCACATCAAACAAAACGTGTTTTTGAAAAATATAAAGTAGTTTTGTCACCACTGGCTGATTCAAGAATCAATACTCAAACCAAAAAACAAATCATTTGGAAATCAGATGGAAGTGGATCATCAGGGGATGTCACTATTCGTTCGCTTCTACGAGGAATTCTAATGCCGAAGCTAAAAAAGTCAAAACCTAAAACACATACCAAACATAAGAGAAGTGCATCAAGTTCACACTCTAAAAAGAAGAATAAAAACGCCTCACAAACATATCCTTCAAGAAAGAGAGGTACTGCCGCTTAAACGTGCACGTATTCAAGAAAACCTCGATCGGTGACCGTCTCCCCATCCACGTCTCCTGCTCCTCATCCATTGATGATGATCCGTGCCAAACCTGATTTAAGACAAGTGTTTCGCAACCTGATGAAAAATGAAAACCTATTTCTAAAGAAACTTCTAATCCGTCGACGTCTTCTTCGTCTGTTGCTCTAGCGACTGATGTTACAGCCAAAAAAGTGGCATCTCCTAAGAAAAAGTACAAGACAAAAGAGGTATGTTGCAAAGTTTACAGGATTTGTCCAAACACGAAGGATTACTATTTAGTACGTTCAGAAGACCAGTATTACCTAAGGTCAAGTTGATACAACGTTCCGACAATCAGTGGACAGAAATTCTAGTGTAAACAGAAGATGTGTTGGACACGATTCACTTCTTCTATCCACTAGAACCAAGATATCACAAAGATTACATCATCATCGCCAACGTCCAAGGAGACATTTTTCATCAAAAGGAAAAGGTTCTTCCGCCTCGTTTAGATAAACATTGTGATGTCTTGCCAAATCCAATGTCCCGATGCGACAACAAATCATTCAAAAAGCAACTGAAGAAAGCATCGATACCGTGTGTGAATGTTGTTTGAACGTTTTGAAAGGAACGGTGCATTTGACCAAGATACATACACATCAATTAGGACGACATTGCCACGTTCTTAACCAAATGGTGCAAAAGAAAATGTCAATCAGTCAAAAGAAAAAAGTGCTCCTTCAATGAGGAGGACTTTTCGTTTGCCCATGCTGACATGACCGTTCTTAAAAGTGGAAGTTCCTTTGTTAAAGCTCATCGACCAATACAGTACTAAACAAGACTTGATGAAACCAGGAAAAATGCATTGATTCACCAGGAAAAGAACTACTCGGATCGCCAAGACTCCCTTATAAATTCACTTGACACTCCTGGCGATGGCATTAATTCCTCCTCTAAGCCACAGCAAGGGCAAGGCAGAAAAAGACGTTGAAAACCCACCAGACCTCATATACACGCAGCTCAGAAAAAGAAAAAGAAAAGAAAAACAGCAGTTATAGAGTTAGACATGTTTGATTACTAACTAAAAATGATGTACTGAGATCTGTTTGCCATACCACGACTATGAAAGACAAAGTTCTCGAAACAGACAGTACCAATACAGGCGCCGATGACAGAGTAGCTCCCGTCAACAATCCCATGCATTCGATATTCAACTGAGTAAATTTGTACTTAAAAACAAACTAGTCAGCAGCAGCATGGGCACTTACCCTTACGGAGCTGACTTATAAAATCTCTTGACGTACTGAAAAGAAGCCAAGATCACACATCTGGATGTCACGGTGGTGTGGAATTTTGACACGTTGGGTATGTTCAACAACACAGCTTTAACTGCGGTTTAACTGCGGATGACAATGCTCACAGTGGTGGAATTAACTTAAGCCAATAGAAAATCAAACAAGGACGTAGCTTAGAAAATGGATAGTTTACATTTCGACATGTGGTTGCAAGAAAAGTATTGGTTGAATAGTGTGGATTTATGTCTGAGACTGAATCGAAGTAGTACCGTGTTCCGTTCAATTGCTAATGCGAAGATCAAAGACAGCAGACTCTACGTGCGACGTGTGAAAGTCTTACATAAAGTGGGAAACGATATCAGTCAAACTCTGAGCAGAACGACACCCAGGTATTCTCTCCAACGAGTGAAAGTCAAAACCTTCACCTAAGCCTTTGGACTCCGTTCCAAGATCGAAGATCATGTTTTCCAAGGTCAACTGCCTGCACGTTTGCTCATTGGCATCGTAAGCAGTGCAGCCCTCAACAGAGCCATCGATCAAAATTATTTCGAGTTGCAATATTTCAACATGTTCAAGATAGAAGTCTCCCGAAATGGCCAGACGTTGTGTACAAGACTCTTTAAACCTAACTTCTGCCAAAAAAATTACTTGAAATCTTTTTTGACTCTATTTGAAGCCTCAGGACAATTAGGAACCAACAGTAGCTACTGCACTTCGTACTACGATTATGCAGGCGGATATGCTTTGTGGGGATTTGATTTCACTCCAGACAAAGGCAGCGACGAAAAACATTTCCACCCTATAAAATCAGACCAACTCCGTGTCGAACTTCAGCTTGCACTGTCTCTGGCGAACACTACGAACGTCGTCTTGTATGCAGAATTCGATAATACTCTGGAAATCAACAGTTTGAGAGAAGTGAGCCTAGACTATTAAAAAGATGGAACACGAACCCATGGAGATAGACAAAGATGATGTTTTCTATCCAGAAGAGCAGTCACAGAGCACAAGTAGAGAAAGACACATTAATAATGTCAAGATGGCAAGAACAAAAACAACACTTAGTGTCCTGTTTTGCTCGTCACTTGGCTGAACAAATTACACTCCTAACCAGTGAACATTGTAATGGTTGTTAAATAGATCATCCCAGTCAGAAACAACACGACAAATGTGTGATGATGAGTCAAGAAGAAAACTTGGAAAAGTATCTGGAAGACCCATGGACCCTCATCTCAGAGGATAAGATCTTTCCCAACGACTACAGTGTGGAATATTTTGATTCTTATGGATTACGCCATCTGGAAGAAGATAGCATCGACTTTATGAGAAGAAATGCTGTATCCACTCAGTTCCATAATGTGAGATTACAAAGATCAGATTCGATTGTGTGTGGGTAATATTTTTTGTATTTTTTTTTCTTCATCAGCACAGTCTTGGATTACCATTAGAACATATACTGACCTGTTTTGAATGTGATTTATCTAGAAACGATGACAAAATAGAAAGGTGGTTTTGTGAACATTATGGCTAATTTTTTTCTTTAGCACAGAAAAAACGTAGTGTTCACCGATGGTAAAATGACACTACTAGATCAATGGAAGCCTAGTATTACTCCACAATTTTGTCAACCTTGTAAATACGTTCATGTTTATTGTTTGGTATTTGTATATGAAGAGGAAGCGACTAGCCCTAATCCTCCCTCTTCATTTGTTTGTCGATGCTTGAGTGAGCGGGGTGTATAACAAATGTTGATTTGGATAAAATGGTGTTGATTTGTTTTGTGGAAAGAAGAAATATTTCTTGTTGATATGCTCTTTCACTTTATTCTTTCGATCTTTAAATTTGTAAAAAAAGAAAAAAGAATGTTCTCCTTCACGTCTGCGTACTGCATTTAAGGGATGTTTTCCTTCATATCCGTGCTTCTAACATATTAAATGGTGTGTACACTAGTTTGGCCATTTGCTGTTGATCAGACAACACAGGAGAAAATGAGCCAAAGCATTTGCAGCAAGTTAAGGAAATCCCTGGTGAAAATGGACAAGAAAACCAGCATTTTGTTCAAAATAGCGCAAGATCTGGTTGAAGATATAAAAAGCAACAGTCAGAAGAGGAGAAGAAATGGAAGATTTAGACATATGAGGGCACTGTCTTTTATTAAAACAAGAGACGTTGCTGCATAGTGAAGCCAATGATGTCCAGTCGTCCAAGATATCAATAAGGATATGGGACAACAGCCAAAGCGTGTGATAGTATGTTTGTGTGATTTCACCCCCTTTTGTTTACATCCTGGCATTTTCATTGGATAGTTGGTGTGGGGTATTGGTCACTACACACGGCGTGTGGATGGTATAGTGCGGTGTGTTGGATTGTATGTGTGAGGTATTGGACAGTATATAACTAAGTTTTGGATAATAGATAACTAGTTTTGGTCACTGAATTGGATAATAAATGTGGGGTATTGGATAGCCGATAACTGGATGTTGGACAGTAGATAACTAAGTATTGGTCACATCACATGGGGTGTTGGATAGTGAATGTGGGGTATTCAATAGTAGATAACTAGGTGTTGGATAGTAGGTAACTAACTATTGGATAGTAGGTAACTATTACATATTATCATGTATCCTTGTGATCATGCAGACCCAGAATGTTAAACCTATGGACATTTTCAACATTAGCATTTTCTTTGTACTCATAGAGGCCCATAATACTAAACCTGTACGGGCCTGTCTGGGCACAAGGGGAAAAGCTATACAAAATCATAATGTTAAACCTATAGACATGTTTAACATTAGCGTTTCGCTTGTGCCCATACAGGCCCATACGTGTATAACCTACGGCATAATGTTAATTCCCGTAGAGCTCAGCGAAAAAGGAAACAACATTATCAACAGTTAAAGGTGATCGATCACATTGGCGGAATTGCAACTCCAGACGAAAGAAAACATGCACAAGAGAAAGATGATTTTCTGTCCAAAAATGTGAGATTGATGAAGAAAAAAAAAGAATGACGCCAAGACTACAAAGAAAGCCGCAACGTCTACGATAATTGTTAAGCCAGGTCTGATGTTCCTAGAATTTACATTAGTAAAGAGACAAATTATATCTTAACTGATCGGGACGAAACCATTTAGTAATGCCGTAATGCAGCTAAATTTTAACTCTCTCAAAGATGGGCATCTTGCAATCAGAAAAGCAGCGGACGGAGTTTTATAGAAATTGATTGAACATGCATTCATTCCGATATAGTCCGGTTTTGTGTGCCACTTAGTGTTCACCTGTACACTGGTCAGATGACAAAAGTTACCCAAGCTCCACTGGGACAAATGCTTCTCAGTGACGAACTATTCAAGAGGATATCAGTTGATATTGTTAGGCCAGTAACAAGAGTCAGCAACAAAGGTAGCAGATTCATTCCTATTATCGATTAGCACGTCACATGGTATCCGGAAGCTATACCTTTACCAAGCATAGAAACGGAGAGAGTTGCGGTGATATAAATTTTCAGTCCAGTTAGTTTCACAAGAAATGCTGACAGACATAGAAAAACATTTCACATCCGACCTTACATAAGAAATAAGTAGGTTACTACCAGTACACCGATTGACCAGTACTCTTTACCATCCTATGTGCAATGGATTTGTAGAGAAGTTCAACGATCTCTTAAACAAATTATTAAGAAGATGTGTGCAGAAAGACCACGAGATTGCGATGTATGCGTCAATGTGGTGTTTGCTTATAGAGAAATACAACAAGAAAGTTTGCGTTTCTTGCCTTTTTAACTACTTGTATGGAGAAAATATGAGAGGGCCTATGACAGTATGGATATTCTGAAGGACTTATGTTCAATGCAGAACAGAAACAAATAGTGTACACAACCTACCAATATGCCTTTGAACTACACATCTGGCTGAGTACACCTGTATCCTGGTGCAATAAACTTGCAGGAAATGTAAAAAAAAAACAATATACAGTGCAACAATAAGACGACAAAGACAAAAGAACTACAGGAAAAATACAAAGTACTCCGACTGTACCCTGAATGCTAGATCCAAGTTGGACATGCAAAAGAGTATCGATAATTTCTCTTCAGCTTGGTCACACAATCAGCATCAAGAAGACATAAGTAATGCACCAACCTGGACTAAGAAAGCGTTACTTTGAGACTACCATCACAGTGAATAGTCAAACCCTCCAGGCAGTGGACACGTTCCCGGCAGTACACTGTCCCGTGAAGTCCACATCGAGGACGAAATCAATGACAGAATCACGAAAGCAAGTGTAGTATTTGGCAGACTACGCAAAATTGTATGGCAGCTCAGTCTGCAAACAAAACAAATCTGAAGATATATAAAGCCGTTGCGTTGCCAACCGTGCAGTATGCATTCGATCCTGGACAGACGACATGTCAAGAAACAGAAACACTTTCTCATTGGCTGCCTGAGAAAACTCATGAGGATAAAATAAAATCACAGCTGAAATTGGCAGACCACGTCACCAGGATATCAGATGAGCGACTACCAAAGAAGATTTTATACCGAAGGAGGGAAAGGGTTCTCAGGAAGGTCACAAAGACTCACTCAAGTCATCCTTTAAAGACTTTAACATTGATCACGAGTCTTGGGAAGATCTCGCACAGGAAAGTTTCAAATGGTGCAGTCTCATTTATACTGGAGCTACAGACTATAAGCCGAGGTTAATCGCAGAGCCACTGCAAAAACGCTGCTCGTAAATCCCGGAACTGCAGTACATCCTCTTTTGATCAAGCAACCCTCAGCGGTATCTTCTGACGAGTGTGTCACATACAGTTCGGAGCACAATTTGTCCTGATAAACCACTCATGTGTTCACATAAATCAAATCAGCTAGTGATGTCATGGTCATCTTCGAACTTGAAGGAGGTGGTTATAGAGTGGTGATCTTTTAAGCTTCCAAGTTCTGATCGAAGGGCAAAGTCATTGGTGGTTGGAGATGGACCCTGGTGCCAATGTCAGTTGCATGTAAAATATTTTATTTTAATGTCCAGTTCGTTTTTATATAATTATAGCGTGGGATCTCAAAAGTTTATATGTTATGACCCAGGAGTAAGTCCTGCGGGTGAGAATAGACCCAGCATCTGTGATATCGTCTTTACATGATCAAATACGTATATATATATATATATATATATATATATATATATATATATATATATATATATATATATATATATATATATATATAATACTGACAGTTCGATAGGGCAATGAATTCAGTTGTCAGTTGGTATATGAGATATACTTTATGAGATATTTTATAAAGTTTACTTTATGAGAAATCGAATAAACTTAATTATATATCTTTTAAATATTAGAAGATATATATATATATATATATATATATATATATATATATATATATATACATATATACATATATATACATATATGAAGTTAAGTTTTATAATAGATCTTATATAACTTGTCAGATATCTTATAAGACGCTTAGTGTTTGGAATAAAAATTTATTTGGATTTCCATACGATGCTCTATAACTTCATGCCCCCTCCACACTCCGCCGCTTGCAAAAGCTTGCATAAGCTTTACCTTTTCATTTGAAATGTGTGTCCAATCATAGATTGCACGTAAAAGGAGGAGGTCTGAGCGAATAAGGCATTGGTTCTTGAATTTTATTTGCGCTTTGTTTATAGTGTTTCCTGCAAAGACAATCCAATATACAACTGCACAAACTATTCATGGGTGTTGTCTTGTAAACAACATAAAAGACAAATATCAACGCGTCCAGATTTTTGATTATCTACAAATTAGGTTAATTTGGAAGATTCTCTATCATATTGCAGCTGGAAAATATACACGTCAAAAAACGAATTTATAAATTATAAGATAATGGATGAGGCGTCTCGTAATAATTATTAAAACAAACTTTACAGTTTGTATCTATGTGCTGTTCACTGTTCATAGAAGGATATGTTTTCCCAGTGTAATGCATACTAAGTTCAAATACTGGTCGCTGTAGTATGTTTCTGCTAAACTGTTCATACTTACCTTCGTAACCGCTGTCTTGAGTTTCCATTGTTGCCTTTACAGTTTGTATTTATGTGCTGCCAATGTTCATATAATGACATATTTTCCCATAATAATTATGAAAATCCCTTTACAGTTTGTATCTATGTGCTGCCAATGTTCATATAATGACATATGTTCCCATAATAATTATGAAAATCCCTTTACAAATTGTATCTGTCTGCTGCCAATGTTCATATATTGACATATTTTCTCATAATAATTATGAAAATCTCTTCATTTTTGTTTTCATTTCTCACGTAACCTTGTTGGTCGTAGGGGCGCCACTGATGACTTTGCGACAATCTCTTCACAATCTGTTTAAAATTCATAGAAGGATTAATTTCCCAATGTAATGCATACTAACTTCATATACTGATCGCTGGAGAAGATACGTTTTCTCTAGTAGGTTTTTGTTAAACGGTTCATACCTATCACTATTGTAACCGCTGTCGATGTCGTGTCTTCTGTAACCGATGTCGATATCGCGTCGTCTGTAACCGCTGTCGATGTCGGGTCGTTTGTAACCGCTGTCGATGTCAGTTCGCCTGTAACCGATGTCGATGTCGGTTCTTCCTTGAATGCCATCGAGAATAACCGTTTCGAATTAATTTATGTCGGCTAGAACTACGGCGTTTCTTCTGTGATATAGTTGTATATTTGATCCAATTATATATTCTGGAAAGAACGGACGATTATAATTGAAATGGAAAAACAGAAAATCATGTGATATAAGAATACATTCTAGAAAAAAACAGTCGATTATAATTGAAATGAGATAACAGAAAACAATGATTCGCCGGAACACATCGTTTAACCCTCAATCCGGGCTATCATATGTAATTTTCCCATATGAAGTTTCAAAGAATTAACAAAACATTTCAACTCAAGGACTCAAAACAGCTCGCGTCGCCCGCACGAAAAGATACCTTCTTTTCTTTTCTGTTAAGTAAATAGACCGAAAGACGAAGATAGAGACATACACCGATATATAGATAGATGGATGTGTATTCTCATAACTCGAAACATTTAATAATTATGCAAACATGTAAAGGGTATATCGACAAAAGGCATGTATAATTGTCATGTTACATTTATTTTGATTCAATCAGAGTGCATTGACCCTATATGGTGCAATAAATGCTGGCAAATTCGCTTGAATTAAATATGATGGTCGCCTTTAAAAATTGTATATCCATTTCGTTAACAATTAAAATAGTTTCATTTCTCTGCTGCCAATACAATACTATACAACAATTTATTTTAACCATCTATACATGTAAGCTTTCGACAGCAGAAACCGCTTATAATGTAAAACAGTTATTTTCAATATTATTTACTATCTGTCCCGTGAGGTAAAGAAACATATTCTTAATGCCATTTTCGTTCACGACAAAAGGCACAGGACCCCATTATTTACGACACAGCTTGTCGACGTTGAGCTGAAAATAGCATGAATATCTTAAATTGCTATTTCTGATATCCGATATTAACCTCACTACAACATACACATGCGGCTACATTACCAATATATACGTATAACTACTTCCACCACTTTTCTTATACGGTACTTCATATAACCAGTTTTATCAAACAATGTTGCGATTAAGAACTTACACTTACACTTGATTTTTACAATTATGTCCACTCGTCTTCAACGAGGTGAGCAGGTAATGTTATACCTTCCGTCCGTACATACCCACGTACGTAGATAAGTGCGTATGTAATTCATCGAACTCCTCCAGCAGCCTTAAAGCTGGGAACGTGAAGCTTGGATCGGTGATAGTACTAAGCGTGTAGACTGTGTCAAAACCTTTGGAACTGATCTGACGACTAGAGGCTGGCAACATATATCTTAAAAGCTACAGACATTCCCACTCTATAAGGATGCAAATAGTTACAGGTCATGTAAAGGTAAATCCATGTTCGAGAAGAATATTTTCCTCTGGAAAAATACATGTGCAGCCAACATGAACCCATTATGTGTGTCCCCATCTCAGGGATTTAGCACACTGGTCACAACTCGGGAACTATTCAGATCCCCATATTTTAGTCATATATATATATATATATATATATATATATATATATATATTCATTCATTCATTGAAGAACAGCGGGACAGTATTATTATACCGTACGTATCCACGCAAGAACGTAGTAATTTCGCAAACTTCTGCAGAACCATTAAGGCTCAGAACTTGAAGCTTGAACCTAGAGACTGAGCCCCTGGGTCATACCTTGAAAATTATGCAGATCCCCACCCTGTAGCATCCTGACTAACTTTTTCTTCCTCTCTCTCTCTCTCATTTTGAAAAATGACTTAATGAATAGCTCAAGTGATACCTTAGAAGGAATACAGAAGGAAATATGCTGATAGGGCTATGAACAAACCTAAATTCCTCGATAGAAAATCCTTCTTAAAATACAAAATCAAGAGAGCTACTGAACGCATCCCGTTTGTGGTTGCGTTCCATCCCGATGTCCCAAAGTAAAAACAGATCATTCGGCAGCATTGACGTCAGATCGAATCTTCCAACCGTCAGAAAAGCGTATTCCACGAAGCTGCTACAGTTGTATACCGCAAACCTAAAAATCTGAAGGAAAATCTGGCAGGTGCCAAAGTAACTTCGGATAACGCTACAGATGCAAGTACATACAATTGCAAAGACAAGCGCTGCCTAACCTACAATAATATGCACGAGACCAAATCGTTTCGAACTTCGGCGACATGAGTTACCTGTACTATCAAGCATAAGTAAGGATGTCGAGACAAAAATGTCATCTATCTCCTGACATGAAAAACATATGCCATTCACTATGTTGCCGAAACATTTGATTCCAGAAAACGAATAAATAAACCACTAGAGCCATATTCGCGACGAAATGAATCCTAAACTCGCCAACTACCACAGCTCAAATGGACATCCATTTTTCAGTTTGGGCATTCAGTTGAGTCCCTAAAGATGCTACGGACTGGGCCTAACTTGGGTGGACAGATATAGAAAGTGCACGTAAGGAATTATCTTGCATACTGCAACTGAGAACTATTGGATAATTTGTCCTAAATAAAATAATCTTATCTTCCCGATGCAGTCTTACTAAACATTTAGTCAGGTAACAGTTTATCACCGGTACGCAAGCCTTGCAACAATATTTAGCCAAGATAATTCCCATTGTCGCTATAGAGTCATTTTTGTCGCCATATAGCCACATATTAACTATTTTCGGTTGCCACTTATCTGAATCTACTAATGTGTAGAGTTAGAAGAATTGCTTTTCTTACGAGACTTATATGAAATATTAAAATAGAAGAAAAAAACAAAACAATTTTAGTACTTCTCAGAGTAATTGTTACATGATGTCTCCCAAGTTGAGAACCGAGGAGCTAAAAATTTTGTTCCTTGATGTTCCTATTTTCGTTGTTTCTAGCTTTCCAACATCGTAACATAACACTATATATTTGTATTCTTTCTGGATAATATGTGTAATGCTAGTAAAACAAGATTTCGTCAAATTGAAAACACGCGTGATCTTGTCGTGACCGTCCAAGCGCAAACCCACGACAACCTGTTATAATAATAACTGCCACTGAGGTTTGTAATATCACGGTCATGTATTGATCTAAAACAAAGTTAAATAAAGAGTGTTTTCCAGTTATTTCACATTATAATATCTCGATGCAGTCTTATTAAACTTTTAGCCAGGTATCAGTTTATTATCCATACACAAACCTTGCGACAATATTTACCCAAGAAAATTCCCATTGTCGTCATACAGCCACATTTTTAAGATGGCGGCCGTAATGTGAATTCCCATTGTCGCCATAGAGCCATTTTTGTCGCCATAGAGCCACATATTACTACTTTCAGTTGCCACGTATCTGAATCTACCAATATGTAGAATTGAATGAATTGCTCATATGAGATATTAAAATCATGAGAAAAAAAATGTTGGTACATCTTACTGTAATTGTTACCTACCATCTTCCATGTTTAGTACAGAGGTGCTAAACTTTTGTTCCTTGATGTTAATATGTTCGTTGCACCAAGCTTCGCAACATCGTAACATAAAAATATTTATTTTTTCTTTCTGTGTAATATAGGTAATACTAGTAAATAAAGCCGGAAGATTTGGTACATGTGATTACACACGTTATCGTGTTGTGACAGTCCAAGCGCAAACCCACGTCAGCCTGTTATAATAATAACTGCCACTGAAGCTTGTAATGTCAAGGCTATGTATTGATCTAAAACAAAGTTAAACAAAGAGAGTTTACCAGCTATTTCACCTTATAATATCTCGAGTGAAATGTTACAAACACCGAACGGTCTTTTAAAAAAGTCCATGACAAAAACTCATCGTTGCCTTCTTCAAACGTGTGTAAAGTCATCGCATGTAAAGATTGTGGATTTTTTTTATAAATTATTTAACTTCAGTCTAATACAAATATTTGAAACGAAGTAAAAGTAATAGTCACATGCCAAGTACAAGCTTAAGGCAAAAGGAAGTAATAATAATTAGTCATATCCCAACTACAACCTTTATTTAAACAAATGTTCTTATTGACCTGAAATTAATTAATACTAATATCTTAATTCTATATTTCATAATGAGAGAATGAAATATACCAGTGGGAGAACAAATAGACCACTTTTATCGCCAAAGTGGAGATATAACTTTTGGAACTACTTTATTTTCCCCATTACGAAATACATCTGCCCTTATGTATGTTATTCAAACCTGTATTTCTATATCTAGGCCCATTAATGTCTCTTCTTCTTCTGTTCCTATCTCTCTCTCTTCCTCTCTTCCTTCTTTCTCCCCATCTTTCTTCCTCTCTCTCTCTATCTTTCTCTCTCTCTCCATCATGATGAACAGATCTTAAAATGTGTCAAGACTGTACACCCTATAGTATCCATTTATGTAATGATTGAGGAGGCGCTATCAAGAAATACCTAAAAACGAACTCCAAATAACAAAAAGTAATCTTCAAGTATTAACTTTCAATGAGTAGTTTTCTACATGAATCATGTGACTGAACTTACGTGAACTGTTGCTACTGATATTCTAGGTCACCCATGAAACATCGTATACCTGTTACACTCTACAATAAGCAGTACACATTTTCAAAAATAAAACTGTTGATTTAAATATAGTAATAACATTGTCGCAATTTTAACCCACATCACAATCATAATCATGTTAGAAAACAATCGAGAAATCGGGCGTTCATCAGTCTCGATTACAAAACCGAAATTAAATGACAATCGAAATTTGGGTGCAATGTCTGTTACCGAACTGGACTGCAAACTTGCAAAGGCCACACAAAAAAAAAAAAACATACTTGAATGCAGAAATAAACAAAATACAGAACCAAAATCGAGTAAACTCACAATCATTACAAGTTTTTGTTTATAGATGTTAGCCTTTATTTTCTTAATTGATAAGTAGCCTTCTGTTTTGAAAAACCACGCGATATCTGATTGTTGCATATCTTTGTGCATTATATGATGATATGATGATATGATAGACGATAGAGTCGGGACTGTCTTATCAATCACAAACAATGGAAGCCAGTGAACAAACCCATATCACGTATCATACAAATGTTTCATATGTATTATGCAATCGGTCAATAAGAGGTTTAAGAATTATCCTGTCAACTTTTAATAATTTCTTCTGTACAATTCAACTTTGTTTTCCGAATGATCGCATAAATTGACAGGGAAAAGTCTAAATTGGTAAATTTACAAAATTAGAAATTCAAATCAATGCCTGGCCTATAATATAAATTTAATTGTCTCGGACGTAATATATATTTTATGGAAGTCCCTACTGTGTGTTTACCAATTTTCTTTGTGCAACCGAATTGATATATAATAGAGTTTTGTTGATGATAATGATATTAATGACGACGACAACGATGATGATGATATTATTATTCAATTTATATATAAACTCAGACAAACAAAATTTACTAGTATGTGCTGTCACTTCGACTTAATTATTTCAAGTTCACTAAGAAGACTGATGTATTTGATATGTTTCTGTGTGTTTGCAGTACTTGTGGCATGCATTGTAGTAGCTTAATGTACATGGAAAGGTTGTATATTTGTGGAACATATAGGGCATTTGCGTACAGATCTACCCTGACTATAGACCGTGTGATCTACATTCCACTAGGAAGTGAAACACGTTTTTAAAACACTTTTAACCATCTACCTTGACGATAGGCCATCTGACCTAAATTCCACTAGAAAGTGAATTGATGACATTGCAAGAATGAAAAGTGTGAAAGTGATTTGTTTTGTATATTTGTGGAATGTATAGGGAATTTGCGTATAGATCCACCTTTACAATAGACCAAGTGACCTACACTCCACTAGGAAGTGAAACACGTTTATAAAAAGATATTAACCATCGTGATTTTGTCAATGTAACTCAAGAACAGTATATTATCTCCTTAACTGAATATCGTCTGTAAGAATATTGAATTACTACATACCGCACTGAATTACGTCGCTAGAATTTAAAAAAAAATGAATCTTAAGCGTTTGATCAGGTTGTAAGACTGAAAGCTTGAAAGTGATGTTTTGAATTAGTTCGTAAGCAGTGAATATTACATGCAAATGCAGAAATGCTTTCTTAGTACTTAATTGCAGTTTAAGTTATGTATCAAATACTGTCGTCATAGTGCACGCAAACACACACACACAGTGAGCGAAAATAAATGATAGGAAAACGAACGTACAATTAAAGAGCACAACATATAAATAAGGACTCACCATTTATTCGTCAGGTATAAAAAAATAGTGACGAGTTATTTGGCTAATTTGAGTATCGATCAATCGGTGTAAGAATTAGAGTTGCGCGAAGAAAACTGGATGCACAGGATTGAGTAGCACAATATGTTGAGTACACTATACGCTCTATATTGCGAGAGAGAGAGAGAGAAAGAGACAGACAGACAGAGAGAGACAGACAGACAGAGAGAGGGAACGCCAGAGAGAGCATTTAAATTTCGTTGATCATGCAAAATCCTGTAGGTTTTCTCCCTCTTTCAAAAGTACACCATTTCTTTCTGTCTCTCAATGTAAGTTTCTTCCTCCCACTTATATCTTATTCCTTTATCATTTCCTCAATCCACAGCAAAAGTTTGCAAACGTAGCAAGATTAATTTACTGTTTGTGATGTTTATTCAACTTCCTGAAATGAAATCACAATGTCAGCAATGTGTTGTAAACGTGATTCTGATTTGTCTAATTCTTATTATAAGTGTTAATTGTCACTTGGTATCTGAATAAAATTCATAATTTTTTTTTGCTTTCGCCCTTGTAAAAAATATACACTTCATGCTGCAAATTAATAGAACGAGATAGAGAGAAAAATTACGGACTGAGGGACAAGTGGACAGACAGATATACACGCGTTAATTGAATGTGAACAATGTCAGCTTATATATGCAAGTAGCATGCAATGCTTCTTATATAAATGAGCATTTTCATTCTAGCACACAATGATCAGGAGGATAAGTCGGAAGGGATTTACCGCCCAGGTTTTGTATGTAGGCACGGTTGTGCAAAGTAAGAAAAATGTGAAAAAAACAACATACATATTAAATATAAAATATGCAAACTATCGTATTTGCATAAAAAATGTAAGGGCCCAAAATACATGTTCAGAGACATGCTATTGTTTATATGGAATTTTAAAACAAAATGTGTTATTTTATTTCACTCACTCTGCAGAATTAAAGCGAATAGAGAAATGCTTTTTGGCGGGCTTTAATTTGCTAAAATACTTCTAAAAATAAAAGATATCTCAGATAAGCCAGTCGATACAAGGTATAATGAACCATGCAAACTTTGCAGCTTGTGTTTTTGAATATACACGCTTAGTGGTGATAATAAAATGAATGATTCGCTGAAAAGTGTCAGTCGTCAGTGTAGTTAAGAAGAAACAACTTTACTAAAAAATTATCGCGCAAATCTGAAATACATACCATTTGCAAAGTAACCTATGATCTGGACATGGTCATTACGAATTAGCAACTAAAGAACAACTTTGCATGTTTCAAAGCATGAAAATAATTACTTGCTCGCATCGTTTCAATAAGATAATTGTAACTGAATGTAGGACATGAAGTCGAGCTAAAACTTCATCTTTATGTTTGACGCTCAATAACGACATAAACCTTATTTCACATTTGTGCATATTTGTACTTCACAGCTCCAGAAATTAGGTTGCGGCTGTGTGTAATGAAAGTAAATCCATATCCTGCTAATAGACAAAAAAGTTTTGAAACCTACTAATAAAGGTAAAGGATTTTTTTATGAAGAAAACAATATACATGAACTACAGCAGTGAAATGGCAATCGAAAGGGCACATTCATTCGGGTCTAGTCAAGCAGGATCATTCATTTCGGCCCAGGGCAATAACTAGGTCCGTTGCTAGTAGCTTCAGTAATCATCATCAGCTATTTGTATTAGTATTGGCCTGTGTGTACGCAGATGTGTTTGTGTGCATGTATGTATGAGAAGTAAATAGAGAGAGAGGAATTGGTTGCAACCTAATGCATGAACGATTAAACTTACTGGTACTAAGCAACGACTAATCGAGACTATATTATTTATATATCCAGTTTAATGTAATATTTTCCTTGATAAGAGTTTGACCTAGATTTACAAACAAAGTTACTCCAAAACAACGCTGGCCCTGCCTTAATCCGTAGTCGTCGCTAGATATGAATGCGTCAAAATGTTTAATTAAAATGACAATGACCACGAAACGAAAGCTTGAAACGTTTGATTTGTTTGAACTTTAGTGTCAATACATTGTTTTGCTATTTCAAAGTAAACATGTCGAAATATACCCTTCAGACAAAATTGCATTCCTTGATACCATGATATTCCAAAAAGGGTTAAATCAAAACAAAATTGTATACGAAACCAACGACAATCATTTGTATCTTGATGTTACATAAAATCGTCTATACGCAATTCAACTGACGATACGTTACAAACTCAGAATACAAAAATATATCTCTAAGAAATGATATAATTGTTTGTATGCATCAGAACAATTATCAGAACACAAAAATATATGTTAGAGAGTAAATGATTCGATAGATATAATTCCTAACACCAAAGCAAAATATCAGCAACGATTAAAAGTTTGGCACGTTATTTACTGTGATTGTACAAGTATTATTAATAGTGTTTTGCAATAACAAATCAAATATCCTGAACAATAAAAGCAGCTAAAACATTTCATCGGGGTTTGGTTAGTACCTCAATTCAATCCACAACAGATATTAAAAAATAGTGTAAGTAGATTGTTTTGAAGTATTTTATAATGCGTTGGGTAAGATAGTGTATGAGGAATAATATTTTTAAAAATGCAGAACATATGGTGTTCATAAATGAATATGAAAAATCATTTAAACTCAAACAATATGTTTCATCTCTGAGAGAAAGATATTTAAAGAAGTCTGAGACAATAGCGATTTAACAGTAATGTATAGTTTTCCAGCACATAACGAGTGCAATTTGAATTATAAATATCCAAAATGCGTACCATTGTTCGTTCATAACATATCTGAATATGAAAGCAATCTGTTTATTAAGATCTTGATAAAGATATACAATTGATTTCCTAGTTGATAGGTTCATGAAATAATGGAGAGAAATAACAATAAAAAGGACATTAAGGCTTCTAGGCAGCTTTAGATTCACGGGACAGTTTATAGAACAGCCGGATACAAATTTGAGTGAGACAATGTTAACAGAAACATTTAAACCTTTTAGAGACATGAAATCCAAATCTTTGAGGAAAGTATATACCCATACGAATTACTGGATCACTTTGAAATGTTTAACAAAACAGTTATTCTACCAATAGAAACCTTTCATTCGACTCTAAATGATTCGATATAATCAAATGACGATTATCGGTATGTCCAGGATAGCATGATTACAATGTGATAAAATATACATTAATGTCATGCGAGAATCGTCATGTCTCTGTGAAATATAACAACCAGACCCTGTTCATTATTAAAGTGCACCAGAACTAGAACATGGTGCAAGATTATTAAAGATATCAGGTATATAATTATAATTGTGACAGACTACATGCTTTCTTGATGATTGTGAGTATAACGCATATATACGTCCAGCATGTCATGAATACTACTTGTATAAAGATGACCAGATATTAATTGATAGTGACGTCGACGCCGTAGAGCTGTAGCGAATTTGAGTACGACAGGTCATGGTCAATCAATATATACCTATATTCCAACAATATTCTTGGCTTGTGATGTCTCAATACATAGCGGTTAATAACTTAGATGGGCAAATGATAAACTAATTAAATGGGTAGACACATATATGATGGATATTGCCAGATGACTATGATACTGGTTAAATATTGGAATTTAAATTGGAGATTCCATTACACTTGATTGACCATTTCAAACAATACCCGTTAGCTCCGAGGAAACTTATTCCACATGGCAATGATTTATTTCCCCTGCAAAATAAGTTGATAAACAATCACAAAGGTACTAAACAAACTGTATAAAAACCGTTAAATACATTGAAAAAGAAAGAAATATATGTCACTCAAGACAGAAATCTAAAGCTTTAAATAAAGTTATTCTTAAAACTGAAATAGGATTGAATTGCATACAATTTTGAAACAAGCGCCTAACAACGATTTATGAAGGTGATTTTTATCATTTATGAACAACGCTGTATTCTGTAAACAGATGGAGAATCTCGGGGGAAAAGAAACGACTTAAAATATATGCAGATGACAATACTGTTTTAAAATGCCAGAACGATTAATCGTTTGCTTAGAGACCAATTATTGACGATGACTTAGTGTTAGTCAGTTTTACAAATAAGAAAATTAAATGAACTAAACCAGTTTACGGAAGTTTTACATTGTATCAGAGTTACCAAAATGGATAATGGTTGAATTTTACTAAAACAAGCTTGAAAAGAAAATTGGGTCACAAAATGAGACTTTTGGTGACAGACACTCGTTTATTGTTTATCTTTGTTGAGACATACCACTTTTACAATGACATTTGGGGATAACATCAAGTTATATATCACTAGTGACTATCCAAAGGATAACATATTTGGTATCCCACAAATAATTAAGAAAGTGACTGGACCTTTCAAGGATGAGTTAGACGGTTTACATATTCAAGGAATATGTGGGTTAATGTCGAAACTGTATACATTAACGACGTACCAAAATGAATAAAAAGTGTGTAAAGGAATAAAACAAATATCTAATAAAATATAATTTAAAATTTGAAATGAACATATGCTACTTAATGAAATACAAGGGAAATTACCAGGAAATGAATTTATTCAGTCATGAAATGTACAGCATGATAATGAGTAAAGTTGCATTGTCTATGTATGAAGACAGGCAGTTTGTGTTGACAATATTTGTACATTACTTTGGGTACACCTAAGTATTCTATAGTCATGGTGCTTAGGTGCAGGCTTTGCAAATTGCAAAACCAAAGGAAAACTCTGAAAGTCAGTTATGTTTGTTCTGTTTGAGAGTTTCTACAATTTCTCATTTCATTTTGTCTAGAATAACATAGTTTTCTTCAAAAGTAGTTTACATTGCTTATATTTTTCTTACTGTAAAACACAATAAAAAACGTGTATCCTCTCTGAAGTTTTTGATTACAGAGTTGTGTTTCTACGTGATAGCCCATACAGATACTTCAAAATATCTACCATTAAAAACCTGTGTGGTTTTAACAGTACCTAAAATATTGTTTTCAATGTTTACTTGAGCATCAGAGAATAAAAATAAACATATTTTCGGAGCATCAACATTGGTTTATCATTTGCAGATGGATATCATCAGATCTCGAGATACCAACTATTGATTGATTTCAAAATTTGGACTGCAACATCTTGCTCTTGATGAAAATTGATGTTTGTGAGAATGACTGTAAGAAATACTTTTTCTTCGGTACTGTTTGATGGCAATCATTATATTAGTGAGGGCTATTGCCAATGGAAAGGAAGTCAACAGGTCCTTCCAGACGAATAGGGGAGATTGCTGATCAAGCAATAAGCATTTGAATGTGACTTAGGAAAAACGTATACAGTATTTTAAAAATCCGTGTTCTTGCTTCTGTTATTGAATAGAGTGATAAGTCTTTGCAAAATGGAAGCAAACTGTCACAGGTATTGGAGCCATCAAGCTTTCAACGGTATTTTTTTTTTCAAAGCCTTCGCAGAATGAAGTTGGAATAAATTTGTGAAAATTTACTCACACATCTCAAATCTGTCAATTTCAGTTCGAGTCGGCTAAACCAACGTGGGTCTGAGAGAAATCAAAGCTTGCCAGTAGCTTCCGATGTGTCGGTAGTTCTTCCAGGGGTCTTCCCGGGTTCGTCATCCAC
Source organism: Margaritifera margaritifera (assembly GCA_029931535.1). Classification (NCBI taxonomy): domain Eukaryota; kingdom Metazoa; phylum Mollusca; class Bivalvia; order Unionida; family Margaritiferidae; genus Margaritifera; species Margaritifera margaritifera. Next base: position 248,400 of record JAQPZY010000928.1, on the reverse strand, counting down.
CATATATACTGGCCGCCATGTCTAGCCTGTTATGTAATGAAATATGGCCTTAAATCCCTCAAAACCAAGTCACAAGCCAACCCAATTCATGAAAGACCCGGAAAACTGTTTCTCCGCCATTTCTATGTGATTGCCCACCACTAATAATTGATTTGGTTGTATCACAGCTACCGCACTCTAAATAATAGCAACCGCTCGTTTGACATTATTATTTTGAAGAACTACCTCGATTATTCACAATAAAAAAGTAATTTCTGGTTGATAATATTTTGCCAGGTGCCAAATACTTAGTAATTGCACTGAATAGAAAGCAAACTTCTATAAGTGAACAATCTCATATCGAGGCCAGATCAGTGGACAAAGTTTGAATTTCCGCCAACATTAGATTGATTATGGCAGAATGCAACGCACTTTAATTACAAGACAAATATTGTGCAACAGTCACACTGGAAAATATATATGTAATTAAACCATTTCCTAAATGCAACCCTGTGACGCCAACACCTGCGTCTTGCAACAATCAATCTTTTGGTGAAATACATTTCAAATTCTAGTTCGATGAAATGTTATTATTTGCGCTGATGTCATTCTTCAACTAGTCTTTTCCGACGAAATGCCCCAGCTCAAAGAGAACGTAGAATCAGACATGAAGTTGTTACTCATTGTTTTCCTTTTCTCTCTTTGAGTGGCCTTTTTCCTTGAATTTTCTAAAGTTCTGTAAACACGGCACAACAACGATCCGATCGTTTCAGGTAGTAATCAACACACTTGATATTAAACATATTAATTTATGCGAATCCGAAAATTGTACATATGCAATTATTGATTTTGATCACTGTTGTGAAAAGGAATAAAGCTTGATAGTGACAGGTATCAGAGAAAGCGAGAGGGGGGGGAGAGATTTAAGATACTATATATTTACTGTAACCATTGAGTTAATCAGTAGACGAGATACATGTTTGTAATTTTGTGAACGACAATACTGGCACTTTAAGTGCTTTATCATGAAATTGTTCGAACAATACAAATAGTGGACATTATCTTTATATTGCTTCATCGCTGTAAAAACCAAAACAAGGACAAAAATTGAGCAAAAGTACTCACTTGAAGTTTTACTTTAGTTAAAATTAGAGCTGGAATCGTTCTTTTTTGTACCCAACTTTGAAACTTCATTGATAATATATGGATAATATCTCAGTAGGACTATCGTTGAATCAAGAATGACCCAAGGTTCATATGTCTAGCTTTAATAATGAAGAAGAAGCTCAAAAACATTACACCATTACGTACTGACTGTATTAGAGTATCCTCACGTTTCTTTCAAAGCATGGAGATAATAATGAACCATGCAAAATTTGATTGGCGAACTTTTCGCCATCCACAAGGTTTTATTTTTGAACAAAGATTAACTTTGAAAGCCTATGTCAACACTATATTGGAACAGACTTTGATTATAGCAACTTATATCTCCTCTAAGGTTCATGTACGTCCACTGTGAATCCAAAATCGTGGTGGAACCGTCTTGACCTATAGAGTATAAGAACAATATATATATATATATATATATATATATATATATATATATAGAGAGAGAGAGAGAGAGAGAGAGAGAGAGAGAGAGAGAGAGAGAGAGAGAGAGAATTACAAATATACACGAAACAAAGCGGAAAATGCGATCCCTGGATTCTACAGTAGAATGCTTGATAACATTAACATAATTTGTAAATACGAATAAATAATATTATCACACAGGTTAGAGAATTTTAATTCGTACCCTTTGGAGATTCGATCCCGGATCAAGCCGGTGCGTGCGGGAATATGTGTTTTACGAACACCCCAGTCACAAAATACTTTCCTGCAATTTAACCCATTTGAGCCTTGATGATTTGTAGTTTTAGCTGTCGTCGTTATTTACTGATTTACGTGTAAACGTACCTACATAACAAAGTGCTGCACAATAGGTACGGTGAAATACAAATGCAAGAGAGATAGAGAGAGAGGGAGAGATAGAGATAGAGAGAGAGAGAGGTAGCATGTAATAAGTTATAATATAATTCCTTACAACTCCTCTCTGGCGGGAATCAAACACTTGCTGTGAGTAACGGCACCAATCGCCTAGCCATCGTGAACTAGACCCCTAATTCACACTTCCATGTGCTCATCCCGACGTATGGCTGGAACAAGGTCGATGGAAGAAACTAGAGGTGAGCTTGAACTCTGTTGCCAGGCAAGTGGAATTTAATACTTGAATCCTACTTTTGTCGCTTGGAGTTCGTTTTTAGGCATTTGTGTATGCGCCTCGTCAGTGATTTCATAAACGAATACTAGGAGTTCCACAGTCTTGACACATTTTAAGATCTGTTAAACCTGCTGGGAAGAGAGAGAGAGAGAGAGAGAGAGAGAGAGAGAGAGAGAGAGAGAGAGAGAGAGAGAGAGAGAGAGAAAGAGAGAGAGAGATAAAGGGAGGGAGAGAGAGAAGGAGCAGAGAAAGAATAAAAATGAATAGGCCTAAATATGAATAACATACATAATGGCAGATATATTTCCTAAATAGGAAGTGGTTCAAAAAGTGATATTGCCACTGTGAAATATATGATTAAAGGGAGTATTAGGGTATTAGTATTAGTTAACATGAGGCCAATAATTATATATGAAGAAAATTGTTTAATGAAAGATGTACTTGGCATATGACTAATTATTATTACTTCCGTTCGTTTTAAGCTTGTACTTGGGATGTGACCTATCACATAACTGTATTAGATTGAGGTGAAACAAATTAATACGTAACCGTGACAGCATGAGTTTCAGTGGCAGTTATTATAACAACAGGATGACGTGGGTATGCGCTTGAACTGTCCCGAGATGATTCACTTGGACCAAATCGTCCCGTTTAATTTACTGGTATTACCTATATTACACAGAAATAAAAATATATATTGATATGTTACGATGTTGGGAAGCTAGGAGCAACGAACATAGAAACATCAAGGAACGAAATTTCAGCATACCGGTACTAAACTTGGAAGAGAGCAGGCAGCAGTATCGGTGAGAGGTACTCAAATTGGTTTCTTGATGATTTTAATATTTCATCTGACTCTTATTAGAAAAGCAATTCTTGCAACTCTACATATCCGCAGATTAAGATGCATAGCAACCGAAAGTAGTTAATATGTGGCGATATGGCGACAAAACGGACTCTATGGCGACAATGGGAATTTTCTTGGGTATTATATTGTCGCAAGGTTTGGGTACGGGTGATAAATTGATACCTGACTAAAAGTTGAATAAGACTACATCGGGAATGTTTTTATTTTATTTAGGACAAACTCCCCAAGACTTAGACTTAGTAACAACTCGAGGAACTCATCTGAATGTCTTGTTCAGTTATAGTGTTTGACGAGTTTCCCACTCATTTTGTTGCGAATGTGGCTCTAGTGGTTTATTCATTCGCTTTCTTGAATCAACGGTTTCGCCAACATATTTAATGGCATAGATTTTCCATGTCAGGAGGTGGATTGCATTTTTGCCTCGACATCATTACTTCCGATTGACAGTAAAGTTAACTCATGTCGCCCAACGTCGGAACGATTTTGTATCGTGCATTTGATTGCAGATTATGCAACTCTTGTCGTTGCAATTTTCTGTGCCTGCATATGTGGTCTTGTCTGAAGTTACCTTGGCACTTGCCAGATTTTCCTTCAGATTTTTCAGTTTGCAGTATGCAACCATACCAACTTCTTGGAATATACTTTTCTGACACCTGGAAGATTCGATCTGACTTCAGTGCTGCCGAATGATCTATTGTAAACTTGGGGCATCGGAGTAGAACTTAACCAAGAACGGGATGCGTTCAGTGGCTTTCTTAGTTTTGTATTTCAAGAAGAATTTTCTATAGATTTGTTCATAGCCCCCTCAGAATATTTCCTTCTGTATACTCTCTTTCTAATAGTTCTCAAATGCAGTATGTAGTATAGTTATTTACGTTCTATATGTCCACCTGAGTTAGACTTAGTCAGTAGCATCTCGAGGAACTCAACTGAATGTCCCGTTGAGTTGTAGTGTTTGATGAGTTTCGCATTCAGCATATTTTCTTCTGTATTCTCTCCTTCTAAGGTGCTTCTTGAGCTCACTGAGTCACTTATCAATATAAGAGAGAGAGAGAGAGGGGGGGGGGAAGAAAGTTAGCTAGGATGTTACAGGGTGGAGATCTGCATATTTTTTAAGTTATGAACCAGGGGCTCATTATCTAACATGAAGCTTAAAGTTCTCAACTTTTATGGTGCAAGAGGAGTTCAAGCAATTACCGACGATCGTGCGTGCGTACGTACTGTATAATACTATCCCGCTGTTCTTCACAGAATGAATATATATATATATAGTCAACATGCTTAGTACTGTCACTGACACTAGGTTCAAGTTCTCAGCTTTAAGGGTGCTGGAGCAGTTCAATAAATAACTTCTCGCGGATATAAACGGACGGACAGTATTTTTAAAATAAATTGTTGTTTTTTTATCACAAAGCAGAAAAATCTGTCAATATGTGTTTAACTAATCTTTTTCATATATCCTGTAATTTCTGCTAATCATGCATCAGACAAATATACTACACTCATAGACACATGTATGTATATCAAGTTGTGTCATGTTTATATAATTTCATCCACATTGCATTATTATTTACAGTTCTGCTATATTCTGCATTTGTTTACGTTCCTGTTTGGATGCTTGATAATTATACTGGACATTCAACAATAACGCTGGAGCTCTATTAGTTAAGAAAAGTAAGAGGAAAAAAAATACCCCTCCCCCAATGACATCATCTATCTGCCATCAATAATCTTAGAGAGGAGACATTCCGTGTTTCAGTATAAATCTCTGTATCAGAAACATGTCCTAGAATGTCCTATCGAACTTCAAAAAGCTGTACTACTTAAATCCAGGAGCTTATTTACTGCTTTTAGTGAACATTTAATTGTCTACATACAGACTCATAAAATCTAATTTTATTATAAACAATATGAAGTACGACACATATTTAAAAATGATCAGTGAAGCAATTTGGGGGGAATACTTTCATTATGTTATGAATTATGAACATTTTGAATTCCTAAAGTCCTACAATACAAATAGGACACAATTTAGAATTCAGAGACTTTCAAAAGTGTTCATAAAAGAAAAGCATATAAACACCATAAAGAACCTTGGCAATTCATAATACATTACCTTAATTACAGCTGTCAATTCATATAAAGGATCTAGACAAAATGTATATCAAAATAAAGAGTGAAATCAAAATTTATATAATTTTAATATCAGAATAGTATAGTCCCCATCTGAATACAGAAAACAATGCCCCGTAACGTCCTATGTGCTATTTTAGCTCAGTGTATATGTCATTTTGTATAGAGTATCAAAAAAACTAGAAAATATTAAAATTTTTTTACAAAGCTTCATAAATATTAACTGCATTTGTATTCAGCGCGTGACAAATCCAAAATAAAATATAAAATATTCTGTACTATCTCACACCATGCAAATATATAAGAAACATCGCAAAAGATGTAACGCATTGATACAGAGTACTTTTTAAAGAAAGCTACATCAGAGTTTATTCCCTAGCTCGTTTATAGTGTAATAGGTTACTTTGCACCAGGAGAAGTAATTAATGGCTTCCGAAAAAGAAAAAAAAATAGATATTGTCCTCAAACTTGCATATGTGAAAGCATACTATTTTCATTGAAATCTTTCTATCGTATACAATCCTTATTTGTTTGAATCTATTGATTTTGTTTATGATTTCGTACACACTTACGTGTATTAAGATCACATATGTCGGAATAGATGATGCATGGCTTCTATAATTTGATACCTGTGTATGATCCATTAAAATTATACTAAGAGCAGACGAAAATAGAAAGAAAAATCATATGCAGCAATTAGGAAACAAAGTACAATGAATGAAAAGTATGCATGTAAACCACCCTAAAATGACATAAATTATATTAAGAGCTGTTTTGTATTTCATCATGTAGTTTTGACGTTTGTTTAACTTCACAAAATGGTATTACTTCAATACCTTGTATACATTATACTCATGAGTAGGATACGAAGCTATGGTCCATGCTCTAATGAATCAAAACAATTATATTAACTGACGAATCTACAAAATTAGAAATTGAAATTAATTGCTGTTCTATAGTTGAAATCTAACTGCCTTTCACGTCCGCACGGTCTGTTTTGCAAATTTCTTTCCTTGCCCCTTTTAATTTACACCAGAGTTGAATAATAATAATAATAATAATAATAATAATAATAATAATAATAATAAAATTAACAATGAAATAAATAATAATAATAGTAATAACAATAAAAGAAATAATACGACTACTACTACTAATAATAATAATCATAATAAGAAGAATAATAAGAAGAATTATAATTATTATTATTATTATTACATTCGTAAATAAACTCAGATATTGTATCATTATTTTACCAATTTAAAGTTCACTAAGAAGATTACATCATTTCCGACGTTTCGTTGTTCTTCATAGTATTTATGATTGGGTCTGTACTAAAGTAAATTCCATGGAAATGGTTTGTATTTGCAGAAAGTATAGAAAATATTATAGAGATCGTAGTTAAAGATATACAATCTAACCTTGAGTTTTTGAAACATTACACCAGGATGTAAAACAGGTTTATAAATACCTTTTAACCAACGTGATGATCTTATCAGTGCAACTCAGTACGTTAATTCCTGAACTGTATAATGTATTGAATAGTACTGAATTGCTATTTTTCCTTCCCTTTGAATTCTGTCAGGTCAGAAAATCTTCTTTTACACTGCTGACGCGCCTTTGATGAAAAGCCCGCATGAAATATCTTTACTTTAAATAATCGATGAAGATTGCGGGTAAATGTAAAGGGACATTTCTTCCTTTGTAAAATACGGTCATAGTACACGCACACATCTCTCTTTCTTTCTCTCCCTCTCTCTCTCTCTCTCTCTCTCTCTCTCTCTCTCTCTCTCTATATATATATATATATATATATATATATATATATATATATATAGAGAGAGAGAGAGAGAGAGAGAGAGAGAGAGAGAGAGAGAGAGAGAGAGAGAGAGAGAGCGAGATAGTGAGAGAGAGAGTATTATGATATAGGTTTTATAACTTTTAATTCGTCCCTGCTGAGAAACGAAGCCGGGTCCACGGGTTACGGCACCAATAAACATTTATATAGATAGTTACAGTTACACGCTAGACAGAGTGAGAAGTGGTATCCCTGGATCCTGAAGATGTATAATAATATGAAGTGAAAGTGAATATGGAGAAAGATTAGTATCATACAGGTTATAGAAATTGTAATCGGCCCCCTACCGAGAATCGAACACAGGTCGGCGGGTTACGGCACCAGTTGCCTTGCCTGCACGCACCAACCCTCATTTTTTCGACGAAGCGCATATCCCAAAAAGAATGGAACATATTCGGTCGGTATAGGCATTGGTGCTTAGCAGACATGCGCAATATGACACAGTAATTAACTCTAATGTAAGTACACAGTCACTCCGGATTCAAGAAATCAAGACATACATAAATTGATATAGATATTAGTAGTAATTGGGGGCGATATAACCTCAAATGGGCCGTTATGCCCTCAGTGGGAATTTCATGTTCAAATGTCCATAGGTTTAACAGTATGGGCCGTTATTAGATATGGCCGTAACTTGCATGGGTTATGGCCTCAAAACACAGATATACTGACCAGCACCCACTCTTGCTAATCAATACACAGTGTTACTAACCAGCACCTACACTGACTAACTAGTACCCACACTGACTTACACAAAGGATAGGATGTAAAAGAAGTGGGTGAAATTGAAGTTAAGCCACTTATAAATGAAAATAATATTAACCCCTACAACGTCCCTACAATTCCCTTATAAACAAAGCTAAAAAGTTCCCCTACCACACGTATAACCCGTATAATTCTAGCAATGAAGGGCAACGAGAGAAAAGGGTAAGAATATTCACGCACAAACATATAAACACACTATCAACCCTAAAATGGGTCGGATTATACACACACTATAGAAACACACATACTTATATACTATCGTACATGAAGTGCAAAGAGAGAAAAGGGTAGTAGTGCTTATACATACACACAAGCATACTTATATACTATCATACACAAGGGTAGGAATGCTCACACACATACGCATAAATATACTACCATACTTATATACTAGCACACATTAAAAGGACATATGGGTGGTAGGGGTTTTAAGTTCTAGTTGTGAAAGACAAAACACAGGCAAAGACATACACACATAAAAACGTAGAGTTTTGTCAATGATTTAGTAGTATCTCTGTTTCAAAGAGATTTGTGTGACCCTGAAAAGGGCCATTGGGGCGCGGGAGGGGGCCAAAGATTGGTAACACAGACCACACCTCTTCCCTTTTCTCTCTCTCATGCTCCTTCTCATTGCCGACCCATACACAAATACTCTCTTCAGATATGATTGCCTTTTCCCATATACTCTTCTTTTCCCTATTGCCGTACATGTAATCTTGGTGATTGCCCACATCGCATTCGCATATACCAGGAAGTCAGGATTGAATAACAGAGTTGAAAATAAGAGCAGAAGAGTGTACACTTACATTAATCTTGGTGGAATGTCTTGAGAAAAGATGACACAAGAGAAAAGAGATATTACTCCTTAATTGCCAAATCAAACAAAATAAATCACACCATTAAAAAAATGAGTGTACATGTGTGTGTGTGACTATCTTGCAAATGCTAAAAAGGCAAATAAAGACATGGATACACTTACGTTTTTTGGTATAATCTCGTGAACAGGAATCACCATAAAATTTATAAACTCATCACAATATTATATTTTGTCTTCTTTTTACTGGCTTTCTTTTTTGAATGTCTTCATTTAAATGGGTTCTTCTTCTGTTGCTTCAGCTTGTCCTGCTTTGAATTTCTTCTGTAATGGCTTCTTTAGCTTCGTCTGCTTCTGAAAGTTCCTCCTTTTTCTCTTTTGTTTACATTCATGTGACACTTTGAAGACCCAAGTCTTTATATCTTTATTTTTGTCTCTGTATCTGGTTTAAAATGTATAAGCTGCCATAAACAGCTTGATTCACACCATACTAGTCTGATGTAGAAAATGACACATACTATTAAATAGAACCCATTTGGGTAGGAATTGGAGGCGAGGTTCGGAAAGCTGGCTACTTTAAGATTTAGTTTAAAACAGATTTTATTACGAAGAAGATCACAAACATGTATGCAAAGCAAACGGATTGGAAACAAGTTTTTAAACTTAAAAGTTCATCCCTTTATAAACTTAATTAATTAATTAATCAGCATCCAGAGAAGAGTTGTGGCAAAAGCTATATATTTATTTATGTATATAATGAATGGATAGAGCTGAAAAAAATACAGACGAGAAAGAAAAAAGAAAGAGAAGACGGGAGGGACAGTGTTTGCTGTGGCCCGGTCAGTACCATTTTAACTGTAGGCATAAAGGAACAAAACGTGATCATATCTTTATGAATCATTTTGTGTTAATTACAAATTTCTGCATTTCTTTTTGTAGCAAATTTGTTTTCTTGCTGTGTAAAGTTCTTTGTCCGATGAAGGTGTATCAGAATTAAATTTACTATTCCTTACTGATAGTCTTTGAAAAAAGTTCATTTCTTGCATTATTAAATAATTTGCGTTAAAAAAGAAAATGATGGCTGTTTTCTATTGGAAATCCGCAAGAACAGAATGGATGGGGAATACGATTACATCTAAATAAATCATACTTGAGGGAACTGCATTCGTGTCCTAATCGGCTTAATAGCACTGAAGCTAGCCTATTATAAGATGCTAAATACATGAGAGCAGACATTTTGCGCTTTTATTTTTTTCTTCTTGTGAAGGTTAGTATAGATTAATAGTTTCTTTTGGATTCTGGCAGATCGATCCATGAGTCAAGACGTGATGGTAGATATGAGTTTATGAACAGAGAGGTTCTACATCGATATTGAATGATATAGTTCGAGTTTCTCAGATTACAAGACACTGTGTCTCGTGAACGTAGTGGGAGTAAATTGTTGATATAATCCGGAGATTGATTGGTGATTATTTATAACAAGTAAAGAGATTTTTTTTATGTTTTGTCTTTCTGCGAAAGTAGGCCATCCAGTTTCCAAATAAAGTGCTTACCTGCTTGCAAATTTTCATAGTCCTGACTCTAATCTGGATGCGTAAAGTTGTAGCTTTAAAATTTTTGGAATCTGGGTTTGTACAGGAAGACTAGATTTCAGTTACATGTTATAGAATTGGACGAATATGAGTTAAATAATTGTATTCAGGTTATGTTTTGAGAACACATATTAAAATGCATAATGAATAAAATATATATGGTTGCTCCAAGAACCATTGGATAATATAATAATTTCCAGATGTCGACATGATGTAACAAAACGAACCTTTTCACCCGAAAATTCAAGGCTGGGTTTGTATTCAAGTTCCTGTTGGTGAAAAGGACGCACTCTGTTTTAGATGGATAAAATTGACAAGCCAGACTTTTGTCCAACCCGATCATTTTTGAAGATCATCGTTTAATACGCTCAGAATGAAAAGTGGATCTGGCGATACTCATTGTGAAAAGGAATCGTCTTGAAATAATCTAATCAGGGATTTTAAACTTTCACCTATGTCATTAATGTATATAAGAAAAAGGAAGGGGATTAATACTGACTCCGGAGGTACACCTGCTGTAAGTCGTCCAAAATTTGAGAATTGGTTTCCTACCATAACTCTACGAGTCCTGCTAGCTAAGTAGTCGTCGATCCACGCCAATAGATTTCCGTTAATTCCATAACTTTTCAATTTAAGTATTAATCCCGTATGCCACACTCTATCTAACGCTGTGAATATGTCACATAATATAATCCACGAAATTTCACTTCGGTCAATTGCACTGCAGAGGTTATGATAGATATCCATGAACTGATATGTGGCTGAAAGACCACGTATAAAACCAGATGGTTATTAGTAAAGAAAATCATTTTCAATGAAAAAACTATACATATATTTAAAACCAATCTTTCGAACATTTTGCTAATGTTACTCGAAAGTCATACGTTTATGTAGTTGGACGGAATAGATTTGTCATGTTTCTTGAATATTGGCACCGCATTATATATATATATATATATATATATATATATATATATATATATATATATATATATATATATGACAGAAATATTTTAACTTGAATAGTTACGATAGATACTGCTTGAAACATTTGTGAACATTTGTTTGCCTGTTAAAAAATTAGGAAGAGTACGAACATGCTAACTCCATCTTCCCATAAGGTTTTTATTGTCGAATAACATAGCTGGCCTGCAGCAGTGGTCTTATAAAATTCAGCTATACAGGCATACATGTGATTCGAGAATGATTATATCAAGATGTAAAATTCAGAGTATTAAATTTAAGATAAACTACGTCTGTTTGACTTTCGTGAAATTTTTCATAGTTTACTATATTTATATGCGCTGTTGTTGTACAATTCTCAATGTAGTTATGACAATGTGGAATACATATTGTCTTTCCTCTCTACGCTTTGATATTATCTTCTTTTTAAAATCAACTCCAAAGCGATTTCTCTTACACAACATGAATCATGGGACGTAAGGTATGGAAATCTCTGAAAAATCTTTACCTATTAGTATTTCAAATCAGACGATGTGGCGTTGACCAGTTCAGTTATAAAGACACAACTACAACAAGTAGTGCTACATTAGTACTGATAAGACGTTTGGCAACTATTTTTATAACGATTGATTGATTTCAATGAGCAAAAGGGCAACAATGGAGTTGAACAGTGAATAAGCTACTACAAACGTTTAGTAGTTTATACGTTCAAAGCTGCATTATTTTACGTTGCTTATATATCCAAATTTGTGTTTGGTGCACTTGCATGCTTCCACTGCAGATTGAAAAAGTCTTCGATATTTAACAAATTAGAAAAATTTCAAAAGTCGCTAAGATGGCGTGAAAATCTAAGCAGGTCATCTATATATGTACACACAACATGCTAATACAATGGAGGCACTAATTGACAAAAATCCTTTAAAATACAATTATCCTCATCTGTAATATTCCCGTTATCATGATAGGAAAGCACAACTTACCAAGAAAGCGTTATAACAGTAATCGTTGACTTGAGATATAATAACGAGCAGCAAGTAAGAAACCGTTGTTTAGATATAAATGTCCTTACTATAATTGCCATGTCCAGTTTTGGAATCTCTCTCAAGACCTTCAACAAATATTCTAACCCCATCTTTTCGGCTGTAAATCTCCTTGAGAAAGTATGTTGTCTCGCATACCTGCTGTATTCTAGGTCAAGGCCAAGCTTTTGAAATTATCCTTCAGATGGATGTCAGAAACTGAGGCACCTATGCAAAATCTTAAATATGCAATCGCAGCACACCTTGCAAGGACGGAAGAGAACCAAACTCTAGATTGTGAAGGCGTTTTGAAGTCCTGTGTGCAGTCTGATACCTTCTGTAAAAATCACGTTTTTCCGTATTCTTTTACATATTTCATATGACCTCAGCAATGCAGTAATTTTGTTGTTGTTCCAAAGAGTAGTTTTAATTTTAATAAAGATTTTCCTGTTGATGTAAGAGATAATTATTTTGTGTTTGAATGCTGATGTTTTGTCATATGATATTTGCTAAAATATGGTCTCTTTTTCGTTGTACATATTCACTTGGCTTCTGAAGATCTTGTTGGGCTCCTCTAGTTAAGTACATACAACATTGCGTAAAGTTGATTAAGCATCGCTTGCTTTTCCGCACGAAGCACGTACTATCATAGGTCAATTAGAAGTTTGGCCAATATGTCAGTTACATAGTAAAGAAGAGATAGTAGAGGCTGAACCATATTGGAAAGATAAACCCATTCCAGACCCAAGCTGTCATAGCCTTTTCTGTATGATAAATAGTATTTTATTTTGTAAGCGTATGCAGATTTATTTTCTAAACCTGATAGGGTTTACATTCCGTATGCATTTTCTTTACTTCTATGCTGATCTTGGCAGTCTTTGGAATTGTACTTTTTTTTCTCCATATTTAGGCGTAAATGTTTTAATTCTTTTACAAACTTCCATTCATATTAAGGGCTTTTGCTAATGCAAACATGCTTCGTTTCGTGGGTGGGTGTGAAATAGCAGAATATCGTGTAGAGAACCTAATAAGTGGAAAGTGCTACATTATTTACTTACAAAACGGAATGTTCATGTACAATCTGTTTGGAGGAACAGGTATTTGTAAGAGCTAAAATAGGCATTTGATAGTGGATAGTATGCGCTATAGATACCAGCATAGATATATAATATAGTGTTTGCATTGTAATTATCGTGTTACATAAAGACTAAAAAGATGCAACGAGCGTTAGATTTTGCGTACACATGGGCCCTAACCGCATGCGGTAAACATCCTGACGCAATGTTGTCAGTGCAGTCGGATGAATGCGTCATATTATACGCATATATGTAACCCAATCATTATCAAAGTTTACATATAGAAAGTACAGCTGCGGTCGGTACTGTTAATAACGAAGAAATGTCTGAAACCTGTGTGAAATACAATCATTCCTTTGTTTACATTTCATTGCTTGTCCTCTGTCGTCTAACCAAATCAAGTTCTGTAAAGTTTAATCTTCCAAACTTGACATATTCCAGAAGTATCAGCCGTTCCCTTTTAATACCCGTTTAAAGATAATGCAAACTACTTTAAATTAGTTAAATGTCTTAAATATACATTATATTTCCTCATAAATGGTACATATATTGATTTTGCTTGTAAATATGAGAACTATTGTAGTTGTAATATGTGTCAAGTAGTATGTGAGATGGCACTTCCCGCAACGCAAGAGTATGGTTCACTAGAAGAAAATCATTATTTGTATGAAAATTAACAACTGATGATGTAAAATATATGAGAAGCTGAATACATTAGAAGAAGGTCGTTCCTTCAGCTTTGATGGATGTTACGATTGTCACTAATCGTGAATTGTAATGTAAGTATAGCGTAACATGCTCAGTGGATGTGAGTATGACATGTATATATCCTGGTGTTTCTACAGTGGAACCTACGGTATGTCGATTAGGCCACGTGTAGGGTAAGAGATGACACGTATTTGTTCAATTAGTTATATACATATTGGTGATGTTTTAGTGACATTTCTTGTATATTTGTGTTAAATATTGATTGGTTTTGTTCTGTGTGTAACATTGTTGTCGTGCTACAGTTTAGTCGTTGGCAATAACATCGGGTGCTTTACCAAAAACAATTAAGGAGGCGATATAATGCCGCTCGTGGTAGACATAGTCTCAATGATGGACAAACGAAAACGGAATTGTGTGTATCAAGAGATGAGATGTAGTGACAAGATTAGGTGTCCACCATATAAACAGTTAACGAAGAAGGGATATCCGCTGGAGAGAAAGTTGCCGCAGTTGTTATGCGCTGCAATCCCATTCAGCGTAATAGGAAGCTGCATGTGTCTCATCACGATAGTAAAAATGCACCCTTTCAAATAAAACAGTCTGCATACATTTTGGACAGTTACATAATCATAAACATAGCGTGTCTGAAAAAGCATGTCATTAAAATCTAAATTCACTTTGCTTTATGCGAGGGAGCCCGGAATATAATAGAGAATGGTAGCAGTCTTGTAACCTTGTATACTGAAAGTCATAAAAGGGGAATAGCGAGCATACTATGTTGTTTTTGCAATGGCTGAGGTACACCATTTCAAATGAAAACATCCAGGCAGGCACATATATAGATAGATAGATACATGTACAGCATGTGAAGAAAGATATGTGAACAGAGATTATGAAACTATTTCAAACTATTCAGCTTGGGATCATCATAATGTTTACCTTTGATATTATTCTCATTATTATTATTACCAAAAGACGTACAATTGTGTTATTGTGTTGCTCATAAAATGCTGCTTTTGGCCCATAAGGCCTCCATACCTTTTATTATTTATTTTCCAGGTTTCCAGGACTACCGTGACTTTTGTTTACAAGCAGTATGTACAGAAAAACAGCTGATGTTCAATTTCTCAAAGGTTTATAGAAATTGAACTGCTCTTTGCCACTAAAGTGTGTATTGATAGATGTCAGTGACAATTGTTCTCCCAGTGCATACAAACTCCATTTTGATGTACAGTGCATCAAAGTCTGTCCATAAAAAGGCGTGGACTTGTTTTAATTTTAAGCTATTCATTCATAACCTCACTACTAAGTCTTACTGGATACTTTATTGAACGAAATAGGACATCACTATTCCCAAAACGTATAGCCATTGATTCACAGAGTACCATCTCCCGCACACCTGTACTGAATTGTGCATTACTAATAGCCCTTAAGTTGTTGTAATTTATTCAAAAATTCAAATCGTATTACTTTAAATTGTCCACCTTGTAAGTGTATTTTGACTACCTACAGTCATAACTTGATTTAAAGGTCAACAAGGTAAGCGTTCAAGTTTCATGCAACTGTTTCGTATCCTAATAATTTATTTTCAGCAGCAAAGATGTTTGTTAATTTGTACAAATGTTCATTATATTAACTCAAGTGATGCATACTTCATGAATTTAGATTTAAATTGTTTGGGTATATGTTGTATCAATATTAAATGCAAGTAAAATTTGTAATGTTTCTCACCCTGCAAATTATATATATATATATATATATATATATATATATATATATATATATATATATACATATATATATAGATAGATAGATAGATATATGCATGTATGTATGTATGTATGTATGTATGTATGTATGTATGTATGTATGTATGTATCTCTCTCTCTCTCTCTCTCTCTCTATATATATATATATATATATATATATATATATATATATATATAATATTGCTGTTTGTGCTTCAAGATTCTATTTTTTATATTTTTGAACAAGTGGTTAATTCTAAATTTTAAGCTACGAAAATTGAGAGAAATAGAGAGGGGGAGTGAACGACATTAACTATTATAAAGTAGGAATAATTTATTTCCATGACAGCTTTCCGGGGAGATTGGAGAAACCATGATGACCAATATGTATAGATACAATATGCCGGGGTTCTGCGGAACTACTTGGATCGTTTGGATCTTAGAACTTGGAAATTTGAACTATCGCTGCAGTGGGAGGTTGATGTAAAGCAGAATTAATCGTTCCAGTTAATAAAATGAGATAATAATTCCTTATTTCAGACTACATGGTCCATACATCTAAATTAAAACGTAAATGTATTTTAAACGTAAAGAATCATAGTTGTCTTATGTAAAAAGGTAGAGACACATATAAAACTACTATGTAATACATTTAAAGAGTAATTTCTTCCATCTATCTATCTATCTGTAATTCGAGAATTAAAACGAATATCATTGTTCAACAGAGATGTCAAAATACAATTCTTACCATTTGGATATTCTTGTCATTATTGAAAAGACAAACTTTCTAATTAATTCTTCAAAATCAAATGCATTATAATTTATAGACATGGTAGAGACACTGTTCCATCTTGGAACTCTTAACAGTTAACGAAGACTATTGTCATAACCAATAACCTATTTTCTTTCTATATATTCACTGAATTTTGTCAATATAGCTGAGCAATACATTTTGCTTCAATAAGATTTTAATAATCTAATTTTGATATTTAAGGAACAATTTCTAAATTTAGGTACATGCGTGTTTGTTTGATAATACACAAATCTGTAATGTATCATCATATCTTCATCATCTGATAGACTGGATTTTAAAATATGACCCAAATAAGTATAACTGTTGACAAATGCAAGAGCATGACCGCTAAAAAGTACAGAAGGAGAATATGGTAATTTGAAAGATGTTGACTGAGAAACCATGGATATCAATTTTTGTGTATTATGTATGATATCATGCTCAAATACGTAACGTTCACATATCTTTAATAATTTTCTTAAACATGAGATAAAAGGACTTATCAGTGACATATTATCAGCAAAACTAAAATTGTCAAGAAATAAAGCATTGGCTGCAAATGTAGCCCTACATTACATTGACCAAACTTACGATTTAAATCGTCTATATATATATTTGGCGAAAGAACAACTACCTGTCTCACTCCATTTGTTACATGGAATAATTCGATACTGCACTTCCCCAACGCACATAGTTCAACTGTTTCCCATATCAGTTTTCTTGATTGACATAAATATCCTAATTTCTAGCTGCTTCATACTAATCAGAAAAATATATGTACTTATTCTGGGGTGAATAATACCGCGCACACGAAAATGCATCTGTTATGATATGTGCTTGCCAAGCTTTAAACAAGAATCATACAAAATGTTTTGATAGATTAAGAAACAATATCACTTAATATGTTTTAAAATACAAAGTCATGCTGGCATAGTTGCAAAATTAATATCTGTAGGTGAGTATTTTTAATCATATTTCAAACAATGTCTTTTATGAGTTCAATCGACGACCAATACAAGCCAGCGGTTTGCCACTAACAATACACAGTACCACTGTACTCCATTCTCCAGGCTTGCTTTTGTTTGAAACTTTGTTAAGCTATACAGAAACGATGGACTGCATTTGAAATACAATATATGTTAAATGTAGATACTAGCGTAGTGGCATAATCAGAAAAGTAATATATAAACTGGTCGGGGGAAGGGGAGGGCATGCTATTGCTAGATATAATTACTCCCTCTGGAGAAACTTTGCTGTATATGGTCATTGGAATACCATGGCTCCATGTTATCGGTTTATCCGCCCTGTATTGTATTTACCTCGCTTTAAAAGTTCATGCTGTCTCTGAACAGTGAAAATCACAAAAAGCTACACCACTTGTTTTTACAACTCGATCTCTTACCCTCTCAAAGCGATTTTGAAGAAGTCGTTTGAAGGTTTTTATATTTCCAGTAGCAACCTCAATATTTCATGGTAGATTGGCATTGGCATCATTTGTACAAACTTTAAAGATCTTTATGTTACGGTGATTTCTGTCAGGTTTGGTAAAATTTGTTTTTTTATTTATTCCTTATATTGTATCTACTGATTTGAAGTTAACATGAACAAGGTGTAGAAATATATCTTTCAGCCACCTAAACAATTATATCCCCCAAATTCTAACTATAGCGCACTTACACAATAAATGAAAAGATTATTCGTCTGTTTCTCTACAAAAAGAACGTAACTTGTCTTGTCTGATTCTCACTTTGTGATATGACTTATAATACCCTCATATTGTAAAAGTTTATTCGCCAAAGGATTTTTTTTTTAAAAAAGAACTAAAACTAATAAACTGATTTTTGCAAGTAAAGTCCCAGATTATATTTACTCCACAATTGTACATATATTTATAGGAAAATACAAAATATTTAAATTACATATTCACTAAAAAGCACCAAACTTTGAAACAGTTAGGACAGAAATATCAACTAGGTACAAATTTGAAAAGTATATAGCCTACAAAAATTGTGATTCGGAAAAATTCACTTATAAATGGGAAGCTTATGAAGGTATAATTGATGTATCATTTTTGTTATGAATTATTTGCAAGCTACTTTAATGTGTTAAACATTATACATGTCTTATCATATAAGATATGAGACGGAATGTCTTCATTTTTGACATATTTTTCAGGGATTCATGTACTTGACAAGAATAAGCGAATAATTATTTGAATAGTGATATAGAATACAACAATGAATGTACTGAAAGTATAACATAAATATTCTCTCTCTCTTATCTGTTATCTCCCATATAAATTTAATTCTCCCTGTACTATTATGCTTATTTTTTTAGAAACGACTGGAAATTAATAATAATAACAATCCAAACATGCATTCAATTTATCGTTTAAATAAATGACCGTATCAAACTCTCTGTAAGGTAGTCAAGGTAGTTCAAAAGTCAAGGTAATATAAATTTGATGAAATGCTATTTAATGGTTTTGAAAAAGTAGTTAAAAGTACTTTCTGTATAATGGATCTGCATCATTTGTAAAAAAAAGGTCTTATGCCAGTATGCTTTATGTCAACAATGTTTAGACGTTTTGGAGAATAGGTCATTTAAAGTTTTTTCTTTTTTTTTGTACGAATGCCCATATTTTTATGGTAGATCAACACCAATTGTATAAACTTGCAAGGCCTTCCTGTCAGGATGTCTTCTGTCACATTTTGATTAAGTTCCGTTTTAGCGGGTTTTGAGAATATTTGATTGCAGATTGGCATCATTATACAAATATAAAAGCCCTCTATGCAATGATGCTGTCTCTTATGAATATGGTAAAAATTGGTCTGGTGGATTTTAAAAGAAGTTTACAATAGCAACTGTTAACAGACGGACGCACTACGGATGCAGGGCCATACCATCAGCTCACATGGCCTTAGAGTCAGGTAAGCTAAAAACATCGATTGTACCTATAAATATTACTTAGTGAGCAACTTTAATTGCTTGCTATTGCAAATGCCCATACATTTCATATCAAACTAAATGTGTTGCCTTATTTGAAACAGTGTTACTTTATACCCTTTGTTCTTCCACCGCTGTTAAACCTACCCCACCCCCACCCGCACAATCTCAACCCCTATCTCATCCGCCTGTTGGCCCATGGCAAATAGGTCATACCCTAAAATATGTCTAATTATATTTGTTCATTTTTTGTGTATTACTGTTATGAATGAATATATGATTTCGTCTGGACATTTTATCGGATATATGTAAACAGTCCCTGTATACAGTACATATATTCCTTCAATGATAAGCCCCCCTCCCCCCCCCCACGCTGGTTCTGGAATATGAATATCCACAAAGCACATCCCTGTAAATCAATAAACCTCTTCCATACTTTAAGTGCGAGCCCTTCACAATTTCGTAAAGGTACATGGTCTTGACCTAGAGATATTACTGAAAAACTATTTTTTGTTCTTTCAGTCACAATGACATTGACGATTGACCCTTTGACCCCAAAATCAACACACTTCTTTTTTTTTCCCAAGGCTTGCAACATGTGAGTGTTGAACATATCTTGAACAATTACATTTCTTGAGCTATTGGTACATTTTACCATAATAGTTACACATAAATGCTTGCATTGTGATTCCAAACCCTTCATCCATCCCCTCCCCACCCCTAAATAGAACCTTTGTTGACTGTATATAGAGTTGCCGACATTAAAAAATATACCTACATCTTTAATCATTTCATTCAAATCAAGCGCATGATTTCGCCCATTGCGTACTTTGCAATACCTAATTGTTACATGTACACTCACTAACAACTTTATTTATAGGAAGTGCCTATAACAAGCACGTGTAATATCACAAATATATAAGTGAAACAAAATCCAATCATGTAGTAGTCAAAGAAGGTAGTGAGGGTATTGTTAGTTAAAGCTGAATTGTATTACTATTGCTATTAATATTGCTGTTTCTGGGGTATAAGATATTTTACACGTCGTTTTTCGGGGTGTCTAAACAACAAACCCCTGGCGTCCGAAGGGTCTTTTGATAATTTAATAATTGACTGCAGACAGTGATCCTGGTAATTGTACAACTCGGCAAAAAAGAAGATTGCGGTGACCGTAGACGACCTATAAAACTTAGCTTATTCTCAGTGTTTTTAACTGAGGCAACAGTTTACAGAAGCCACGAAGCATTTCCTCGATGAGCAACAATAGCACGCATAAGTGACCAACGTATGCATCACAATTAAAGGTGAAAATTATTACACTTGCTACAATTATACTGATTTATTACAATTATACTGATTTGATCTCAGCAGTACTCAATATAATGGACTACCTTGATAGTTGTCTCACATTAGCTAACATAGAAAAAGATATGCACATGGAAATCAGAACAAAATAGAATATTGATGCTAACACAGTGTTATATGTTCGTTCCGATGCTCAGGTTAACATTCAAAACATTATATTCATAATACTTCTCTTTTAGGCATTAATGTAGTTGAATTAAAATAGTAAATATGATCATTTGTGGTGTGACTAATTGTGGTAAAACATGCGTTTGCACTATTTGATTGAGACTGAATACAACGTTGTTTTTTTTCGATCACATCGTCATCCACTATGCAACAAGTCTGTGCAACTTTTCTGTGCAACAAGACCAACAACAAAAAGGAGATATTCAAAGATAAAAAATGTGATCGTCATAGACCCGGAAGATAAAATGTATAAGTGGATAGAATTACTAGTTGATATGTATCAAAGTAGTGTTAATATTAGCATTAGTTACCTTCAGCTAAATTAATATGTATGCAAATATTTTGTTTAATAAAGGCTGTACTTGGCATGTGACCAATCATTATTACTTATCACCTATCGAATAGCTGTATTAGATTGAGTTTCAACTATTTACTCAAGGAATCCACAATGCAGTCCTCAAAAATGCAATGATTTGACACACTTTGGGAAGGAGACAACGTGAGGTTCTTGTCATGGACTTGTTTGTGCATTAGGATAACTGAGGATAAAAAAAAACTGTTCGGTGCTTGTAAATTTCACTCGAGAGATTATAGGGGAAACTAGCTGGTAAGCTCTCTTTGTTTAACTTTGTTTGATCAATGCATAGCCGTGACAGTACACGCTTCTCTAGCAGTTATTATCCTTACAGGGTGACGGGGTTTTCGCTTGGACGTTCACGACTAGCTAATGTGGGTTTTCACTTGGAAGAAATCTTCCGGCTTGTTTTATTACAATTTGCTAGAAAGAAAAATACCTATTGTTATGTTGCGATGTTTTCGCGCTAGGAGCAAAGAACATAACAACATCAAAGTACAAAGATTCAGCACCTCGGTACTAAACTTGGAAGAGGCCAGGTAATAATGACGGCAAAGGGAACAAAATTGATTTTTGTTTTATTTCAATACGTTATATGACTCTCGTTTAAGAAAAGCAAATCTTCCAACTCTTCACATTAGTAGATTTAAATACGTGGAAACGAATTATAGAACATATTTCAAATAAAAAGATCTAATTACTTAAATAATCTGGTCACATTGAAATAATGCAAGCATAATTTCATATTTCAAATTTGTCCACAATGATAAATGTACAGAATGCACCGATGTAATATCCCTTGGGTTATAGAGTTCGGGGGTGGGTGGGACAAAACGCTAGCGTGCGGGAATATGTGTTTTTACTCTACCTTTTGTTTATTACACCGAATCACAAATACTTTGATACAATTTAACAAATGTTAAATGTGTGTAAATCTTGATGACTTAAACAGTTTTAACCGTTGTTGTTATTTACTGCATTACTTGTAAAGGTACGTTCATGCCAGCGTGGAGTATAATATATATGGTGATGTACAAAGTCTATTTTAGAGCATATAACAATCTTTCCAAATGGACCAGATCTTTGAGAGATCGTTTTTGTCAAAGAAAAAGTATAGACGAAACAAACATAAAGCACGGTTCAGCAAGTCTGAGAAATTAGCCAAACGCTCTCGTGATCTACGGATCACTTTTTCAAGGCGGACGATACAAACAAATAGCAATTACAAGCACAAAACGTAAACAAAATATCTAGTTACATACGTTGCCTTATTGAAACCAAAATCAAAGAAAATAATTCTAATATATCCTGAAAAAGCAGAACACTGTATACTTTGAACTATTTGCATTTTAGAAAGTCAAGTATTTCAATTTTTCAAGAAAACTCTTTTCTGTGTAACTTACTCCACATGTGGCCTATTTAACTGACTGAAACAAAGGAAGAGTAACATGACTTGTCAATGATGATGATGCATGACCACGCAGAATTTTGTCCCGGATAATATTTATTGTATACATGAAGTTATAATCCAAAGAGTAAAGATAACCCGCTTCAAAATTTAGAATGAGATGATATGTATATATGTATGTATTTGTGTTTAACGGCACCTCCGCACAATAATGGCTACAGAGTAGCAACTAAAAGAAAAGTGCCAAAAATGTAACAACTTAGAATTGCGCAAAACTCATACAAAGATAAACCTTTCCAACTAGATTTAAACACGAAGAGGGAAATGGGCTTCTAATGTGCTTCCAAAATTAAGAATGAGATCATATGCATGATTGTATGTATGTGTGTATCGGCATTTAATGGCTCCTAGGAACACAAATGGTTATATGGTGCCAAGTTCCATACAAGGAAGACAAACAAATCAAACAACAAGAATTAAACAAAAAACCAAGGAAGGTAAATCCTTATAAACAAATGCAAACGTGAAGATGGGAATTGGTTTCTAGTGTGCTTCCAAAATTATGAATGAGATGATATTATATATGTGTTACCGGTTAACGGCTCCTCAGTACACCAATGGTTATATGGTACCAATCAAAAGTAAAGATCTAAACATGTAAAAACCAAGAATAGCACAAATACCTAGGGAAGTTAAACCCTTCCAAACAAATGTAAACCTGAAGAGGGAAACGGGTTGCTATTTTTCTTCAAGCCGCCTCGCCTGAGAGTTGTTTAGAGTCGAATCCTTTGCCCATCGAGGTTCCAATTTTGATTGTGGATCATTCCCATCAGGATAATGTCATTAAAATGGTGACCAGGGAATACAAGTGTTCTGCAACGGGGCTTCTAGCAAATGTTTTGGTTTGCCAGTCACACCAATGTAGATTCATCTTCCTGTTTTAGTTTTTCTGTCTTCCCCACATACCTGATCGAAAATGTTCTGCATGTTATTAAGTATATCACATTTTGTGTTTTGCGCCCGTTACTGTGCTGGATAAAACATTCGTTTTGTCACGTTTGCATCTTTTATGCTCACACGGTTTGGCGGATTTATCGTATTTTTGTGTGTGAGGTTTATATATATATATATATATATATATATATATATATATATATATATATATATATATATATATATATATATACACACACACACACTCGAAAACGCACAAATATCACATGGCGCATATAAGGAACGATGATACTGAATTCCGCAATTGAGAACTCATGGGGAATTTTGGTTTAAATGCATAACGTTAACCTTCCCAATGCTGTTCTGTCAATATTTCAGTTAGGCATTAGATTTATAACTGTGCGCAAATCTTTGCGACAATTCTTTACCATGTAAATGCTCCTTGGCTCTTTACATAACATTTTGATTGTTTTTGTTGTCGTGATTATTATTATTATTATTATTAATATATTCAGTGCCCGCAAAAACGTTCTAATGACACACACCTTCACCCCACATAACTGTGCCATGATATAATATTTAGAACATGTTGTAGTTTCTGGCCTTAGATGGTGTTGGTTTTCGCCATGCATTGTTTCCGTCCTTTATCTTTAGCCTGGACTTAGGTCAAAGCTGTTTGGTTTTCTGTTCTGATAACACACATTTATGTCAATCACCCAACCTTTAATTAGTTTTTGTAAACCTTTGTTATGCTGACCCAAACACAAAATAGACATGTATTTTACACATTTCGTTACACTTTTTCATACGATACTTTTTTCATTTTTTAACTCTTTTTGTTTTCTTGATGTCTCTAGTTCAGGTTCTCTCTCGACCTTTCTGTTACGTGTTTGTTTTGTTTTTGTACGTTGTTTCTTCCTCTGATAAAGAGCCTGATTAGCTGGAAACGTCGGGAAACTTTATTGGAACTGCGCTGTTACCAATTTTTGTATCAATATCACCTTGTTGCTCTTCAGTTATGTATAAGGAAGTGTTAGTCAATTATTATGTCTGAAGACACTAAGTTTAATAAAGGTTGAACGTGGCATGTGACTAATTATTACATCGTTTCTGCTTAAGCGTGCACTTCGCATGTGACGAATTATTATTACTTCGTTTCGTCTATTAAATAACTGTGCTAGATTGAGTGTATAGAATTTAATTAAAAATCCACAATGCAATTTTTAAATGCAATGACTTTACATACTTTGGGAAGGCGACAACGAGGAGGTTTTGTCATGGACTTATTTGTGCATTAGGATTACTGAGGATAAAAAAAAACTGTTCGGTGCTTGTAACATTACACTGGAGAGATTATAAGGTAAAATAGCTGGTAAAATCTCGTTGTTCAATAAATAACCGTGACATTACGAGCTTCAATGGCAGTTATTATTATAAAAGGCTGACGTGTGGTCTCGCTTGGACGGTGACGACAGGTTAATGTGGGTTTTTACTTATACAAAATCTTCCGACTTTATTTATTAGTATTACCCATATTACCCATACATAATACCTATTGTTATGTTACGATGTCGGGAACATAGGAGCAACAAACATAGGAACATTAGGAACAGAAATTTAGCACCTCGGTACTAAACTTGGAAGATTGCAGGTAACAATTATGTAAGAGGTACTAAAATTTGTTTTTTATGATTTTAATATCTCATATGACTCGCGTAAGAAAAGCAATTCATCCAGCTGTATATTCCGATACGTGGCGACCGAGAGGAGTAATACGTCGCGATATGGAGACAAAAATGGCTCTATGGCGACAATTGGAATTTCCATGTTAAAATCCATAGGTTAATTAAACATTAATGTGGCTCTGTGGCAACAAAGAGAAAGTTCCCATTGTCACTATGAATCTTTTTCTTTTAGGTAAAAAAAATGGGTCTATGGCGACAATAAGAAATATAATGTTAAAACTACACCTATTAACCAACACGTCGTTTTGACTGACCAACACCCAGTCATATATGAACCAACACCCACTCATCTAGTAACCAACACCGACACTTACGAACCAACATGACCCTTATAAACGAAACCAAATGCCCCTACTACCACTATCTCCCTATAACCCGCTTACCATGCCCTTATCCCCTTAGAAACAAAACTACCACTCCCTACCACCCTTATCATCCCTATAACAATAGCAGTGAAGTGTAAGGAGAGAAAAGGATAGGAATATACACACATTATACACACAAACATACTTGTAAACTATCACACACAAGCTTAGGAATGCTCACACATACACACAAACAACCATGAAAGGGTAATGATGCTAAAGCATACACAAACATACTATCAGCCCTGGAAAGTTTAGGAGTCTTCACAGATACACACAAACATCCATGAAATGGGTAGGAGTATTAACACATGCACAAACATGCTGTCACTTTGAAAAAGGTAGGAATGTTCACACACATACCTGCTGACTAGCATTTAAATCTACTAATCAATACGCCGTTTGAACTGACCATCACCCACTCATCTACTGACCAGCACCTACACTTACTCACACAAAGGATAGGATGTAAAAGAAGGGGGATGAAATAGAAGTACAACCTCTTATAAACAAAAATAATCATCCTACTACTCTTATCCTCCTTTAACTACCCTTCCATCCCCTTATAAATAAAACTACCACCGCTACTATCCCTATAACCCCTACAACCCTAGCATTGAAGTGAAAGGAGATACAAGGGTAGGAATATGCACACGCTATACACACAAACATACTAACATACTACTGCCCATGGAACGTGAAGAAAGAAAATGCTAGGAGTGCTAACAGACTATACACACAAAAAAAACAACATATAATATCATACATGGAGTTGAAAAGTCCATACTTTTTGCAAAACCCAACAGTCCTTTTTTGGGCCACCCATATTCTCTTGAATAAGAATCACAATGAAATTTCAAACCACGTTTTTTTCACTGTAAAGGGTTCGTTTTTTGTCTGCTCCTTGTTTTGCTATGAATTTCTTCACTGGGTTCTTCTGTATCTTCTTCTGCTTCTGAAATCTCATCCTTTTTATCTTTTTTCATTTTCTTGGGATACTCTGAAGATCAAAAAACCTTTTCCTTTACAATGATACCAAGTGAATTGAAGTTTTAAATGACTCTCTGTAAATCTCTGATCAGAAGTGTTATCTGTTGTGGCTCTACCATCTTTACAGACTGAAACTGAATGAATGTATCATTTTACCTAGGGGTACTATTATAAAGTAAGAGAGAGAGGTATCCTAGACAAATCAAACTTGATTAATCTGCCGTCATGAAACGATCGTACCATTCCAATGTTTGGTTTGGTTTTATGGGTTAAACATTTTTCAGCACATGATAGGCTATACATGGATGCCAGTATATCTGCTGGAGGAAGAACCCGGGGAAAATCCCGGGAAGAACCACCGACCCACGGGAAGCTACTGGCAAGCTTTCTCACATAACCACATTGGCCGAGCCCGAGACTTGGAACACATGCGGACAGAGGTGAGATGGCAGTGATCGGTAAAGACAATCGCGTTAGACCACTTGGCCACCCGAGCCCCCGCTATTCCAAGGAGAAACCAGGAAGAAAACGACGACGACGTACTGTGTCACCTCATACTATGAGAACAATTTTGGTTTAGGTCCACCCGAGAGATTTTGAAGAGGAAATGATAGATCCATATCCAGTACAATCCTCCTCCCAAAGACTGTCGGAGCAAACTTCGTCTAAAGTAGAAATCGGTCGGTAGCTCCTGAGTATTTTTTTCACATTCAAAACATTCACAAAGTAACTTTAAGACGGTTAAGAACTTCCACTTACACTTGCATGGTGAAATTTAATGAGTTCAAGTCCCAAGTTCCTGCAGAGAAAGCGGGTACATTTATTACGGCCTTATTGCAGTCTATGTATGATCAAGTTGAAACTACTGTGTCGAACCAAAGTGATAGGCAAATTTCTTGCCTGTTTTATCGACAAAAAATATTTAAATAGTACATACACTACTAAGAAGAATCTCAACATATAATTCACTTGCAACGACGCTAAAAATAATTTATAGGAGTAATAATATTCAAATCAATATTTTTCCAAACATGAACTTTTGTTAGAAGATGTGTAGTGATTTAACCACATGAAAATCAAATAACACGTACGTTTTGGGGTATTTGCAATAATTGGGACTTATTTAAAACTTTATATTCTCAAATGTCACGTTTACAACATTTCGAATTAAAATATTTGAAAAGAAAACCTTTTATTGACGAGCTTATAGAATACTTATTTTTGCTCAGCCATGTTTTTCTACTATTATTATTCCCGATTTCCTATTTCTTAACTGAGAATAAAATTTGTTTCTTTTTGTGCGATACCCGTGCTCTCTCTTTCTTTCTCTCTCTCTCTCTCTCTCTCTCTCTCTCTCTCTCTCTCTCTCTCTCTCTCTCTCTCTCTCTCTCTCTCAGGAGAAAACTTGGTTGCACAATATGTTGTCAAGTCTGTGACATTTTTCCCATCAACATACCAACATACCATACATTTAAAGGTTTGCGAATCTACTATTTGCAAAATATCCGTGAGTGGGCAAAAGACATTGGAATGCATACAAGGTCGAACAAAGGCCACATGTTGTAACAATGTTCTATAAGACTTTGAAAAATATCTCACCATTCTCTTTCTTTCTCTCTCTCTCTCTGAAGTCATGTGTATTCCGGCAAGCAGTGAACGAAGGGTAGTTTGATTCAAAACAACGTCTGGGAAATACGCATTTTGTATTTGCTTTAGATAGCTGGTTGACTTTTTCGCGCTCTGGCTGTCATATTTTGAGTTTACTGACTGGGCTGTTCGTCAGCAGTGATACTCATTCTGCCTGTTTATTTTACATTCCACCCTTCGAGTTTTCTATACTGCCCTGCCATTGACCATAGGTAGATGAAAATAAATAGGTAGGCGTGACAGGATCAAAAGAGAGGTAATATATCTTATATTAAGTTACCAAAGAGAATATTAGGGTACACACTATTTATTCATGGAAAAATACAAGGAAAACCCAAAAATCTTGATTAATATATCGTTGAATTCAGGACATCCGGATGCATTTAGCACTCTTACCCTTTTCATGGATGTATGTGTGTATGTGTGAACACTCCTACACTTTTCTGGAGCGATAGTATGTCTGTGTATGTATGAGCACTCATACGCTTGTGTGTGATATTATATAAGTACGTTTTTGTGTATAGTGTCTGCATATTCCTACTCTTTTCTCTCCTTACACTTCACTGCTAGGGTTATAGGGATGATAATGGTGGTAGCGAGTGGTGGTTTTGTTTATAAGGGGATGGTATTGAAGTTTTGGGTGGCAGTAGGGCATTTTGTTTGGTTGATAAGAGGTTTCACATCTATTTCATCCCCCTTCTTTTACATCCTAACCTTTGTCGGAGTAAGTGTAGGTGCTGGTCAGTAGATGACTGGGTGTTGGTCATTCAAACGGGGTGTTGGTTAGTAAGTGTCGCTGTTGGTTACTAGATGAGTGGGCGTTGGTTAGTATATGACTGGGTGTTGGTCAGTAAAAACGACGTGTTGGTTAGTAGGTGTAGTTTTAACATAGCATTTCCCATTGTTGTCATAGAGCCATTTTTATACCTAAAACGAGAAAATATATTAGCGACAATGGGAAATATCATGTTAATTTTTAACATTAAGTTTCCCCTTTTCGTTAAAGAACCACATTGATGTTAAACTTATGGACATTATAACATGACATTCCCCTTCTAGCCATAGCCCCACATTGTCAAGATGACGGCAGTATGTTAATTCCCATTGTCACCAAATATAGCCATTTTTATCGCCATATCGCCACATATTACTACTATCGAAGTCGAAAAGATACTTGACGAGAGAAGACCTAATTACTTAAATAATCTAGTCACAATTAAAGAATGCAACTATAATTTCTCACACCAAATTTTTGTCACAATATCAGGGATACAGAATACTAGGTAAGGTTAACTTTGTTTTAAATTTGAGACCCACAGCATCAGTTATAACCTTCCCAATGAAGTGAGAAGAAACTCTGATTTCAACGAATTCATTCAACTGATTCGGACCTGATCAGGCATCAGTGTAAACGTCCTTTGTGTCCTTTAATTTAGTGGCCAGTGCCAATCAGCGTTGTGTTTATCTAGCTTTACTGAGTTTTATTTTTTGGTTTAATCTTGCTCCCTTTCTTCTTTGTAATTTCTTTAATTTGATTTTATTTCATAAAATTGTAATTCTCTCATTTCCTGGTATCCTAATTATCAGTCTAGCCTTTATGCACGAATATTACCAACAGACTTGTTATATTATTATTTAAACCTTTTATATGGATGTATTCTGTGAGATATGATGTGTGTACATACGTTTTATCATTATCTTAAAAAATAATATATGTATATCTGTATATTGCATATATTGTGGGGTTCTTTTAGCTGTGTTCCTGTTGATATATTCAATTATCTGATCTATTTTGTACTAATTGTAAATATGTACACTATGTGTGCCTGAGCATTTTAATATTTCATAAAGGTTTATGTTGTGTCGGTAAAATATTCCGTCTAGAATTAGTGTTTTGTATACTTTAGTATACTCTGACTGCCGACATTAAATTATTCACCCTTATTCACAAAAACAGATAACAAGAAATAGGTATTATATGCGTGTAGGAGAGAACTAGTTAAATTTAAAATAGGTTGGGTCCACGCACAACAAATAAAATAAAATGATTCAGTGAGTAATTCAAACTACTGCCATATCATTATCTCATATATTGCCTAGTACTGAAACACCTCTCAAAATGTGCACGTAATTACGCTGCATCTACCTAACTACTGCATAACAAAAACACCATTGTATCAACTGACCACTTTCTCAACTGGTAGGTTTTCATAGATGTGGTCAATGTCTAGCGAATACTTTAATACTGAAACACTACCATGCTAGCGTGATATTTGAAACATAACTACTACTTTAAATGGAATTGATAAAATGCTATAATTGAGGTAATTCATAATCACAACACAAGATAAAATTAAATTTCTTGCACAAGATAAATGATGTACTAAAGCTTCATTGTGATCAACCAAATGCTTTTCAGAGAAGTGATATAATTCAACATAAAAGCAATAGTTTCGGCATCAATAGATAACCTGAACATGTTTACAAGTTTGGATTGGATTAAAGTGTGGTCAGAGATACTTGTGATATAAAACAAGAGAATACAAATGTTGATTTGCCTTTTTCAAACATCAGAAAGATCTTTCCCGCATATTTCAGGAAATATTTACAGATATTATTCAATAATGAAAGCGTAGAGATACGCAACATCAAACCGGAGAGTAGGATGATCAAAACTGTGCAGCATGAAGAGGGATTAAATTACATATTTCATATGGTAAAGTAAACAAATCTGCATTTGGCTAATTTACCATCCATCGTTGTATGTTTGATATGCTTAGATGTCAACAATATCTGCCACTGGTCATCCACGTGAGTAATATAGACCCTGTTGTAGGGAAATCTTTTTTTAGCCTGCTTGTGCAAATTTTCAAAATGTAATAATAAGTCATTAAATATCAACGATCACTTTTATGTTTATATGCGTACTGCTGACATCGTTGATACCTTTTTTCACCTTTCTCTTCTATTTCCTTATCTTTTTTGCAACTGTCACATTTTATAGTCTTCATTTATTGACCAGACTAAATTCACAATAGCCTAAGTAGTTCAAATAGTAAGTAGTAAGATGGCTGAGGGTTGTCAGCTACTTTCTACGGACACATCTTCTAGCTCATGGTCCTTTTTACAAAGTAGGCCCTAGTAGGTGGGTATCTGGGTGCGGAAAAATATCAACAGCTGAGGATGAGTAGTAAATATTCTTACTAATATCAATTTCAATCTAAAAGTCACGCGTATCTCAAATTTGACTGAAAATCACACTAAAGTGTTTTTCAGCATCACTAATAAGTGAGAGCTGTACTGAGATCCATGCGCTTTTTACGTAACTCCATTAAATCAGCTAATGCTGATTGGGTGCATTTTATTGCTCTGTTTTAATATTAAATGCATACATGAAAAGTTCATTCACCTTTATTGAATCCAAAGGCGTAAGCTATAATTTGATGCTGTGGTATATGTATCTGATATATATATATATATATATATATATATATATATATATATATATATATATATATATATATATATATATATATGGAGGTGTATACTATACACATTCTGAGAGATAATCTGGGATATTACATGTTTGAATGACAAGGGGTATCTACAAACAAGAGTTTAATTATGGAATAAAGAAGATAATATAATCCGGTAAAGTTATACTTGGAGAAGGTAGTAAAGGAAATGTCTCATTAGAATGTTTTAGCGCGATACTAAACAAAAATAATAATAATAATAATGTAAAGAGTCATGGCATATTTTTATGACTAAATAATGTCACGATGTTTGCGTACGGGTATCTAACTGATAGTGTAATAAGACTACTTCGGAAAAGTTAGACTTTTCATTTCGGTGAAATTCAAGAAGAGTTCTCAGTTGCAGTGTCCGGTATAATTCCTAACGCGTAAGTTCTATATATGTCCGCGCCGAGTTAGACTCAATCAGTAGCATCTCGAGCGACTCAGTTAAATGTCCAGTTGAGTTGTAGCGGTTGGCTAGTTTCACTTAGATTTTGTTGCGAATGTGACTCTAGTGGTTATTCGTTCGTTTTCTGGATTCAAAGCTTTGGCCAACATATTGAATGGCATAGATTTTCCATCTCAGGAGATAGATTATAGTTTTGGTTCGACATCCTAACTTCTGATCAATAGCAAAGCTAACTGATGTCGCCAAACGTCGGAACGATTTTGTCTTGTGCATATAATTGCAGATTAGGTTGTCTTTGCAATTATATGTGCCTGCATATGTGGTCTTGTCTGAAGTTACCCTGGCAAGTGCCAGATGGTCCTTGAGATTTTTAGGTTTGCAGTATGCAATTATTGCAATTTTTTGGAATATGCTTTTCTGACGGTTAGAAGATTCAATCTGGCGCCAGTGCTGCCGAATGATCTGTTCTAAGTTTGGGGCATCGGGATGGAGTGTAACCACGAAAGGCTTTCTTGGTGTTGTATTTCAAAAGGGATTTTCTATCAAGGAATCGAGTTTGTTCATAGCCTGCGCAGCATATTTCCTTCTGTAGCCTCTCCTTCTAAGGTGCCACTTGAGCTCTCAGAGTCTCTTTTCTGTATGAGAGAGAGAGAGAGAGAGAGAGAGAGAGAGAGAGAGAGAGTTAAAGAGAGTTTAGTTAGGATATTACAGGGTGGGAATCTGCATAATTTTCAAGTTATAACCCAGGGGCTCAGTCTTTAGCTTCAAGTTCAAGTTCTCAGGTTTAATCGTGCTGGAGGAGTTCAAGTAATTACTATCGTGCGTAAGTAATTACGGTATAATAATATACCACCAGGTATATTACCAGGTTATGCTTAAGATCATCTTCAACAGACTGAAACCCCAAGCCGAGCACATCATTGCCGAAGAACAGGCAGGTTTCAGAGCAGGACGTAGCACTACAGAACAGACCTTCAATCTTAGAATCCTCTGTGAAAACTATCTCCAGCATCAACAGAACCTCTATCATGTCATCATTGATTTTAAGAAGGCTTTCGACAAGGTATGGCATGCCGCCTTGTGGGCCACCATGCGGATATAAAACATAAACACAAAACTAATCCGCACAATAGAAACCCTGTATGACAAGGCGACTAGTATAGTTCTCGTCAATGGAAACATAGGAGACTGGTTCAGAACCACAATAGGAGTTAGACAGGGGTGCCTTCTCTCACCCACTCTCTTCAACATCTACCTGGAAAGGATTATGTCCGACGCCTTGGAAGACCATGAGGGCAGTGTCAGTGTTGGAGGCAGAACAATCACCAACCTGCGCTTCGCTGATGATATCGATGGCTTAGCAGGAGATGAAAAAGAAATGGAAACCTCATTGAACCGTCTCAATCAAGCATCACTAAGACATGGGATGGAGATCAACGCTGAAAAGACAAACCTAATGACAAACAACCCAAGTGGCATCCAAAGGGAAATAAGAGTGAATGGACAGAAGCTGGGCACAGTAACAAGCATCAAGTACCTAGGTGCCATCGCCTCTGATGAAGTTTCAAAACCTGGGGTTCTTTCCAGGATTACGCAGACAACAGCTGCTCTGGCTAGGCTGAAGCCTATTTGGAAAGACAGCAACATCACGCTTGGGTTCAAGATCAAGCTTATGCGCTCCCTCGTCAAGTCCATATTCCTATATGCATGTGAGACATGGACCATAACAGCAGAATTAGAGAGAAAAATCCGTGCCTTAGAGATGAGATGTTATCGAAGGATCCTGAAAATCTCATACTTAGACCACATCTCTAATGAGGAGGTGCGCACTAAAATCCAATTTGCAATTGGACTTATGAAGATCTGCTCACCACTGCAAAGAAACGCAAATTAAGATGGTATGGTCACGTCTCACTCTCAACTGGCCTGTCAAAGACAATCCTACAGGGCACAGAGAGAGGAAAGAGAAAACGAGGCAGAGAGAAGAAGAGATGGGAAGACAATATCAAAGAGTGGACAGGCATGGGCTTTGCAAAGTCCCAAAGAGCAGTGAAGAACAGGGCAAAATGAAGAGAGATTGCCGCAAAGTCATCAGTGGCGCCCCTACGACCAGCAAGGTTACAGGAGAAATGAAGAAATAAAATGAATACACCACCGTTCTTCAAAGAATATATATATATATATATATATATATATATATATATATATATATGTATATATATATATATATATATATATATATATATATATATATATATATATATATATATATGCCTAAAGAGTGGGAATCTGAATAGCTCCCAAGTTGTGACCAAGGGACTAAGTCCCTGACGTGTGGGCTCACAGAATGGACACATGTTGGCTGCACATGTACTTTTATCTGGGGCAATATTCTTCACGCACATGGATTTATCTTTACATGGACTGTAAGTGTAAATATGGTTATAGGGTAGGAATCTATATAGTTTTAAAGATATCTGTAGCCCGCCCCTAGTCTTCCGATCAATTCCAAATTTTCCACAATCTACACTCTTTGTATTGTCACTAAACCAAGCTTCAAGTTCTCAGCTTTAAAGATGTTGAAGGAGTTCAAGGAGTTACTTACGCTTATATGTACATACGTATGTACGTACATACAGACTGCATTACATTATCTGCTTACTTCGTCGAAGGCGAGTGGAGATGATAGTAACAATCAAGTTTAAATATAAGTACCTAATGTCAGTGTTGTTTGTTAAACCGGTTATATGAAGTACCATGTAAGGAAAGTAGTGGAAGTAGTTATACATATTTATTGGTAATGTAGCCGTATATTTATGTTGCAGTTAGGTTGATATCGGATATCAGAAATATCAATTTAAGATATTCATGCTATTTTCAGCTCAACTTCTACCAGATGTCCTTGTAAATAATGGGGTGCTGTGCCTCGTGTCTTGGACGAAAAGAATATGACGAATACGCTATTTTCCATTCCGGGACAATTGGTAAATAATATTGAAAATAACTGTTTTACATGATAAGTGGTTTCTGTTGTCGAAAACGTACATGTCTAGATTATTACAAAACATGTTATTATAGTATTGAAAACATCTCAATTGTTAAAGAAATTGATGTAAAAGTTTTAAAGGCAGCAATTACATTTAATTCAAGTCAGTCTGCCAGCATATATTGCAGCGTATAGGGTCAATGTACTCTGATTAAATCAATATAAATTTAACATTACAATGACTTATCGATATACCCTTTACATGCTTGTATATTTATTAAATGTTTCGAGCGATTGAAAGTAGAGAATACTCATCTATCTATCTATCCTTGTGTCTATCTCTATGTTTGTCCGTCAGTCTGTTTGTTTAACACAAAATAAAGCAAGCTATCTTTTCCTGAGGGCGACGCAAACTGTTTTGAGACCTTGAGTTGACGTGTTGTGTTAATTCTTTTAAAATTCATATAGTAGAAGTGCATATCAATGCACGGACCGAAGGAAAATAGTGTGTTTTGCATAATGATTGTTTTCTGTTTTCTCGTATTCAATTAAAATCGTCCATTCTTTCCAGAACGGATAAATGGATCACATGAAAGAAGATACACCGGAGTTCCAACCTACACAAATCAATTCGAAACGGTTACTCTGAAAAACATCATGAAAATAAGTATCGATAGCGGTTACGGTGGTATGTATGAACATTTCATCAGAAACCTACTACAGAAAACTCAACTTTTCCAGCCATCAGGGTTTGAAGTTCGTATGCATTACATTAGGAAAATATATCCTTCTATGAACATTGAACAGCTACAAACTGTCAAGTATTTTTAACATAATTATTATGAGAGTCCCGTTGCATTGTTGTATAATTTATAAATTAATGCTTTTGATATGTTCATATTTTCGTCGTGCAATATGATAGCGAATCTTCTAAACCGACCTAGTATGTCGATATTAAAAAATTTTGACGTATTGTTATTTGTCTTATTTATTTTAAAATACAACACACGTTAATAGTTTGTCCAGTTATATACTTGACAGTTTTTGGAGAAAATACTATGAACTAAACGCAAATACAATTAAGCAACCAATGTTTTATTCTCGTAGACCTCCGCCTTTTACTTTTAACCGACGAGTCGACAAAAATGTCAAATGAAAATGTAAAGCCTATGCAAGTTATTGCAAGCCGTTGAATGTTAAGGGAGCACGAAGTTATAGAACATCGTATGGAACTCCAAATAAATTCGTATTCCAAAAACTAAAGATCTTATAAACTTGTCGATATATCTTATAAGAATCATTAGATATCTGACAAACTGTATATTTTAAAAGAATTCAGATGTCTTTAAATATTCAAAATAATTCGGTTTGTAAGATTTCTCATTAAGTACACTTTATAAGATATATCATAAAGTATGTTTCATATACCTACTGACAGCTGAATGCAATACCTTATCGAACTATCGGTGATATATATATATATATATATATATATATATATATATATATATATATATATATATATATATATATATGCGTGAGTACTAATTGTAGCACAGCGTTTCAAAGTATTTTGCCAGTATTCAGTATAAAAGCAAAAGATGATTGCAATTAACCTTTGTTCCAATTTAGATTTATACTGAGCTAACTTTCCAGATTTCTCTGCAGTTAACGGAAAGTGAACAAGATAAAAATGAAAATTAAATTAGGCTAACAAATAGCATGAACAGGTTACTTCACAAAAACAAAAGATTTACGTAGAGTTTAACTTGTCAGACAACTCGAAAAACGTTCAAACAACTTAACAAAGCAGAACGTTTGAAGAAAGAACAATAAGACTCTAAAATATCACAAGATGCTGTACGTGCTTTTGGCGCATGTTACACCTTTAGTGCACAGCGTTCTTGCATAAAGAAAAGTATACATCTGCAAGAAACACGATATATTATTTGAACGGGATTGATGTAGTTGTTTGTATTATCTTTTTCATTTCCTTCAAAATGTCAAGCATCGTCAGTGTTTCTTTTGTTACCTAATAATAATTTTCATCTCCAAATCAGGTCAAATGTTTCTTGATATTATGTACATATTGAAAATTGTCATCTGATATTTTTTAATTGTTAAGTAATGATTAAAACTTTTATATTGTGGTATAGGTTTTTCATTGAACGTTTGAAAGTCATCCATGTATTTGATGGGGTAATGTCTTTTATAAATTATTTTGGTGTCATATTTCTAAACTGTTTCTGTGTTTGTGCAGATGTTTCATCACTCAGACATTTAGCACTTTGTTTTATTGATTGTCCCATGAATCTAAAGCTGCATATAAACTTTATTGTCATTTAATTGTTTTTTCTTTTCATTCTTTCATGCACCTATGAACTATAAATTCCGTATTTTTCCTCGATGTTCGGTATGAGTTTCACCTCTTCATCTGGACCATTTTTAATCAATGTTTTAATGAACACATAGCTATCATAATCAGACAAAATTCAAATTGTATTCGTTATGTGCTGGATCTCTATATGGATGACTTTAATTATTCCAGTACAATTGCTCTAATATGGTTCAACTATTTCATAAATATGTACAGATATATCAAATTTATTTTCATATTTATTTGATCTATATTTTGACCGGACATATATCAAAACCAATAACTGTATCTGTCCAAATTGTTTGTTTGTTTTTTTTTTTTGTTGTTGTTTTTTTTTTTTTTTTTTTTGCTAAGACTATCCTTTGGGGAAATATATAAAGTTGATTCCAATGCATAAATAGAACAAAATATTATTTATTTATTTTACTTTAATACAAGCTTTTGTGTTCTGAACCCATTTAGGCACATCTGTACACGAGCTTCTTCTCAGCCGTTGATACCTATCTATGTGCAATGTTAAATATTCAATCTGTTAAACACACATCTTGTATTTATGCTCATTTCTTCCCCACATTTGATATGTAAAGTGTCAAATAAAAAGTGCAATTATATTATCAGTTTCGCATATGTTTAGAAACTTTATTCTGTAGTAAAAATGTATATACTCAACTTGCTCCCCTCATTTCTATTAGTAAATTCGTTAAGTCTAGCTGTGGTAAAGAATCAAATTGTTCAATTTTTCCACTGATTATCTCCTTCCTTGGCATTGAAAAGTTCACACAAAATCCTTTTTGTTGGCGTTATAAAGGATATACCTATTTACATTTTTTTATCTGATTCCTTAAGTCTATTTCATTATGATTCCAATTAAATTCTGTCTCATCCTCACTAATTATCTTATACTTTTCAAACGTATTAAAGGATGTTGATATATTTCCCGCATGATTTAGTATCGCTCAATCGAAGTCTTCATTTTGATTTATTTAACCGAAATAGTTTTTAAAAAACCACTACAACCCATGGGGGCCGCCTTCTTAAAGCAGATATTTATCTAGGCTCCGCATTTAATCATTGTTTTCTGTAAATTGTAAATTTGCGTGGTCATATTTCTCTATTTTTGTTGCTATCGTCTGACGGGGACCTTGGTGCGTAAATCTCACATCATACCAGCTATTAACTATAATGTTTCTGAGCTTCTAGGACTCTCTTGCATTTTGGAATCACACATACAAAACAGAACATATATTACACAATATGTTTCCACTGTTCAAGACACAGTAAAAAGGGTAATGGAGCTACTTGTTTTATGACGGCAAGTATTTAACTCAGAAAAAGAAAATATTTTGAAATTCCAGCAATACATATTAAACGAAAAAGTTAGACTTGACTATGTTATTGGTGGTAACGGTATATTTTGATTGCTAAGTGATATGGTGATAAAATCATGGTTACAACAACAACTTGAAAAAGTCATCCAGTATCTTTCAATTTAGGTTGTACACTACTATTATTATCTACGTGGCAGACAAAATGATTCTAGCAGCTGATAAGCAGTCTGAGATATAACATATATATTAGGAAAACCTAGCATTTTTAAATTTATTTTTAGTAGGTATCATGTATCTGATATTCGTACAGTGGAGACATTTGATACCTGTTCAGGATCAGAAAGGTCAAAAGACGAACACGGCATAACAACAATTAGATAAAGATCATTGTCACAGACACTTCCTTGCTTTGTAATAATTCAGCCATATTCTTTAAAAGTCAACACATGGAACGTCAAGTACTGTCAACGATGCGGTCATAAGTTGATTATTCCATTTTCATTTAGCCAACTTACAGTTGAATACCCAATAGCATTCTGTGATTAAATGAGTACTAGCGAACTGTGTGATAATTGCATTTCAATATTAAAATGCAAACAAAAGAAACTGTTGAAATTAACGATAAACAACAAGAAAAGCCTTGAAAATCTTACAAATCTTAAATCTAAGGTGTCCATTTCCTACATATACATGGGAGTGAAACCAGCTGCACCACCTTTGTATCCTACTCTGCGTACATATATTAATTTCAGGTTTCAAAAAATTCAACCACAAAAAAATGATTTGATTAAAGAGTGAGAACACTATAGAGATGTCAGATATAAATGGAAAGCAGTATATCAGGTTCTGAGTTGGATAAAGGTTAGCATGGCCACTATTTTCGATGAGAGGGTTCTTGGTTTAGGAGTTGGAGAAATAATTACTAGATTCTTT
Source organism: Margaritifera margaritifera (assembly GCA_029931535.1). Lineage (NCBI taxonomy): Eukaryota > Metazoa > Mollusca > Bivalvia > Unionida > Margaritiferidae > Margaritifera > Margaritifera margaritifera. The sequence goes on along the minus strand of JAQPZY010000928.1, from coordinate 208,330 downwards.
ATCCCCTTACCCTTTGGCATGTTTGGTGCTACTTTACTTGGGTTTGTGGCAAAAACGTTAAAGGAAAAGTTGATGCACAACAAAGTGTTAGAAAACAACGAGACTGTACCTTCTGCATCAAGGGAGATAAATTGAATCGAAAACATGGTTAAATAAGGCATTAACCGATAAGGAGGTCAACCACGAGGAGTTTAATATGATGATCATCAGCGAGTATAACAAATACAAGGAAATGAAGAATGCAGTCTAGATGAAAATAGGCAACCCATAGAGCCAATCGTTGAAGCGCTACAAAATATAATTAAAAAGCAAGAAAGAAACTGAAGGAGAATAAATTTTGGTGATAATTACAGAAAACAGTAAATATATAATTGTTGCAAGAAATGATACAAATGATACAAATTGAAGAGAAAGGTTTTAACTCTAGGCTGTTTAAATTGCACCTATTTAAATGAAAACATATTTTAAAATAGAATGATCACCTGACGAAAAATATATTTTACCAATCCAATTCATATCAGAAGTAATAATCTATTTCATTGCAGATAATATATTGTACGGTTGCTTATTACACTGTTTACGACAAACTTACAACAACACAGTATGTTACATCAATTATAAGAATGAATCAAAAGTTTTGATAATGACTGGTGGCTTTTTAGAACCCCGAAATTTTCACGAACAAAGTTAAAGAAGGTATGAGAGCAAATAACGACAGTAAAGAGACAATATATGTTGAATGCTTGAAACACAATTCAAAAGTTCTTGTCACTCCAAGCAATAATTACACGGTGTACATTACCTACTACGATGCTTAATTGTTAGGATTTAATGGCCATGGATCTATACAGACATTTGCTGAATAGGAAACAATTGGTAGGTTTGTGAACCGAAAATGTATACATTTTGTACAGTTTGCTTCATCAAATCAATAACACCAAAAATTACTCTAAAGTTTATTATTCATGCTTGCAAGAATCTCTACCTGTTAGAAGTATAAAAAGCATAAAAATAACTATTTTGATTTAAATTTTAGTCTGACATTGGTAAACTAAATCTGTTTTAAATCATGCTTGATCGTTAGGTATTTATTCAGATAAGTTCACCGGATCATCAACAACCATTGAGAAAATGGCTCTGACACATTGGTAAAATCTACCTTTGGAAAGAGTACATACTAATTTTATAGAAGGGATTGTTTTAAAACAACAAGTTATTTTTGGTGACGATATTGTAAAAAATTGGAGAATTAAAGGAGAAATATGGAGTAATATTGTAGATATATGTGAAAGAAGATGACTTATATAAAGTGGAGAAGTTTCTGAAGACGAAATAATGACTGGCAAAAGATACGTGACTCAGAAATGGAAAGAGTATTATGATTCTTTACAACTGATATCTAGCTGAAAATATTGCACCCTGGAATAAATGGATATATAAAATGGGTTACTTCAAAGTTTAAGGAACTACCACAGAATAAAATAACGCAAATCATAAAACAGGACAGATATCCGACATTGTGTATGGTGACTTAATTAGACTTAAAAGGTCTCAATAATTTTTGCTCGAGAAAGATGCAATTACAGTTATTACAAATACTGAAAAAGTCTAATATGTATGCTCAGACCTATGCGAACTGATAATAGCAGGACAACAAAACATTTGGAAAAACTTCATAAATGTCGTTGAAGAAGACCTTCATATATTTTAACATACAAATTGTTGCAGAGGGGGAGGCAAATCTGAAAAGTTACAGACAGATGAAGTCATTGATGAGCTAAGAACATTTGATTATATGTATGCCACGATGATTTCAGGGAGTAATAGCAACATCAGATTCATTTATAAAACAAAGCAAGTAATATAAATGAGCACCAACAAGCTCTATAAATGCAGGAAAGAAAGGTATGTCGACCAAACGGAAAAATGCAAAGCAATATATTAAAAATGCAAGCAGTAATTACTTTTTAGAAATCAATTTGGTATAATAGTGGAGGAAATTTTAGGGACAGGACGAACAACCAAAACAAAAGTTACATGCGAATACGGAAAAGAACTATACCAAGAAGATCAACGTATAGGGACAACACGAGTCAATATTACATTAATTTTGTAGTGAATATGTAAATAAATAGGTTCCATATTTTATGTTCTAGAGATGTAAGAAGAAGATTGAAAATACATTTAGTTAGTCTACATATCAGGAAAGAACACTTAAAAGGGTAAACAAACAAGACATAAATTTAACTATCACCAGAAGAGCACATGACCATTTAATAAATATTGAAATGAGTGCAGATTTAATGAGATAAATAATCATAATGTTTTATGAATTATATAATGAAGGAGAGCAATATTGAAAAAAATCAGTAAGAGGATTAGAGTTTGGGGTTTTTTACCTGTAAAAGTTCAGTTATATTTGACTATCAGAATTAGTAGAATTTCGGACGGTGGGGTATTTTTATTTAAAATGCGGTGTCACAGAACTACACTTTGCTGCATCATTAACAGAAATGAAATACTAAATCTAATCGATGGAATTTCTAAAATCCTGAAGAACAATTTGGGCCAGGAAACAAGTCAAGATACAACTTGGAGATTCGAAAGAATATATTTAAAAAAAAAAAAAAAACTTACAAGCAGGCAGATACATGCGAAAGAGAAGGTGATAATGTCTAAAATTACAAAAATTGGAGCAGACCTGGAGAACCTGTATAAATGTTCAAAACAAGGACAATATATGCTTTTTACGATTTTGTATAGGTTAACATCTGGTGAAGATTATTCGTACAAACACTCCAAATATAACCTTGGAAAGCATGAACATTGATTTCATATATATCTCAGTAACACAGACGATGTTGAGGAATGAGATGGATGAGAACAACTTGCGAAGAATACATGAAAAACTTTAAGCATTTTAAAAACATGGAACCCAGATATGTACTTGTACTAGTGCATGGATGATATTAACAACTGTTCCTCTGATACAAAACGATGCAAACAAATCCCATGATGATTGCAAGTATATGTCATGGCACAATTTAACCTAACAACACTTTGTGACTTGCATGACTATTATTTCAAGAAAGATACAGTGTTATTGCCCGATACTTTCCAGGAGTCCAGAATTGTCTGCATAAATAATTACAAACTATATTCAGGAAGCTATTAATCAAGTTTGAAAACAGCAAAGTAGACTTAGAATTACCTTGGGAACTATGATATGTTTATGATGATAGAGTCGGAAATTAGAGGAGGAATCAGTATAATATTAAGCATAGCCAATACTGAATGTTTCAGTTTAAAGTAGAAATTATGGAAATGGCGATAGGTCAAGGTCAGTGTCAATTATTATGGAGCCAGATGGTAATAAAGTATAACTTAATCTCCGTAGAGAACGATTTACAAATTCTCTGTGATAAATTTGCAATATTAACAAATAAATTGCTACTTATAATATACACGCTTCTCAGGCTCTGCGTACTTTTTTCAGACTCTGCGAAGATGCCTCCCAGAACAATTAAGCCAAGCACGCAAGGTAATTTGTAGTTTAGAAAGGATAAAGAAAGAAGGAAAAAATCAAAATTAATAATATTGTTTAAATTGTTTGATTTGTTGTTTCTTTTGAACTTTTAATAGTATAATAGTACAAAACTGGTAGGAATAGAATAAGATGTGGTAGAAAGTGCAGTTCTATTTCTGTGCACACAGTGGATACAGGGGTATAAACAGTACGACAGCAGCAGAATGCCAACGTATTGCAGACATAAAATTTGTTTTTTTTTAAATTTTAGGTATCATATAATTTTACGTACTATTATAATTTGAAAACAAATTTGTTCAAAAGAAATAAAAAACACTCTTTTCAAATTTCTTCATGGAGTACGACTGCGCTTATATATCTAATTTGAAATTCGAAGTTGCTAAACTCTGCATTTATTATTTAATTTCCAACACCATTCCATGCTCAAAGGTCGTTTTGGGGGATGAATATCAATCTATAAACATAATAAATGTAAAAGAGTTTTATTGGGGTCTAAAAAGAATAAACTGAGACAAGGAATCATGAAATTTATGAATAGCTATGTCTGCATATAAACGGGGGCCGAAAAAGGTCCATATTCAATATAATCATTTTAATACTGCTGCTACGTATGATTATATCTACTGTATCCTCGCGATCACCAATAGGTTGAGGATGTTTAATTTAATCTTAGAAATAAATATTGTTATTTTCTAGATAGTATGTAGGTGTTTTATTTATACTGTAAAAATAATCTAAATTCTAGATAGTAATGATGGTTTATATTTTCTTACTTTTACAAAGTCAATGAATAAACAGACCTTGATCTGTTGCCCTTAATCAGAACTAAATATCAAACGGGTTATATATATATATATATATATATATATATATATATATATATATATATATATATATATATATATATATATATAACAATATACAGGTATATATGTCTTGTTTCTTTATTCGAATGACACGCTGCTGGAAATCACCTATATTATGTAACTTGTCTTCAGCAAAAGTTGACGGGGCACAGTTAAATCCATAAAAATATCAAACAACAACCCTATTTTATTTGTTGTTTTGTCATAACCAGTAAAGTGTGCATCAAGATTATCTGATCCACACACACATATTATTTTATTTCTATACGATACTTTTAGAATACTATACAGATAATTAAGATCAGAAAGATTTATGTCATAAAGCATTATATTTCCATGTATTTGATTGTCAGCCATCTTCTTTTTGTGTTTATCGATTTCCTCTTTCAATGTATCCATTCTAACCCTAAATGTAAGATTGTATATATACATATATACAAGGGTACACAAAGATTACAAGACAGAAAATGCTGTAAACATTCTAAGTTGTATGAAAAGAATGATAGCAGAGAACAGAGAAAAATACTATGCTGAAAAAGCTGGTGAAAGAATTGTATGATATACCAAAATAAATATAAGAGCTTAGATGTGTGCTAGTTTATCACGTATAGTATGATGGAATTAAGAAAATCTGTAAATATAAAAAATGATGGAATTAAGAAAATCTGTAAATATAAAAAATGGTGGAATTAAGAAAATCTGTAAATATAAAAAATGATGGAATTAAGAAAATCTGTAAATATAAAAAATGATGGAATTAAGAAAATCTGTAAATATAAAAAATGATGGAATTAAGAAAATCTGTAAATATAAAAAATGATGGAATTAAGAAAATCTGTAAATATAAAAAATGATGGAATTAAGAAAATCTGTAAATATAAAAAATGATGGAATTAAGAAAATTTGTAAATATAAAAAATGATGGAATTAAGAAAATCTGTAAATATAAAAAATGATGGAATTAAGAAAATCTGTAAATATAAAAAATGATGGAATTAAGAAAATCTGTAAATATAAAAAATGATGGAATTAAGAAAATCTGTAAATATAAAAAATGATGGAATTAAGAAAATCTGTAAATATAAAAAATGATGGAATTAAGAAAATCTGTAAATATAAAAAATGATGGAATTAAGAAAATCTGTAAATATAAAAAATGATGGAATTAAGAAAATCTGTAAATATAAAAAATGATGGAATTAAGAAAATCTGTAAATAAAAAAAATGATAGAATTAAGAAAATCTGTAAATATAAAAAATGATGGAATTAAGAAAATCTGTAAATATAAAAAATGATGGAATTAAGAAAATCTGTAAATATAAAAAATGATGGAATTAAGAAAATCTGTAAATATAAAAAATGATGGAATTAAGAAAATCTGTAAATATAAAAAATGATGGAATTAAGAAAATCTGTAAATATAAAAAATGATGGAATTAAGAAAATCTGTAAATATAAAAAATGATGGAATTAAGAAAATCTGTAAATATAAAAAAATGGTCGAGATAGCTCTTAAGGGCCTTATTGAGTTTAATTTGAATTCATCCGAATAAAAGATGGAACACTGGATCAACCAGTATATATATATATATATATATATATATATATATATATATATATACATATATATATATATATATATATATATATATATATATATATATATATATACATGTATGTACAGTAGAGCTTCAAAATCTCGAAGTACTACGGGCCAACATTTTTGGGTTCAAATTTTCCTTTCGTTGAGTTTTCCAACGTTGCAACTATGAGAATGTTTTACAGTGGGGCTGAGCGAGTCATTCAAGTTATATGGAGTTTTTCAGTGATTGCTGTTTCAGCCATGAAGTTGTATTCTATGTATGTATCTATCTCTATATCTATCCCGTCATGTAATGATGTACAACTACATACATTATAGGGTTGTGGGAACCATGAATAAGCGCCCTCCTCTATGTAAATAGGTGTAAATTCTAATCATAATTAATGTATTTAAGTTGCATTTCTAAACAGAAATGGGGGGGGGGGCATGTAAATGAGTGTTAATTTCCTTTTGCCTAGCGAGTCAATTTTCATAGACTTCCACCCTTGTCTTAAGCTCGTGTTCCATCTTTTTGGTTACTGGTTTGTTCATGGCATGGAAATATAGCAGTAACAGCCGACACTCTCGGCACTGGTGTTATTACTGTTACTGGTTGGAAGTTAGATGACTCTGCGGACAAAGACATAATCATATATACATTTTATATATATTCTGAGTACAGATACGGTATATGGCATATCAGAAGAACTATTTCTACTGAAAACAGGACAATCATGAAGATAAAGCACGTTTGCCATACTATACATGGAAACGCGTCGAGGCGTACATATACATCTTTTACACTAGGACTCTGCACATAAAAATTACATTACATTTACATGGCGTGGACATAAAAATAGATATCATTTTGACGTAAAGAATTTTTATATTCTTATTAAAATAAGGACAGTGGCACACGGAATCTATCATATAAGAGGCTTTCACGGTGTTTGCCGAAAACGTAGCAGAGAAAAAGAGGATAAAGAAAAAGCAGAATACATGATAAAATGATAACTGTGTCTTAAAAGCGACAGATACACATACACACTTTACACATTGTTCGTTTTTCCAAACATATGAATCAAGCATTGCAAACAAGCAGAGATAAACATAAAAGGTACAAACAAAATAAAATGTGGTGTCTAAGAAGCCAGGACAGGAAACATGTCAAGTAAAAGCAAAACGGGAGACAGCTAAGGTAAGAAAGACAGCTAAATATATTTACCTATAGAAACAATCGGTTAACGAACTAAAACTAAAACTAAAAACGAAACTGGAAACGTAAAATTAGCATGCATACTGACCAAAACTAAACACCATCTAAATTCTACAGGAAATACATACACTAGCACAAAACAGAATTGTATTCCCCTGGCAAGTACTGCTAAATATATGCAGAATACATCTGTTGCAGCAAAAACAGTTTCTTCATATTATAGTTTGCATTTAAGACACTAGCAATGTTGTGAATGAATATTCCATTTTTTGATGAGTTTCACAAGGCGTTATAGTTTCGGCTTCCTTAATTTCGTTAGAAAGCTGAATCTATACCTTAGCCACTCTGTAACGTGTTTGATTATATCTATGTATTTATCTATGTTTCTATTTACGTGTGTATGTTTGTGTACATGATTTCGCTACTTATAAAACAGGTTACTTAGATCGCCTCTCACCTGAAGATGAAAAAAAAATGCAAAGGAACTACCGATTTTTGCTGGAAAATCTAATGGCAAAATGTGTAACCTCCAGACTTGTGCAAGATGAAATTTTGTCTCCGGAAGACGAAACAGGAATTCGAAAAGGGTTATCCGATAGGGCCAGCGCAGAATTATTGATCCAGAAGCTTGTCCATTCCAAGCCGACGAGTTTTTTCACCTTTCTCGATGTTCTCCGGGAAACCGGGCAAGAATTTATTGCTTTAGAATTGCAAAAGGATGAAAAACCACAAGAGAGTAAGTGGAAAAATAATTAGTCTACATTTTTCAAGACGTATTTAATCCAGTAATCGAGATATATATATATATATATATATATATATATATATATATATATATATATATATATATAGATAGATAGATAGATAGATAGATAGATAGATAGATATACGCTTATGCAGCACACTATATTTTACATAAGGGAACGAATAATCCCAAAACTATAGAATTATACAATTATAACAAGAAGGTCATGTATTCGATCACGATATATATATATATATATATATATATATATATATATATATATATATATATATATATATATTAATTATTGTTCTGATATTTCAGAATTTCCTAAAGTTTGGACTACTGCAGATCAAGCAAATATTGAAAGAATGATACAGCGGGAGGAATCGTATATCTTGGATGAACTTGACCCAGATAAAATACTTGGATTTTTGGTGGAACAAGAACTATTTAATATAGAGAGCATTGCACACATGACTTTCAAATGCAGACGAGACAAAGCTCGAGTCGTGGTAGATCGTGTATTGAAAAACTTGCCTGATGCCTTTAACTTGTTGCTGCATGCCTTGAAGCAGACAGGGTCAAAACCATTGGCCAGTTATATGAACGAGTTGGTTTCAAGTACCAGAGATGATGCTAATCTCGGTAGTATTTACACTTCAATGAAGTTTTTAAAATAAGCTGAAGTTGGAGTAGTAAACACTTGTGCTGAAACGTTGGGCAGACTACCAAATGTACTAAATTAATATTTTGGCCTTGGTTATATCCCGTATTTGTATTGATAGTTAGATCTTTTAATGGAGTTTCTTACCTACTTGATTTTTTCTCACATGTTAAGTATTATTAAATACAATTTCTCTCGCACTATGACAACAACATATAGTACTCAAATGTTTCAAGGTTTTCAAGTGTATCATTGCTTTAACATTACTCAGACACTTTTCTGATAGGAATGGAAATGCTCAAGTTTTTATCGTAAGCCTTGTTAGAAGCAAGCTTTACGTAAAAGTAGATATGTGACCATATTAAATTAAAGTGTCATAAATATAGTTTCAGGAAGTGTTGCAAGCATTTTGATGGTCATATTTAAAATTTAGAATTTTCTTAAAATTGTATTTCCTTCTCTCTCTCTCTCTCTCTCTCTCTCTCTCTCTCTCTCTCTATATATATATATATATATATATATATATATATATATATATATATATATATATATATATATTGGGTGTGCTGTTCTTTTGCAGATTGGAGTTCGAACTGGAGACACAGAGAATCTCTCAGATGTAATTATTTGTATTTTATATAAAACACAATTTTTCCAAAATAAAATGTTGCATCCATCTTACATAATATCTAATATTTCTAACAGATCTGGCCCAAAAACTAAGTATGACCTAAAAATATAGGGTGCCGAAATTTTACACAAGGCGTCTTCTTAATTTGGTGCGCTAATTTTGGTTTTCATTTGATTATTTCCAGTATTTAGTCTACTGAAGTTTACAGCCATCATAGAAAACGGCATTAAAAATAGGACAAAATTAGCTATAGCAAATCGTGTTAGCTCTCTCCACTCTATTCAACAGGTTTATGGTATGGTACAAGATGAAATTTGAATTAAATCATGGTTTAGTTTTAATTCCTCACAAACAAACTACTGATTAGTTTCTGCTTTTTAGACTCGGAAGTTTCGACTTTGATGTCGCCTTCAATACAAGAAAAACATGGCTGCATCTCTACTGCGTGGTATTAGCATTCTTTCCAAATTAAAACTTTGAAGTCATTGTCTAACTACCTGAAAATATGCAACCACCATATGGATTCTAGTAAAAAAAGAAATTTTCTGATATGAAGGCTTGATGATTAAGTGTTTTGAAACTTTCAGGCGAAATATGTTTTTATGTGATGCTTTACACATTTCCGAAATCGTCAAATTTATATTAACGCCAAACTTATAAAAATGTTTCATTAATTAGTCAGCTGGCATATATATTGTAACAATTTTATACTTATCGAAGATTAATTTTCAAAAAAATGCCCCAGGGGATAACTTTGTCTCCAAAAATAATTGGATTAAAACATATTTCAATTATATCAAGTCCACTTTATGAAGATAACATCTAAATGCATGATGTGCTAACTTCGCATGCTTCAACTCCTTGTATATATTAACAATTTCTAATGGACTTTTGTTGAAGCGTAAGTGATTTCTCAAAGGTCTATACCGAAAAGAAGACAAATAACATTGTTTAATAGTTTAACTGCGTCCAATTTTCTTTTCTGTGCATGTATTTTCACACTGAGCATGACAATACAGTACCACAAGTATTTACTTATGAAAAAGAATATATTCTACCTTCACAGTTGTTGAAGATATAACAGAGGGTAAAAGAACTAAAATTTATGATCAATGAATCAGAGTACGTGTAAAATGATCTATTAGAAATGTATCATAAATCATTACCTTTATGTACATGATAGGCAAATAAATAATAAAAACAAAGACTAGTTTCGTGTTCTTGACAAGGTACAACAGTTTTTAGGCTATTTTTGTTCCTTTCCATATAAGAAAAGCATAATACTTGAAATTGTAAACACATTTTCCAGGTGAATCAGATGATTCAAAAGTAAAGATCAAGATGAAGATAACACTCTGTGGTGGTGAAGACGAGCAACCGCTCCTTGAGGCAGAGGCTTGTGTTGTTGAGCAAATAAATAGAGAAGAATGGGAAAATGTTCGAGGAACGTTATTCAAAGCGACGGAATCCATGTTTAAAAAAGCAACCAATGGCAGTTTAATTATTCATATGATCCCATGCTCAAAGAGAACATATGCCAAACTTCTAGAGTTCTGTAAACAAGGCAGTTGTGAAAAGCTGGTGACAAATCTTTTGAGCGACGAAAAGATAAAGAGGCTTCTTCCCCAAGGACCTTTGACTGTCAAAATACAGTTGCTGGCAAGAGGGATAATAGAGGAAAGTGGACGAAGTGATGGTAAGATTTAAAGAGTAGTTATGATTAGATTTTAATGAGATGAAATACCCCAAATGTAATTTACATCATGACAATAAATATCTTCAACTTCACATCGTGATACATAGAAAAGCGATGTGGCACGCTTCCAAATGATTGTCATGATAATGCTCTGCTGCAATGTAATTGCCTGTTTTGACTACGGAAAAAGTTATGTTCTAAAATGTTGATATAGACAGTAGGTTAGAGTTCATTGGCCTCATAGCAAGAAACTATGACTTTAAATTTTTTGTGCAAAGTGTCTGTTTAAAGCATGTGTCCTCAGACCACTTTTGATGGGCTTTCACAGTTACCGCTCATTATCGAATGCTCCTTCAAAAACACTGCTTTTGGGTGAGGAAACAATTTTATATCTATTCAGAAAAAAAGTTTTGCAAAGCTTTGTAGATTCTTACTGATATTGACGAAACAATTAAAACTTTCTGATGTTATTAGTTTATGTACTTTGAATGGGCAGCCCATATTTACATTAATTGCATATTCCTAAATTGGTACATTGTACAAGATTGGTACAAAGAAAGCAGAAGAAATGGCCAACGATTTGTTTTAAATGGCAAAAATAATTAACTCCATGGTATCATCTACCACCATTAAGGTAGAAAGAACATCCAAATGCAACCTATCTAAAAGATTGAGGAAGATACAAATGAATGGGAAAGAATATTCAAGTAAGATAAAGACAACAACATTCAAGCAGAGCACATTGAGAAAATGACGTCTGAGCACAACTGGAGGATTATATTTTTGTCAAGACCTGTTTTGGAATAATAATCAGGAGGAGAAGTACACAAGTGGTGAGAAAATAGTAGTCTAACAAGACGTGAAGTCAGGAGATAATGTGACTTAGAACAATGGTGAGGATGTTGGAGAAAATGATGTGAATAGTGGGAAAAATGTAAACTGGATATGGTCATAAACATTGAAATTGTCTCTGAAGTGGTTAAGAAACAAATATGTAATATGAAATGAAATACATTCTATACATGCTGGTATCATTGGACAAATGAGATGATATTTAAAAGAATGATGGTGAAGAGGATATTGCAATGGAAAATAATGAGGGAGAAAACTGATTGTGGATATACAAAATAGTAGGGAAAAACAAAATTGTAAACTGTCTCTCGGTTAGTGAAAGAGCATCCAATATAATGCTTGTTGAAGACTAATGGAATAAGGAATGGTATTAATGCAGTAAGCACTCTTGTCAATCAAAACTAGCTCTTATCAACATCTGATGCTGTTTATGCTCACTTAATTTGACAGATTGTAACAGTTTTACAGAACAACATGAAGAACCAGATATAAATGTCCAATTAAAGAGTGCTTTAAGCTACTCCTGCTTTTAGTATTGCCTAAAATTCAAGGACAAACTGTCTTTTTAACTTAGTGCTGTTCGGGATACTTTGCATTTAGGCATGTTATGCTGTTATTCATGTAGCATGTGCTGTTCGGGATAGTGCATAAAAAGGTAACGATTTTGTTTTCCAACTGTAACAATGCTGAGGAATACAATACATTTTTAATTTATAAAATACCACTTTTATATATTTACTTTGTTAAAAACTTAAAATATCTCGATCTATGGCTGGTAGATTCAATATTAGATCAAAAGCTTACAAAGTAATGTTATTTGTCAATTGACGTCATTTATAGTGGGACTTGACAAAATCGGGTCTTTACAAAAATGTTTATTTTCATTCCGATCTTTTTTTTTACCTAAAATTTCTACATTTTACATCGATAACTGTTACCTCTAGATATCGGATGGATGTGACTTCTTTGTTCCGGTAGAAATTCAAATTTGTATCTAAATTGTCTTGAACGTACCGGTCTACTGTGATCATTATGCTCAATATAATAATTTACAACTAACATACCTTAATGTTGTGCTATTGTGAATAAATTGACTTTATTCAGTACCACTTCTGCCAGTCATTACTGTTTAATTTATTACTGATGGCAGAATAAACGCTTTTGTGGCGATGATGTTTAACAAAAGCAGAAGAAGATGAATATGCTTAATGAAAGTCCGTGAATAATGATTTTCATCGGTGAAATATATTCCAATTTAATTTAAAATGTTGGTTTTGTAATATTATTGCCGGTTACAGTCTACAAAGATGTAACTGTTTGCATATAACTTTAACCTGAGTCGGTAAATAGTGTGATGCGTTGGTCTGGGCCCCCACGAGGATCGAAATTTTGTGCAGGAACGAGTTTTTTCCGAGCTCCTTCCTACAAATTCAGACCCCGAAGGTTGGATATTCTATTCCAAATCAACTCATATGACTGAATATTTTATGTCATGTCTGTATCAAATAATCAGTTAAAAACCATAGTGTAGCGTAAATAACAATGTACTGCAATATAAAATGGACAACATTGGGGTTGAAGGCAAGTCATGCTAATTTTATGTCATCGGGTGTACACCTATGTCATAGGTTAATCCCACATGGCTTTCTCATTCGGGTAAACTATATTACAAATATATTAGAATGACAGAAATATCGTGTATATGTATGTATGCACGTACATACATATTCATGTATATGCATATTGTTGCTGAGATTGTAACAATTTTAAATTAGCCATCGACTGTAAAATTTAGAAAATTGGTTTGGTCTCAGTGATGACTAGTTTTCTCAAATTCAGCTGTAAGTAAGGCATGGAAGCTGTTAGAAACATTTGAGTGATCAATGTTACTCATAGCTTATTGTAAACACGTAGCAATCATTATTTTCTTATTCCTGTTTTTCCTACAATATGCCAAGAACTAATCCAATCACATTCTAATGTGCTCTTGTTGTTCCTTTATTTTTACAGTCACAAAGTTCCGCCACAGACTCATTGAGGAGTTTGACATAGTCGTCGATGAAATAGACCCAATGAATTTTCAGAAACCTTTCATAGATCGTCAACTTTTGTCTGAAGAGTACTTCCACCAACTTGGCCAATCCTTTGCTCAGAGCAGGTCAGCAAGAGCATCAGACTTTGTCGAAAAGGTTTTGTCTCTTGGAGAGGACGCAGTATTAGCTTTTATGGAAACGATTGAAAAGATAGGTCCGGAATATTTGCTCGGAGTATTGAAGAAAAATTCAACAAATGTAGATGACCTTCATGGTAAGGACTGGTATTTCGAAAATGTAGTTCGCTACTCGAAGTGTTTTACTTACCCTTAATTCAGTTATTATTGTTGTCACACCATCGTGGTATTTTTCTTTTAGTTTGATACTCATCACGGACATATTCGGTCTAAATGAAGAGTTTGCATGCTTAAGGGTTGTTGCATAAACAAGGTATTATTGTTCAGAAAGCTGTATTTAAAGTGTAAATTCCTTTATTTTCCACCTGTTTATAACTCTTTCATCATCATTATAAACTCTTTCATAACCTTGTGACTAAGTCTGGTATAATCTCTTGCTACAATTAAGATCGTCTAGATGCATTGTGGATATTACAATTTGTTTCTCCGAATGATTCAATTCTTAAGAGGAAAAGACAAATATCATTGAAAGCCAATAATATAAGAACATAAAATACTGGAAATAGCGATTTTGAACAAAAACCCAAATCATGAAGAAAGGAACAATCGCCAAAATAGTTGACAAACATGAAAAAGACATCAAACACTAGCATGCAAACGTAGAGTCATTGGACAACAAAACTGACGCATGCTAATGCCATTTGGAAAAATAGGGATTACTGCAAACTTCAATGGCCCTCAACATATTAAGATAATTATCAATACAATTTGGTGAGTAACAATATGTCAAAATATAATGATAGTATTTTTAGAGTCAAGTCTTATTATCAGAACGTTTTGAAAGTCCTGTTACTGATATTCAGAAATGTATATAAGAATACGCAACATTGTCTTTCTTAGCGGATATATCCAGTTTCATTGGACTTTGCTCTTTTTTTCCAGAATATGATGAGTTAGTTGCTAAACTGGAAGTACAGCGACACGAATCTACCGATTCAAATGAAATTCCTTTCTACGACACGAGTTTCCGTATTATCATACACGATCCTGTCGGTAAGACTCATTAACTTTATGTATTCTTCCTTTATAAATGTCTCTAAATATATTCATCTAAATTCTTCAGTTTTTAATCTTTTTTTCTGGTTTGTTTCCAAGTGAATAATAACACAGGAACAATCGAGACAGACATGAATCAAGAATAGGTATATATATATATATATATATATATATATATATATATTTATATATATATATATACATACATATATATATATATATATATATATATATATATATATATATATATATATTTATATATATATATATACATACATATATAGATAGATAGATAGATAGATAGATATAGATATATGTTTGTGTGCTTATATTTAATAGTTTCATAAGCAAGTGAGGTAATATTATACATTCTGATTTTAAACAAAATATCGATACGCAAACTCTTTTGAAGGTATTTTACCATTCTCCAACTGTGTTGCGGCAATGAATTATTTACAAACGACTTCAAAATCGGATGTGGTATTTTTTCATTGCATTATGTACAGTTGGAATAGATCGTATGAGAGCACTATACTGAATAATATACATATATATAGATATAGATATATATATATATATATATATATATATATACATATATATATATATATATATATATATATATATATATATATATATATATATATATATATATATATATATATATATGCTGGCTCCAGCGATAAGTGCTTTCCTCTGTTTGGTATAATTGTGTCATTTATAATTATAATTGTATGTGTGTATACCTTGCATTTCTAACTGAAATCCAGTGGGTATATGCATGCAGATGGGTGTTACATTCTGTTGTCTAGCGAGTGATTTATCGTGCACCTCGCGTCCTTACCGTCGACCTTGCGGGATGAGCGCATGGACTTGCGGGATGAGCGCATGGACTTGCGGGATGAGCGCATGGACTTGCGGGATGAGCGCATGGACTTGCGGGATGAGCGCATGGACTTGCGGGATGAGCGCATGGACTTGTGTGTCATGAGAGCTATGCGATTGGTGCCTTTACTCGCGGCACGGATTCTAATCCAGCATTGAACGAGTTATAACTCTCTATCCTGTTTGATTACATTGTGTTCGTTATATATATATATACATATAAACTACGAAATTATATTAGTATTTCAAAATAATTTAGATTCCCATGGAACACAAACTACAGACGCAGGGAAAAGTTTGGATACGCCAGAAACAGAGATGTGTCATGTTACAGAAGCCGACAGAACTGGAACAGATTTAACAGATGAAATATGTGTGGAGAAGTCTAAAGCGTCAGAACCGAACATCCCACAATCCATTGCCTGTCTTCGAATTTCCATTACTTCAGATTATTTTTCTGAAAGTAGCTCTCACTCTTCAAGTGATACTCAGGTTTCACATTTTTCAGAATCTGATTCAACCATATGGATTGAGAGGGCGATCTGATGCATTCAGAAACCTAGCTACATGACTGCGCTAAGTCCGTACCATTTTTTAAAAATATTTTTTGTTTGCCAATTTCGATTGACAACCGAACTTATTTATACCGATGAAACAAACCCAAAGCAACAAGAAAGTCTCAGTATTTGGTCCGACTTTTTTCATTAACACATACAACCTACAATAGTACACAACAAGGCGCATCTTTGAAGGTTCATCAGTTGTCATTGAAACACCAACAAGCAACTCCTACATCTCGATAATATTTTTTTAGCTGTGCATTTGCTGCGTACACCATAGGCGTTTTTCAGCCCGTTAATGTAGACAATTGTAAGTCTACCCAAATGATACACTTCTGAGAAATTACATGAAACGGCACTTATATATGGGCATTGAGAATTATGCCTTTTGAAATCGTTGTTCTTAAAAGGTGCGCGACGACTGTCGGCAACATATATCTTTCTCCGGGATTTGACGAGGCAGACGATGCTATGCTGTATTTCAAACGTTTGTTGATTTAACTATTTACATGCTAAATTATTTTATGTAAGATAACTAACTCTTCAGATGTGTAAATTTATCCCTGATTGTATGTGTTTTTATGTCCGTTCTGTCTAAATGTAGATGTTATTTTTTTCCGTGTAATCCTAATGCAAAATCTGCATGTAACAGTCTGTTCCGTTTCCTTGTACAATATGACAAACCTATTTTGTGAGTCAGGCTAGTGTGCCCACGTAAGCCCTAGTGACCTCTATACTTAGTCTTGTTAGCACATAATTGGGGGCCAGACTCCGAATTATTGTATTAGCTACAGGGTGTGATTCATAGCAACCTTATTTTAATAGTATCATTTCTTGTTAGAACAATATCTTAAAATAGCCCAGACTCTAGTGATGCAAAAAATCCATTTTTTTAAAAATGTGTTAATACGGGGTTAAAAGCCAAACATTTGTGTTAATACTAGTATTTAAGAGGCAGATACAGGCTAATGAGAAAGATTGGGGAAAATATGTGTTAGTTGGGTTCTATGTGTATATTAGGATTTTCTTATGTTATTCCAATGCAATGAGAATTACTGAAAATAAAAAGTAGATTAGAAAAAACTGTCTTGGATATTTACGAAAGCATGTATATTTCACAAATTGAGTAGAGGGGTATTGTCAGTTCTGAACACTAGTTCAATTTAAAATAGTAACGACTTTTGTAACAGCAAATAAAACAAAAATGACTGATTAATTCAGAATATCAGAACTGTCAATAGCCCTCTATTAGACAAGAATACATGGCTGAAACACTTACTAAACTACTGCATAAAAACATAGATGTACACTTACTAAACCTTTGCATAAAAACAAAAGAAGAATATAGATGGACCATTAAGCTACTGAACCTTACTACCGAAACACAAACATCAACTACTGCATGAAAACAAGAACACCTCATGTTCCTATACCTTACTAGTACTTTGCTTGCTAATAAAACGCACCATATTATAGAAATATTAATGAAGATAAATGAAGTCGATAAAATACGACAATAGTAGTATAGCAAAATAACTAAGAAAGCTGGAACGTAGAAATAGTTTATACCAGCGTTGTCAAGACTGTTCATTTAAAAACCAACTTGGCTGGTGTTGATCAAAAGCGTGTATTTACTTCCTTGCAGACTTTGATGATTACATATTTGTGTGTATACGTGGTAATACCTTATAAAATACAGACGTTTCCACCAGCATGCTAAAACAAAAATACACACACAATGTGAAGAGACAAAAGAAAAATACATTAAAAACAGCCAAAAATAGAGAGAAATACATTGCCTTTGTCTGTTTGGGACACCTCGTCAAGGCCCCGTGACAAGACTTGCCCCACAGGAGCAACGACCATGTCATCCTACCAAAGCAAACGAGTAATTTGGTTACAAAAAACAATGTGTCAGAGTCTACGATTTGGTTGATTTTAAAGAATAACTGACCGATTAATTCAAATTCCAGCTATCCCCATTTACACACGTACTCTGCACACCTCCACCTATATGTGAATGGCGTTCTTGCAGAGCAACGACGAACCAACAACATTTGCACCTTGGGTGCAATGACAGCACAAGAACGGTCACTCTCAGATTACAGAAATATTACTACTGAGATAAATGCTATAATTGTAGTACCGCAAAATCACAAAAATGAGATACATTATATTGTGTTGGTTATCTTTGCATGAGTCACTTCCCTCGTTTGTAGTATTTTGAGCATATATTTTGTTTTTCTTCTAGAAATTTTCAAAATTAAAAACAAACCAATAAGAAAATTAAAAAAGGTTAACAAAACTAAAGGTGTTTCATTTCCTCAACTTTCTTTAAAAGAAAAAAGGATGATTTTTTAAACGTGTGTCTTTATGTAAATATCCACATATCATTTTGCAAATAACGCTGACAAGAAAAGTATATTAGACAATTGAATCCTTAAATATCCGAGCTCACCTGTATTCTCTGGTAGATTAATTAGTTCAAAGTATGACAGTGGATTGGCTTGCTTGGTCCTGAATCGACGGTAATATGAAACCCAAGACAACAAGCCTCCCAATTTACCATAGGAAAGGGCGATGAATCCTGTCCCGGAGGATGGCACCCTAAACAATAAGGCAGTCCCCAGGAATTGACAGACTAGAGAGAGCAGATGGGCTTTTGCCAAAATGTATGTCAGTTAAATAAAACAAAGTATAATAATATATACATTGACAGTTAGTTTGTTAAATTAAACATTTTAAAGTCAAATATATATATATATATATATATATTAAAATTTGGTTACTTAACAATAAATCTAAGATGAATGCTTAAATACTTAATCAACATGTTCCAAAAAGTGTAAGAAAAGCATTAAAGGCCTCTTTTGTTTACAAAGTCGTAAATAATAGAATAAATAAGCAAAATGTAAACAGAATCATCACTAAAATGCTTACAGATTCATTCAAGAGAAACGTAAACAATTACAGATTTTACGGTGGTAACAATTAACACCTGTATGAATGTTTCAAAGACATTTAACACTACTTGAAGAAGAAAAATATCCGTCATTTCGGTTCAGCAAACATTCGGCGAGACTTAATGATCAGACTTATGAAGAGGTCAACACATGAGCGAGAGAAAACTGCATACAGAAACATTTATCATAGAACAAGACCAATGAACATTCCGAACAGAGATGAAATGGATGATGTCATTGAACGTTTGTTTTACATTTTTCTTACAACACGAAATATTTAACAATGCATGAAGATAGCTATCACTGGATAAGAGAAAGCTCATATATTGATTTACATGAATGGGTAAAAGAAAAATAAAAAGGCTTGTGTAAACGTGAACAATGTTAATGACAGATGTTTCTTTTACGCCATTGAATCTGTGATAAATACTCTCTCACAAACCCCCACGGGCCATCCAAATACAGTTTGGTTCAATAATGTCATATAAATATAGATCGCATACGGAAAATTGACTATGACATATCCGTAAATGTGTACGAAATAGTTGAAGACAAATACATTCGAGCAGTTACTGTGACAGAAACAGAAAACTATCAGCAAGTTGATATGTTGATTCTATTTGATGGAATGAAAAATACGATAATATTGGCATAAAAACCCAAATTGGTATCATCACAAAATAAGCAAACATAATGGAATACAACACAACACAACTGTTAAAAATGATTGAATTTTTTTAATGCGCTAGGAAGGTTACCAGATCAAAAAACTTATGTTACAATGTAGACAACTCGAAATATATTATGCTTGAAAAGGTATCAGTTATCAAAATTTGAAATTATCAGCATCAACCCAGAGTCTCTTGTGTTGTTTATTCGATTTTGATAGTGTACTCGTTTAAACGGATGCATCGATGTATCGTCACCATTACAATCCTGGATCTTGGATCTTAGAGTCTCGTCAAAGGTAGACAGTTTAAACAGCTAAGTACATTCCATCAGGGCTTTGTATGTAAGTCAATTCAACTCATAAATGTTGCAGCCAACAATGTATCGAGGTTCTGATTGCAAATAAGTGTTTTGTAACTGGCCGACAAGGATAGCGAGACTAGAATACAACAGACTGAAAAATGCAAAACCTATGGTCTCCACAGATGAATATAAGAAAAAGTCTATCACAGGAGTACATGTCATATATGTGAGAGCAAAATATTAAAAGATAAAGTTAGAGAACATGATCACTCAACTGGCAATCTACAGAACTGCTGCCAAGAGACACTGTAATTTGAATTTTAGATACCCAAAATACATCCGTTATTCATTCATCACTGCCAGGTTACGATAGTTATTGGTTCATCAAGACGCTTGTAAAATGATCCAGATGATAAGGTCAAAAACATACCCAACAACGATGAAAAATATATTTCAGTCAGAAAGCATTTCATAATAGATAGATTTATGAAGGATGACAAAGGAATGACGATTCAATCTGTAGATAGCTTTAGGTTCATGGTCCAGTCTCTATAGCAGCTGGATAAAGATTTAACCAATGACAAGTTCGTTGAGACAACGGAACATTTTGGTGCTATGAAACCTAAACGTTTGAGGAAATACATTTACACATATGAATACATGGATAGCTTTAACAGATTTCACAAAACATCTATACCACCCAAAGAAAAGTTTCACCCACGTCTGAATCATTTGAAGATATCAGATAACGATTTATGATGTGATGTCACACTTCAAACTACCTGAAGCAGGACACACTAATGTTCCATGACATTTTCAAAATATATGAATAGAATCTACAAACTTGACCTTGCGCACTATTACAGTGTACCTGATTTAGCTGACGATACCAATTTAAAAAAGCAAAACAAGATACGTTTAACCCATATTGTGACTTGCTTTTGATGATTTAAGGTGGAATTAGTTGTGGTATTAACATCATACCGCATAGACTCGCCAAAGGAATCAATCAATATTTGTATTGATGATGATGGAAAGATAACATGTTATAGTGACTTCGAAAGCATACTCTCATAGTCATATCTCATGCACTGAAATTTCAATAATGTATATGGCTGCTGGGTATTGAGTCAATACATGCTGTTAAAAATCTTCAGATGAGGAAATTATAAAGAAATTAGATGGCTAGATAAAAGTTGTAAAAAGTCCCCGATGTTAATGATACAGGGTGGAGTTTAAATGTGGATTTGGTGATACCAACATATTTACACCAGCATTTTAAGGAATACCTCCTTACTCAAGAGATGCTTGTACGACACGAAAATGATTTATCCCCTTCCCCAGAAAACAAACTGATAATGATTACAAGGGTACTGTACCAACTGAACCAAAACTATTATATACATTGAAAACCAAAGATAAATATCTGATACATTCCTGAAATCTAAAGCTGTACCATGAATTTGATTAACAAAAGATAAACAGAGTTGACTTGTTTGAATAGCAACCTTTATTGTAATCATACTTAGAGCTCAATACACGTTTGACACAAAACTATACCACTGATTTCGACAATGACTTCTTTGAATTGATGAACAATTCTGTGTCCAGTAAGTCAATGGAAAATTTCAGGTAAAGGACGACTGTTAAAATATGTCCAAATTAAAAAAAATGTGTGCAAGTGCCACAACGAGATATCGCTTGCCAGACGGACTATAATAGATGATGACTTGGTGCTAGTCAGTATGATAAACAAAAATATAAGGTTTTAATTTGAACCCAATAATTAAAATATTGTTCTCTTCCAGCTAGTATGTGCGTGTTTCTATTACACTTAAAAGTTTATCTAGTGGTTCGTTTTTAGCTCTAAAAAGCAAGCAGCACTCTGGTTGTTTACCTCCAACCAAATGTAAAAACAATACTTTTATTTGAATAAGAAATTAGATCTTCAAAAGTTACGTTGATAAAAGTTGTGTATAAACCCGACTTTGATAAGCATATATGTTAACTGAGGTGAAGCTTCAAGCATAAACACTTTAACAAACCTTTCATGAGCTCTCTAAGCTTCGTTAGTTCAATATTAATTACATCTTGGGATCTGAAACGTATTTAAGTTATATCCGGATACTTACCGGCATACATGTCTTCTTTTCGTCAAAATCCTTATTTGGTGTTATCAATGTTCTTATTTAATTCATTTATTCAAACTCCCAATGCACTTCTCTTTATGCCCATTTCCGTGTTCAATTTGGTTTTCAATTCTTGGCGATTTTTCAGTATTAATTATATCAATGGTGCCACTTAACACAAGTGTCATTATGTTAATTTCAGTTTTTTTAAAGATTCTATTTCAGCGTTAACTCTATCCATGCTACCACTTAACGAGAGTGCAGTTTTATGTTTGTTCTTGTTCTAGTAAAAGATATTGGTTTTAGTTCGTCCGAACCATTGTAATACCCAATAAATAATTTAATCTCTGCAACGAAATGGATAGTCTGCAATATCTGTTATCAATTGCATTGGCAAAATAGATTGTGTTTTCAGGTAGTGAGTATATTTTAATATGGCTTTCTTAATTTAAGCTTTCCATTTAGCCAGGGGTTCTTTTTTAATTTATTCTTTTCAGTTTTATTTTCCTGATTGAAAGTTTCATCTTTTTGTACTCGTTGTACTCGTTTACGGTGAAACTTAACTCATCGTCTCTGATCGAATTATCAGGGATTGCTCTGCTTATCACTTCATCAATTCTGTTCAACTTATTGATGACTAATGTTACTATTTCATAATATCTCAAAACGTTGTTGCAAATTAATTTTTCATTCAAATCCTCGGAAACAATTCCCATGACTACTGTCCTAAATTCCATAAATGTTAGTGAGACAACTATTCCAGTAGCTATTCCAGGTAAACACAATCAAGCTGTAGAAATAACTACAACTTTGTATTTTGTCCTCATGACTCTATATTGTTCGATGTCCTTGAGCAAACCATTTTTTTATATCTGTAACTTATAACAGACGTTGTGTCGCCGTTTCATTCATCTTGCTTTACATATGGTTTTATCTAACAACAAAAAGCTACTCTATTGTGCAACAATTTTGTCATGAAAAAGTCCATTGGCTTAATGAAGCTCCAATGATTATATTGAAAGCTTCTTCAATGTTCATTGTTGATGATAAAACAATTGTAAATTTCATTATCTGCTTTAAAATCATGATGTGTTCAACAGTAATGACAGAGATTAATGTCACGTGGTAAATTGTGTTGATTATGTTCTTTTTGTTTCATTTCCTTCGATTTGTGTTATTTTACGCATTTTACTAGATACTGTGCCATCATTCTTTTCCTTCTAGAAACCTTTAGCTTTGGCTACTCTGAATGTTGGTCAACGTTTTCCAAGTTGCCTACCATGTTCAACTTTACGTAGATATTTTGGTCTTTGCAACATAGCCTTTTCAGGCACTAATTCAGGCACTGTTGCAACCTTGTTTTCATCTTGCTTTTTTGTCTCCGCTATTTTGTATTTATTTTGCAAGAAAATTTGGACGATATATTACCACGATTTTAAGATGAAAACAAGACTAATTGCACGCTGACGTACTCTGTACTTACGAGTAGTGGAACTGCCTTCAAATGTAATGATGATTATGAAAACAAAAGGATGCATTCCAAAATATGTCCTATGTGTGCGAAGTTAAAACATATCCGCCGAGTTTTTTTTAAAAAAAAACAGCTGTTATTGTAAACCTTCTCATAACGAATACTGCAGAAAACAATCTAGATTTGGAGAGAAGACAAAACTGATCACTACAAAAGGTACATGAGAAAATACACAAACAAAAGTACTACAACAAAGAAACCACGCGATTTCATTATTGACTACATATATAATTTGGTCAGAATTGAGATACAACATTAAATGTGATACAACGTTGAAAATATTAGGGGTACCATCTGTTGATTTTTACCGTATGTAGCTAAACTTCATGTCCTTCTGTTTGCCTCATTTGATCTCTCTGATCCTGAACAGCACTGAAAGTGTTTCCACTGGACAAATGCAAGAAGCAACCTTTTCAGGTACTGTTCAACTTTGATTTTATCTTGCATTTCGTCTTCATTATCTTCCATTTTTTTACAATAAAAGTTGGAAGATATATTTATACGATTTCAAGATGAAGACAAGGTTAATTGCAAGATGACTTACTTATAAGTAGTGAAACTACTCTGTAATCCAGAAAATGAAAGATAGCTACAAAGCTTTATACAAAGTGCGGAGAAGAGAAAGTCCAGACCGTGTTTGGGCAAAATCAATTATTGGAAACCTTGCAAAAATGATATTTAGAGAAAATGACCATGAGAATTACTGCGAGATGGACAAAGAGTACTGTAAAGCATATGACAAAGAAAGGAGAGATGAAAACAAAGAGTTCTTCAAAAATAGAGAGCAGAACATATAGAGGAATATAATGATGCAAATTTCAGATTAATTAGCATGACATGAGGTAGAGTGGACAACTTCCAATTGCATAGAAAATATTACTTACTATCAAAGAAGAAAGAGAACAAAGAGGCTTTATAAATATACAAGTCGTCAAATAGAACATACGAAACTAGACTTTGAAATGTATGAAGAGCAGATTGAAAAACTACAAAAATACATCAGCAAGGAGAAAGAACAAAACAAAACAGGCTGTATTATAAGAATAGTTGAAGTCAGAGTAAAAACAAACCCAATTAGTTGGACATCAAACACAATTGAGCGAATTTTCAAAGAAGCAACTGGAAAAGGCAATTTCAATGTGAAGAAGAAAATACCATTATGAGCAGGCCGTAACAACTTTTCAAAGCAAAGGTTGTAACAATGGCATCAACTGTTATAGTGATTGCAATGACAATATCAACGGTTGTTGTATACATATATATATATATAGCAATTTTGGTAATATGTGTTGCTTTTCATATTACCCCATCTTCTCCCGGTTCCCCAACGCCTCTTATTCCCCAAATCCTCCTACTCTACCCCAACGTCACCTACTCTCCCAACTCTTTATATTCCTGGTGAATCACTTTTATATGACCAATACAGGCTTGAAAACTTTAGCCAATTTTTTTCTTTGGCTAAGCCAAAAGAGGATCTGCAACATTACCTGGTATTTTTGGCTATTCAAGAGTGCTGGACAAATTGTTTCGTTCCTCTATGAACACGTTAATTTACTTGTCTTGGCATTAGTGGGTTTGTTACTCACCTTTTTGGTCAAATATGTGAACAACGAATTTACAAGTTCTAAAGGTCAATAGGCGTAGTGGAAGTCTTTCTTCGAAAGAACATCAACTATTTTTAATAGTACACCATACCAGCTCCCAAAACAATGAGCATCTACAAAAAACACTAAAAACCCAAAACAACAAAGCAAACGAGAAAGGCAACAACAAAAATACCATTGTTCATTTATGGGAGATGCTGTTGTTGTGCTTCTAAATTGCCATGTGTCTTTCGAAAGTCAGAGAATCTGATAGAATCTGATAAACCTGATAGTGAGACTTTTATCATTAAGGTCCTTGTTCTCTACACACTTTTACATACTTTGTTTTCATGTTTGTCCTGACTGTTTGTCAACTCTTACCTCGGTATCAATGGTGAAGCTTAACCGTGAAATAAACTAGTCACGGGATTTCTGAAAATTGGTGTTGTATCTAGCGATACTAACCAGCTTGATCACCGTGTCACTCATTAACAAAAAATTTATGTCACCTCCAACAGCTTAGTCCAATTTACAATAATAATAATAATAATAATAATAATAAAAATAATAATAATAATAAAAATAATAATAAACTTCTAATAATAATAACATAATAACGTTCTGCATTCATTTGGAATTTACGATATAATTATTGTTAGTAACCTCTCAGATAGAGCGTTGTATTTCATGTTATGAATAGTTATAGTTAAACACGATATGTTCTGAATGAAGCTTTTATACTTTCATAAATGTAAAAGGTGTAATCTGATTAGTGAATCTAAAGGTCAACAGAACACAACCTCATATCTGTGTTCGTCAGCTCTCTTTTATATTGGAGATTTCAATTTGAATCAGATAGGATTTGTCCGTTCGATAATAGTTCCGTGTGGCGCAGGAGAAATATGTCTGACGAAAATAAAAGGAATCCATAAATATATAATTCGGTCCATCTGTCAACATTTTAACAGATATTAATACTGCACAGTGTCATATTTGCACATTTATCTTGCATGAGACAAGGAAGAGCGTTTCCTTTGAAACGTTTGACTCGATGCGTATACACGTTTGGTGTATTATTGCACATAAATGCGTTATTTTGAGAAAAGATAAACATATGAAGCTATTTAGTAACGACCCACGTGAAAATATTGAATGCAAATTAAGGATGTACGATGGATACTACAATGCTCGAAGAAAAGAATTACTTTCAAAATATATAGAGATGTTGAAAGTTGATAGTTGACATTTCAAATCATTTAATATGACTTCAGGCTCAATACAGAACAATTCCCTTCCCTCCTCCAGCACACAGCCAAAAAAAACAAAGACATGTAATTTAGCCGTTTTTAAACCGTTTGTCAATTTTGTCTTCTTTCTTCTACTTTTTATCTCTATTTTTGTAGATTTCCTCCTGTCATTCAAACATGTAGGAGTCAATGATTTATCTTGGCTTTTGTGTTAAGTGTTTGTTTTGTGAATGAAAGTTGTTTCTTCCCCTGACGAAGAGTTTGTTTAGCTCAAAACGTTGGGAAACTGTTTTGTATTTGCGTCGTTATCAATTTATATATATATATATATATATATATATATATATATATATATATATATATATATATATATATATATATATATATATATATATATATATATATCCCAAAGAGAAACATACAATTCTTACGATTCTGACATCAGTAGGTTTAAAGCTGCTCAAAGCTGAAATTGTTAAACTTTAAGCATGAGCTGAAGTTTACGCTAATATCGTTTAGTGACTATCAAATCAGATCTTCAAGGATGCAAGCACGCACTTCTTCTCAGAAAAGGTTTGCAGAACACCCTGCAAGCACGCACTTCTTCTCATAAAAGGCTTGCAGAACACCCTGCAAGCACGCACTTCTTCTCATAAAAGGTTTGCAGAACACCCTGCAAGCACGCACTTCTTCTCATAAAAGGTTTGCAGAACACCCTGCAAGCACGCACTTCTTCTCATAAAAGGTTTGCAGAACACCCTGCAAGCACGCACTTCTTCTCATAAAAGGTTTGCTTAACACCCTGCAAGCACGCACTTCCTCTCATAAAAGGTTTGCAGAACTCCCTGCAAGCACTCACTTCTTCTCATAAAAGGTTTGCAGAACACCCTGCAAGCACGCACTTCCTCTCATAAAAGGTTTGCAGAACACCCTGCAAGCACGCACTTCTTCTCATAAAAGGTTTGCAGAACACCCTGCAAGCACGCACTTCCTCTCATAAAAGGTTTGCAGAACACCCTGCAAGCACGCACTTCCTCTCATAAAAGGTTTGCAGAACACCCTGCAAGCACGCACTTCTTCTCATACAAGGTTTGCAGAACACCCTGCAAGCACGCACTTCTTCTCATAAAAGGTTTGCAGAACACCCTGCAAGCACGCACTTCTTCTCATAAAAGGTTTGCAGAACACCCTGCAAGCACGCACTTCTTCTCATAAAAGGTTTGCAGAACACCCTGCAAGCACGCACTTCTTCTCATAAAAGGTTTGCATAACACCCTGCAAGCACGCACTTCTTCTCATAAAAGGCTTGCAGAACACCCTGCAAGCACGCACTTCTTCTCATAAAAGGCTTGCAGAACACCCTGCAAGCACGCACTTCTTCTCATAAAAGGTTTGCAGAACACCCTGCAAGCACGCACTTCTTCTCATAAAAGGTTTGCAGAACACCCTGCAAGCACGCACTTCTTCTCATAAAAGGTTTGCAGAACACGCTGCAAGCACGCACTTCTTCTCATAAAAGGCTTGCAGAACACGCTGCAAGCACGCACTTCTTCTCATAAAAGGCTTGCAGAACACCCTGCAAGCACGCACTTCTTCTCATAGAAGGCTTGCAGAACACCCTGCAAGCACGCACTTCTTCTCATAAAAGGTTTGCAGAACACCCTGCAAGCACGCACTTCTTCTCATAAAAGGTTTGCAGAACACCCTGCAAGCACGCACTTCTTCTCATAAAAGGTTTGCAGAACACCCTGCAATCACGCACTTCTTCTCATAAAAGGCTTGCAGAACACCCTGCAAGCACGCACTTCTTCTCATAAAAGGTTTGCATAACACCCTGCAAGCACGCACTTCTTCTCATAAAAGGTTTGCAGAACACCCTGCAAGCACGCACTTCTTCTCATAAAAGGTTTGCAGAACACCCTGCAAGCACGCACTTCTTCTCACTTAAAGAAGACATTACGCTATTAGACAATATTACTCTTTTCATCACAATCACGTTACGCTATTAGACAATATTACTCTTTTCATCACAATCACGTTACGCTATTAGACAATATTACTCTTTTCATCACAATCACGTTACGCTATTAGACAATATTACTCTTTTCATCACAATCACGTTACGCTATTAGACAATATTACTCTTTTCATCACAATCACGTTACGCTATTAGACAATATTACTCTTTTCATCACAATCACGTTACGCTATTAGACAATATTACTCTTTTCATCACAATCACGTTACGCTATTAGACAATATTACTCTTTTCATCACAATCACGTTACGCTATTAGACAATATTACTCTTTTCATCACAATCACGTTACGCTATTAGACAATATTACTCTTTTCATCACAATCACGTTCGTGGAACGATTGGAAAACAGCTGTGACAAAATAGCTGTCAGGAGTTAGAAACAAATAGGCGTGAATACAGTATTTCTTCAAATTTTGAACCAATCGATGATCACACAATCAAATGGAATGCATCACCTTACAGTAAATTTACTGGCTTCACGACAGCTTTTGGAAGCCAACAGGTTATTGAATGTTGTAATCTTGCATCGACTAAAACCTGTACGATAAAACGAGCAGTTCAGTCAAAAATGTTATGAATTTCTCACTCTTTCTTAATAAAGGTACATCAGCTGTTGTTGATCCACTAACCTGTTCTATTCTGGACTTTGAAAAGGTATCGAAATAATTCTGGAATAATTGAATAGATTGTGCTTTGTACAGTGTACCATCTCTAATTGAATAGATTGTGCCTTGTACAGTGTACCATCTCTAATTGAATAGATTGTGCCTTGTACAGTGTACCATCTCTAATTGAATAGATTGTGCCTTGTACAGTGTACCATCTCTAATTGAATAGATTGTGCCTTGTACAGTGTACCATCTCTAATTGAATAGATTGTGCCTTGTACAGTGTACCATCTCTAATTGAATAGATTGTGCCTTGTACAGTGTACCATCTCTAATTGAATAGATTGTGCCTTGTACAGTGTACCATCTCTAATTGAATAGATTGTGCCTTGTACAGTGTACCATCTCTAATTTTGTTCGTCAAGTTACTTAACTCTAGTAGTAAAAAAGAAAATCGAAACAAGGGGAAGAAGGTAATAGTATTTTTCAGAGTCAATATAAATGCGAACAAAATAACTACTAAAAACGAAAGAAAGCTATATGCCGGGAATTTAAGGTCAACATATTTAAATTTAATTTAGCTAAAGACTCACGTTCTTCAAACATTCGTACAGCTTTTAGTGAACATGGCCTCCGTTCTTCAACGCAAATTAATAAAGGTGTCAGATATATTGCATTGCACTTGGATTCCCTAAAATGTTTGAACATACTTTTTGTCTTCAAATCATTGAATTAGAGAACTTGAAAAGATCTGGTACAGAATTAGATACATCTGATATTTATCTGACTTATCCACTAAGCTCCTCCTTTTCATTAGCATATGAACTTCTTTAAAATCGATGCGTCTCATGAAACATACATGTTTATACATACATATTTCCGCAGCACTATTTTGAACAAATTAAAAGTTGCTTTTAAAACTGAGCAAAAACTTTCAAGTTATAAAGATATCAATTTGTATATATTATATAGTGAAAACAGCATAGGAATCCAAATTCCATGCCTGAGAGCTCTGAAAAACAACAACTAACTTGGTAAGTACGCGATGCTTTTCACGTGCCATGTATATTTGCCGCAATTGATCAATGAACTAATGTGATCACCAATAAGATACACTTAACTGACAGTTCTTGACAGGTAAGTTTGGTACTGGTTATTCACATCGACTCGTTATTATCGATTTACAGATTACAGTATACGTGCTTTATACAAAAAGTTACCGACGTTTCAACTTAACTTCTATATTTCAGCATGAAATTCTGACAAATTATCGTGCATTGAAAAAAAAGTATCGTGGACATAACTTGATGACAAAATGTTGAAGAAAGCAAGAAGGTACCGAATGAACAATGAAAGAAGGAAATGAACAGTACAAGGCATAAAGATATCATGGGATTCATTTGCCTTACATTTTGGGACAAAGTACATAATATGCAAGGATAAATATGCCATAACCTATAGAGGAGTTTCGGACGAAAACCTGCAAAAACTTAACATAGATTTTAAAATGACATTGTACCTGACTCAGATGCATACAGGATAGGAATATGCGTTTTGTATGTTCAGCCCACATATGAGAGCAATCCCTCAACGGGTTTAGGACAGAAGATGATGCAGCTGACTTGGCCCTGCGTGTTCATTGCTATACTTAGTGATGGCGGAGACATTAAAGCTAGTGTTTATGCATATACATTGACAACAGTGTGGCCAGATCCCAATAATGTGGCAATTGAGTCTAGCTATATGATATTTTTTTTTTTATTAATATTAATCGATGAAATTTTAAATATGAATACTTAATAAAAATAAGCAAAGCAAAGCCTTTGTTTTTAAAATGTAAGGTTACAGATAAAAAGTTATTTTGCGATTTGTGCCGTATTATCAAAAACACTATCTCTCATATATTTTTGGTGATGTAGATATCCAACATCTTGGAATAATTTCACTATCTTCGCATTAGGTTTGATATTAAAACAAAGGAATTACAACCAATAAAGTATTTGTGCGTTCTATATATATATATATATATATATATATATATATATATATATATATATATATATAAATTTTCAGAACTTAACGTTTAATCGGTGCCATATAGCCAGTTGTGTGCTCACGTGCCGTTAAACATACATACGTACATTCATGCATACCGACAGAAATGCATACCAAGTGTATGTTAGAATACTTTACTTGTATTCTGAAATGCACAAAAGACATGGGAACACTTGTAATATTTTACAGGAATAAGTAATTTCTTTTCAGAAGAAAAGCTGAAGTTCGTTGATAATGTTTTTACTAACATTACTTTTCCCCATCATTTGTATTGCTTCCCACAGTTTAAATGATTTACTTTAACAAGATTTTATCATGAATTGCAAAAATTTGTACATCCTTTCAAAATATGCTTGACTGTTCTCGTTTTATTCTCTGCATATTGTAGTAGAATTTAGTATGAGGTTGGTGCACATAATATATCCAATATCTTTATCGTAGCTCATATATATATATATATATATATATATATATATATATATATATATGATATATGTATATGCTCATACTGTATTTGTGTATGTTCATACTGTAATTGTATACGCTCATAATCTACTTGTATATGCTTAATCTTCTTACGACACATCTAACATGAATGGTTCTATTCAACACTGATACATGTTGAAAATTTTGTTAAAGTTACAGTATGTAACGGGATATTATTGTACGTCTATTTAGTTGACACATGTAAATGTGGAAGCAAAATAACAAAACTTTAAAATACCACACCACCAAATCGCACAATGCGCCAGAGACATGCAAAATACCCACACCACACGCTCATAGCACCAGTACAAGCATACACTCCACCACACCCCAAGACACACACATACCACATCACACAAATCAGGCAAAGAATTAGACACACCCAAAACAATACATACACCATACCACACACACAAAACACCACACACACACACAAAGCATTACACCACGCATGCAAAGCAGTACCCACACGCACAGAAAATATCAAACCATATGACACACACAACAATACACACATACAAAATTCCACGCTGCAGACAACAACGTACACACACAAAACCATACCACACAACACACCACAAACAGCACTGAATAAAACACCAGACCATGCACTTGGCAATATATACATAGCACAACATCAGTCAACACGCACACTCACACAAATAAACCACACAAACTGCACAAACAGCACACATATCACACCAAACACACAAATATACCACACATACAGCACACTACAAAAAATCATCCAAGGAAAACACAATGAAAAACATCAGACTCACACACACCACGTCAGCACCACACACATGTAACACCACGGGCACAAATTACCATCAAATTACCATCACACGACACGCAAATGCCACACACGCGCACACACACAAAAGCAGTTACTAAACATACACGTACTTCACCTTACCACACACATACGCATAAATCACCGTACAATACAAAATGCTACACATACACACAAAACACTATACCATAAGGAAAACAAAACACAGCAAAGACTAAACAACATAACACGGTACACAGCAAAACACCACATCACACACAAAACATCACACCCCACCAGGCACACAAAAACACCAAATCATACACATTAACACCATCACACATACATAAAACGCCACATCACTTCACACACACGTAGTAAAGACAGCATACCACATACGTGCACAGACACAACACCGCAGCCCGCACACACAAGACACGACACACCTACACATAAATACCAAACGCATACACACAAAACACCACCACATTACAAAAAATACCACTCAGAACAGTTGGAACATGAACATCAAATAAGACTCTGGTAGCCAACATTGTATACTTCTAAGATAAAAATATTGATTGCAGGTGTAAATTACAATATGATCTAAAACAGATCATACGTAATTAAGGTGAGATTCATTAACAGTAAATATTTCTTTTACACGACCATACCACTACGTTAAATTTGGTACCACGACTAGTTCATAATCTGCAGTCGCCGTTTGATATGCAGTTGCTATGCACACCTGAAGATACATTGTCTACCTGTTGACATTCCAATTAGACTCGTCGAGTCTCTTTATTCATATTAGTTTAACTGTGTAGATCTATACAGGTGGTGTGGATCTGCGTTTTGCTGAAGTTTCCTTTTTATTGTCATTGTATTAAAAAAAAGTCTGATGATATTTTATTTGCTTCTCTTTGTTGGAAAATGTGACTGCCAATCAATTACTGTACAAAAATATCAATGCTTTACCGACCAATCATATCGAAAGCTAAGTGTAAATATTGCGAAATATCATATGCACTGGATGTTTGTGAGATCTCAGAAAGAAGAATGGGACATCTAAATACTTGTCCATTACTAAGTGCCTCTGGTAAATTGCAGATCTGAGAAAACACGAGTACACATATATTATCTATCTATCTATTTGAGAGAATTTGACTAACTGCAATGAAAAACTTAGGAGACTAGCCTTAGAGCTTTTGGGAGATACTCACCTATTAACCAAAGGCACAGAAACAAATACGGCCGGTACGCATGGCTGAAAATACTTACAAACTGCAAATAAAGCGAAAAAGACTCTTTATGGTAATGTTGTGCAATATGAATGCAGAATTTTCATGAAATTGTGATAAAGCTGAATAGAAAACGATCTTGCTTTACAAGAGTTTGCTACATGTCGTTTATTGTGAAGAAAAAAATGAAACAGCAAGTAAAGAACGATTAAAGTGAAGCAAAATCTGGAGACGCGGCTTATTAATTAAATTAATTAATTACAACATATAGATGTAACTAATAAATTCCAAATGTTAAAGTGCAAAAATAATCAGTTGCTGTAATTTCGTATAAAAATGAATAGGGGAAAAAAAAAGATTTTGGGTGTACAGTGCAGTGAGGAGCATCACGAGAACGGGGTCCGAGATTCTCGTGTACAGAACTGTTGTATCTCTAAATTATTTTCTTGGAGGACTATGAACTATGTAAGTGAGAGAGAGAGAGAGAGAGAGAGAGAGAGAGAGAGAGAGAGAGAGAGAGAGAGAGAGAGAGAGAGAGCAGTGCCATATACTTTCATATTTTTATCATAGGAACTCAGATATATCCTAATACTAAATATAATGAAGAGATTTAGAGCTTGGCCGTTTTTATTAACTACAAGGGCTCACAAGGTAACGTCACTTTTATTTCATGGTCAATGTTTAGTAAAGCTTGGAAAGTAGGTCACAGAGACGTTTGGTGCGCGACACAGGTAATAGGTGGAGCTTTGAAGGTTATAGTTGGAGTGAAATACAAGTTACAGTCCGGACAAACAGGACGGACGAACTGACAGAGACAAGTTAATTTTACATCTCGTACTCTTCTTGAAGTGGAATCATAGTACGATGGTTAATCTAAACTTTATATAAGGTCGACCAGAAAAGCGGAAAAGGGAAACAGTATATAATATATTGCATAAATGATTCTAAAACAAATCACACACCAAAAAGTAACAAAATTTGCATAATATTGTTTTCGCGTTTTCTGTACAAAGAATCTTTAAATTGCTTAGAATATTAAGTACATGTTGGCTTTATCAATGTCGACTTAACGGACAAAATTCATGCAGTTCTAGTTTAATCGTCAACCAGAAGACACTTTACAAATATTTACATTAAAAACTCTGTGATGCGCATGTATGTATGTATGTATGTATGTATGTATGTATGTATGTATGTATGTATGTATGGATGGATGGATGGATGGATGGATTGATGTATGTAAAACAAGCGTAGAACTGAAATTAGTTCTTTTGTTTGTGAGTTGTATTGGTACATGCGTTTTTTACCGATTCGATGTCGCTTGTGTGCCACCTCAAACTTCTCACCGGCAGGATGCACCCTTTCTCTCTCACCGTACTCCGCATAGTTTTCGATGTTTATTGGCTGCCAATCGCAGGCCGTTGTGTTGTCAATGCTGAAGATTATGTTAAGCTCCCCGTCTGGACCACACGTCGGTAAGGGCACGGTTTTTGTAAGATGAAACAATGACCAACCATGTAAACTTGACGCCCACTTGTTATTTTTATAAATCTTCTTGTCAAGGCAGCATTTTCGGTAGGTATTTCCACATTCGCGCTGTGCTCTCCGCACAAAAGAAGTAGCATCTGAAACACGACAACATATTGGTCCATTGCAAGATCATTGGCTGATGGCTTGTAGTCAGACTTCTTCTATTTTGGTAAGGCGGTGTTCATGTATGTGCGTGTACAATTATGTTGCCTCCTCGGTGTAAACATTCATGATTGCCCTGAAGAAGCTTAGTGTGGAAGTAGTTTTCCTAATTTTTGCGGACAAATCTTTGTTGACAGCGCATAGGGAGTAACACACTTTGTCGCGTACTTTTTCTATCTATTCTCAGAAGTGTTTAGATCATTAAAAATGTCGCCGAGTATCGACGCAATTGACCTCTCGGGGTCAAGGAAGTCTGGATGAAAGGTGTTCTTGCATGCAGCAAGAGTGATGAGTATTAGACCAAGTCCCTTCTTTTCAATGTATGCATGCCATGGTTGGAAAGTGTCTAGTTCTTGCATCTGTTACCGAAAATTGCACGCGTGCTGTGATAGCACCCGATTCATCGCAGTACAACAATATGCACGGGCTATATCCAGCGCAGTAATGCCGCTTGCTGAACCCATATACTATGTACACTCATTTGCCTTCATGTGAGAGTCATATGCATCGAACGAGAGCAATTTCTGTAGAATATTTGGATTTCTCCAATAAAAAGCCTGGTGCAAAATCTCCCGTCGACGACCCTCCGGGATAATATTGACCTGATATGCCTTTTTATATCGTTCCATAGTTCATATTATGCGCCAGACATCATCCCACTTGCCTTCTTTGGCATATGACAGAAGAATAGTTATTTCCTTTGATTCCTCCGGGGAACCTGTCTTGACAATATCTATAGAATCAAATATACAAATGTAATGAATATTTACAGACAACCATGTTATCGAAAGATGAAATGTAGAATTACATGGTTTGTGTTATAATGGAGAGATACTCGTATATAGGGGAAACTTAAGTGACCACAAGTTTTCGTCTTTTGTGAATAGATTTCTTTTGCCCAAGGTTAAATATTAACGCGAATGTAAGAAAAAGGTTCTATGCATGTCTTTATTCCCCTCTATAAGGATGTTTCCGCTAAGACAGATTACCATGTATATAATTGATGTTTTTGACTTTATTTGACCAATTCCCCTCTATAAGGATGTTTCCGCTAAGACAGATTACCATGTATATAATTGATGTTTTTGACTTTATTTGACCAATTCCCCTCTATAAGGATGTTTCCGCTAAGACAGATTACCATGTATATAATTGATGTTTTTGACTTTATTTGCAGTACTGCATCGGAAGGGTTGAGTAAATAAAATAGTTAAACTCAATTTTCTTTTTCATATATTATATGATCAAAATTAATTTCATTGTAAATCTAATATTAAATAGCCTTTACATGTAGAATAACAGTGACAAAATAACATCTAATAATATGAATGTTACACTCGTGAATATTGTCTTTAAGTTTTGTACAATAAAGTATTAATGAGTGTCACATAATATTAGATGTTCTTGTGACACCCGTGAATATTTTTCATTAGACAAGAGTTCGATCTAGTATTCTTGATATTAGATGAGACACCCCTGAATCATTTATTAGACAAAAAAAGTCAAGACAGTATTCACGAGTGTGTAACTTGATAATAGATGTGACACTCGTGAATACTGTCTCAAGTTTGTCTAATACAATGTTTTTATGTCGAACAAGACACACACACACACACACACACACACACACACACACTTCCATGGTGTTCCTTAACTACCTTGCCTGCACGGAATAAAGTTAAGAAATCCAGTCATATTGATAACTATTGTATTCTTTTGTAATATTCGGAGTACTGTATTGGCTTGAAAAATTTACATATCACATACACATGCACTTCCATGATGTTGCCGAAATTACTTTGAGTATATATCTATATATATATATATATATATATATATATATATATATATATATATATATATATATATATATATATATATATATATACACAACCATTTAAACAAGCAGTTGGTTAAAGTGATCTTATTATGGTATGGATAGTAGCTTAGATCTTCTCCAGATTATTCCATTTGTACAGTTGTACAGTTTCGCGTCCATATGGGAAGTGATAGACATCACGAATATTGCTTCAGAAATGAAAGAGTGAATGGTGGATCGATGATGAACAAAGGGCAAGCTTGTTTTTAACATTATACCACTGTGGTTTTATTAACATAATATATATATATATATATATATATATATATATATATATATATATATATATATATATATATATATGTATGTATGTATATATCCACATATCCACAGTGGTATAGTGCTCAACAGTAGCCTGTCCAAAATTTTATCATGTCCTAGTTTTTGACCTTACCCAGATCTTACTCCCTTGGTAAACAGCAAAACATTTCATGTAAACATGAATTTAATTGCCACAGAGCAGACCTTCAAAGAAGAAAGATCATTTCCGTTATCTGTGTATCTTTTATTTGTCATCGATACATCATGAAATGGTTTGCTCAAGGTTTTATTATTATTATTATTATTATTACTTGGGCTTTCACGCGGCTAATGAAATTAGAACCTGTGTACATTTCTTTCTGGAAATATGTTATTGGAATCAGCAAACAAACATCAAACGTGTTTATCTATCATCAACTAGAGAGAAAGTCAATGTAAATATTAAGATATTGTAGAAAATTAAAATACGGTTTAAGCTGTTAAAGATGCCTAATAATAGATTTATAAAACAAAGTTATATTTCACAGTTAACTTGGGGTGATCACTGTAAATGTGGGTGGTTGACGAATTTGTTTTTAAAAACTGTATTCAAACAGAAATGTAGATATATTTTCTTGAAGAATTCAACGGAAATTTAAATTCAATGGAAAACTCTGATTTTATAACAGGATAAGATATTATTTATGCTATCAATATTAGATAATTTGAATACGTAATATCGTGTTCGTTTACTATGCATATATAGAAGTGGATGTTTCCCTATCATATCTATTTTAGGTAGATTTTAAAATATTCCATATATAACACGATTGTGTAATTTTGATACAGACATCGAAGAGTAATATTACATGGTTGTTCAACGTTCATTATACACAGTACCTGATTAAGGTGGTAGGAGTCCCTAAAGTAATTTCAAAAACCCCCCCCCCCCCCCCAAAAAAAAAAAAAAATAATAATAATAAAAAAATATGTATGTGTACAAATCTGGAACCTGTTTACTATAGACTTTTAGAACCTACCAACTGATTATACACTGGATAGGTATAAAGATGGACGGGTACAGAATGAAGACGAGGCTTTGCTAAATATTAATTTCATGAATTAACAAATTAGTGATGGCGACATATTAAAACTACTCAATTTAATATTTTGTATGTATAACCTGTGGAAACCATTTAATTTACAAACAAACAAAAAAATAAACACCAAATTAAAAGAAACGAAAAGAAAAAAAAGAAGAAAAAATACGCCATTGATGACGACAAAAGCAAGTACATAATATTCGTTGGCAAAATATGTCTCTTTAGGTCTGGTGTATTCAAGCTAGCAGTGAATCCGTCAATACTGGACTTAGGTTTAACTTCAAGGATAGTTAGATTCAAAACAACGTCGGTAAAAAAAATAAATGATACATTGAATAAAAGCTGTAAATGGAATGTCAGATAAAATTTTATATTAATATTTGATTCTTCAATGCTTTTCCAATTATTTATCGGAAGTGACAACCATTTCGTTTCATTTAGTCAAGAAACGAAACAAACAAGGTGGCAAGTTCTAAATTCGGCGTGAGTTTTTTGTACTTTTATATCAAATGGGGAGTTACATTTATTTTTGTTGTTTCTTGAAACACAAAGCCAAAGTATATTGTTGATGTATATCGTACTTTGGGTGCCGTTGATTTATACATAAGTGAATGAATGGATAAAAGAATTATTAAATTTTGGAACAAAGGCAACACTATTGGGTCTTTGAAACTATTCGGTGAGAAAGAAGGGACATACAATCAAATACAACTGTATGCTCTGAACAAGTGTTATCATGAAACAATATGAGATGATCGATCCATATACATTATCGTCATCACCAAGACATAGAACGCCATGATCATCCAAGAGTAAAAGTCGCACTATATTACGTATCAAACCTGCGAACGATCTGACTTTGAGAAAATTTCGAACGACAAGGTGTACTCCAAGCTAAAAAAGTGGGAATGAAGTAAGTTTATTTTCTCTTTTCCCTTGTGCAACATTTCCGTAGATTGCTATATTAGACCCTAATATGAAAAATTCCTTAGAAGC
Source organism: Margaritifera margaritifera (assembly GCA_029931535.1). NCBI lineage: Eukaryota > Metazoa > Mollusca > Bivalvia > Unionida > Margaritiferidae > Margaritifera > Margaritifera margaritifera. The sequence goes on along the minus strand of JAQPZY010000928.1, from coordinate 168,316 downwards.
TATACTGTATTTATATGTTAAATTTCCATAGAGGGCTATACCGGGCCTCAGAACGTTCAATTTAAAAAAAAAAAAAGAAAGGTAAATTTCCAAATTTCTACCTTGCGTTTGAAGTACGTCGTATGAAAGTCCCCTTACACGAGATGATAAAAGGGGCGGGCATATAGTTGAGTATTGAGTGCATTTGATTAACATCATCAGTCGGCTTTCGTATCATTCTAACTAAGATAATCCGAAGTGACTGTTTTTTTCTATTTAAACATAGAACACTATCTTACGTTGGTAACATAACGTTGTTTCTAACAATATAATCTAAATTTCCAGGGCTTTTCCAATTCCGACAATAGACGGTCTGATTGGCTAAGACGAAATACGATTGACTGAGTCAATAATAGACGCACTATGACTGGCGATGTGTTAATTGTTTACTGTAGCAATAACCGAGGCGTACTTTTCTGATTCACATACTACGTCATAGAGTCAAGGCTACCTTTTATTTTTAACTACACTAACTTATCTCACACAGAGACATAAAGTTATCTTGTATCGCGCAATGCGGTAATGTAATTTAATTCCAGACCACTGTAGCGGCAAGGCTTTTGTGATAATGTAATACACTACAAAGTAGCGCCATTAAAGTACATGGGTTTAATAGTCACTTTATAGACTGAAACTCTGTCATATTAGTCGCCAATGGCGAGACGCAATAATCATAATTACAATAAGAACAAGAACCTTTATTATTGTAACATTGACTACTGCTAAAATTACATTAATACATACATATCTGGTACATATACATTCTAAAAGTAGGTTAAACATTTCACATTGATTCCCTGATTTCAATTATTTTTCCAGGATTAGAGATTATAATCATCACATGATCATCGCATAAAGTTGTAGAACTTCTAATAATTAGTACTATTTTAAACATTTGACGGATTATAAGATCGTCTCAAGATGCTGTATAATCAAGGCCGGATTAAAAGCGGATCAAACGGAACAGTTGCTCTAAGGCCCTCGCCAGCCGAAATTGTATTTGTTTAAATTTGTTTAAATTTTTTATTTTTATATTTTTATTTATTGTTATTTTTTATTTTATTTTAATTTTTTTATTATTTTTTTTTACATTATCTTACTTACATTATCAGGTTCAACGATTTTAACTCCAACTTTCCCGCGGGGAAACTGCCCGCGCTTGTCACTAACTTGTTGTAATCTGTGGTAATTCAAGTTCAAACGACAATTTCATGCCTCAAATTGAGATCGCTCGCAGCTGTATATCACCCATGCCATTAAGGCTGCTACGTTTACCAATATTTCTAAACGTATGCATTATACAATAATCGAGATGATGCCGATGAATCGAACCAATCCGAAACATTTCCTCCGATCATCACATTCGGTTTACAGCTGACAGATAGTTATGTGGAAACCATGGGACTGATCTGTATAACTTTGAAAACTTAGTATTTACCCAGTTTTTTCCACGTTTCCAATCAACTCATCATACACATTTAATTGTAATTGAAAGAAAGAAAGGACAATCCGACTGTGCTAAAACCTGCCGACATATTCGTGTGACATAAAACACTATGCAAATTTACCCAGTGAATATATGCATGAACATTTGACGGGTTGACCACTAAATTAGCATATTCTTTTTTCTCTCTTTCAAAAGTCTATATAAATTGTAGTTTTGCATGAAAGGACATACTTTATGATATTTCTCTTGCAAGATGCTTGCAAAATATATGCATTCAATGAACACATTTTCCTTCACAGTTAATAGTCAGTCTTTTGTTCTGATCTCTGAGAAGGCCAGGATTTATTCAGAAATTTGTATTTGGATGTGAAAATGATTTAAAGTTACTTGAGCGCTTACCAAACAGGATACATTATCGTATCCATAAAAATTTCTTTACAAAAAGTATTGTATTACCTTTCAACTTATTTCATGAGTTGCATTGATAATTTCAACACACATTATGGACTGCAGTATAAAGCAAAAAGCAAAGAATAAAACAGTTTATTGATTTAGATTATTGTGTTTGCAGATTTTGATAAATAAGAGCTTCTCGGGTCTCTCTGTAATCTTTTCATATACTTAATTGACAAATTGAATTGAATCGTCGTTGCTCGATTATTATTTGCTTCGTGTTACCGTACCACTGATATAGCGTCGAGTGTTTATCTATTTTAAAAACGTTGACATTATTACGTTTGAAAGAAATGGCTTTGTTTAACATATCTGACAATTTAGGTAAAACAACTTTGAAATATGTGTGATATTGTTTCGTACTGCTACATTCATGTACATGACGAAAAAATGATAATGCAGCAGTAAACTAAAGTGAGGCGTTTACTTGTGTAAACGTTGCGGCCTTAGATGACAGTTTGAAATCTATCGTAAGATATGAATTTGGCATTTGATCGGAGATAATCGACAAAATATTAAAATAGTAAATACACTAATTAAACGATCCTCAAGAAGATATAGTTCACTTGCAAAGACGCTTACATAATATATGGTAGTAAATATAATTTAAATAAAGAATTTTCCGTTGGGCAAGATATTTCTAATTGCCACAGCACTAAATAACCTATTTGTGTTGTTGTGACACCAAACACAATACTAAACCCCCCTATTTATATTTCTTGTTTCTATTACATGCCTGTTTCCTTGTCTTCTTTCTGTTCTTATGTCTGTCCGTCCATTTGTCTGTTTGTCCAATAGTCGCATCGGCAACAAATAGATTACTTACATACTGGTATATCTAGTATACTACCCACTACATCCAGCACCCTTTATATGTTCCAAATCCAATCTACCTTTGTGTTTGGTTCTGGCCTATCGTTTGAAATTGTGGCTAGGGCAAGAGAAATTACAGAGTATGGCGGTCTTTCGTAATGTCGAAAGCAATGAGGCACGCGTTACTATACAGGTATACATGCGGTTCGAGAAATATCATATCAAGCTGTAAAATTCAGAGTATTAAATTTAAGATAAATTACGTCTATTCGACGTTCGTGGTATTTTTTTATAATTTACTACATTTGCATGAACTGTTGTTGTAGTGTTGGTGCAAGTTTCAATGTAGCCATGGCAATGTGGAATAAATATTTTCTTTCTTCTCGAGATTTCGCTTTGGTATTTTCTTCTCTTTTAAAATCAGCTTCAAATGGATTTCTCTTATACAATACACAAAATGAATCATGGGACGCAAAAAACGGAAATCTACAAAATATCTTTAACTATTAGTATTTCAACCCAGACGATATGGCGTTGAACAGTTCAGTTATAAAGACGGATCTACAACAAGTAGTGATACATCAATACTTATAATAAGTTTGGTTACTATTTGTCTAATGATTGGTTGATTACAATGAACACAAAGACAATAGTGGAGTTGAACAGTGAAGAGCAACTACAAACGTTTTGGAATCTTTGTCAATACCTTTAACAAAATCACTCTTTTCGACAGAAACAATATTGCATTATCTCCGAACTGTCAACCTTCTTGAGAAAGTCTGTTTCTTTCGCAGACCTACTGTAATCAAGGTCAGAGCCAAGTTGATGAAATTTCTTTTCAGATTGATGCCAGAAACTGAAACACACGTTGCAAGATTGGACGAAAACCTAACACTAGATTATCAAGGTGTTTTGAAGTCCTGTATGCAGTCTAATACCTTATGTAAAAATCAGGTTGTTCCGTATTCTTTCAAATATTTCATACGCCCTCAGCATGGCAGAAAGTCTCTCCTTGCTCCAAAGAGTAGTTTTAATTTTATTAAAGATGTTCCTGTTGATCTAAGAGAGAATTGTTTTGTGTTTAAATACCATATGATTTTTGCTAAAATATAATGTAATTTTCGTTGTACATATTCATTTTGATTCAGAGGATTTAGTACGGCACCTCCTGTTCAGTACATACGACACTGCGTAAGTTGAGTAATCATCGCGTGCGGATAGCAGGAAGCACGCGCTACTAGAGGTCAATTTGAAGTTTGACCAATTTGTCAGTTACATACATTGGAAAGAAGAGACTGAACCATATTGGAAAGATAAACCCCTTCCGAACCCAAGCTGTCGTAGCCTTTTCTGTATGATAAATATTATTTTATTTTGTAAGCGTATGCAGATTTCCCTTCTGAACCTCATAGGTTTTACATTCGGTAATCATTTTCTTTACTTCTGTGATAATCTTGTCAGCCTTTCCAATTGTACTTTTTTTCTATAGGTTTGGCTTATATTCTTTAAATCTTATACAGACTTACATTCATGTTAAGGGCTATTCCCAACATGCTTCGTTTCATGGGTGGGTGTGGAATAGCATAATATCGTGTTAAGAACCTAATAAGTGGACAATGCTACGTTATTTACTTACAAAACTGTTAACCTGTTTTGAGGAAAAGGTATTTATAAGAGCTAAAATCGGCAATTTGTTAATCCATATCATGCGCTATAGATACGAGCATATAGAAAGCAATGAGCGATTGCGTTGTAATTATCGTGGAACATAAAGGCTAAACAAAATGCAACAAGCTTTAGATTTTGTGTACACATGGAGCCTTACCGCATGTGGCAAACATCCTGATGCAATATTGCCAATGTAGTCCCGTGAATAAGTCATATATTGCAAAGTTTCCATATAGAAAGTACAAATGCGGACGATACTAATAACAGCAAAGACAATTCTGAACCCTTTTTGAAATACACACTATTTCTTTCTTTACATTTCGTTGCTTGTCCTATGTCTTCTAACTAAATATAGTTCTGTAGTTATTAATCTGCCAAACTTGATATCTTCCGGTATTATTAGTCGTTCCGTTTGAATACCCGTCTTTAGATAATGCAAACTACTTTAAATTAGCTCAATAACCTAAATATACGTTATATTGCTTCATAATTGGTACACATATTTATTTTGATTGTAACTATGAAAACTATTGTAGTTGTAGTATGTGTTTCTGGTAGTATGCGAGAAGGCACTTCCCGCAACGCAAGAGTGTGTTTCACTAGACGAAAATCATTATTTGTATGCAAATTAAAAACTGATCAGTTAAAATATATGCGATGATGCATACATTAAAAGAAGGTAGTTAAATATTGCTTGGTTTTGTTTTGTGTGTAAAATTTTTATCGTGATATAGTTTAGTCGTTTGCAAAAACATCGTGTGCTAAAAAAAAAAAATTTTAAGATTCGATTTATTGCCGCTCATGGTCGACACAGTCGCAAAGAAAGGCAATCCATAAGAAAATTGAATGTATCAAGGGATGGAAATGTAGAGACAAGATTAGGTGTCCACCATTTTAAATGATAACAAAGAAAGGGATATCCCCTGGAGAGAAAGTTACCATAATCGGTATGAGGCTCATTTCCATTCAGCATAACGGGTAGCTGCTGGCGTTTCATCATGATAGTACAATTGCTACCTTTCAAATAAAACAGTATGCAGACATTTTGGATGATTACAGAATTATAAATCTAGAATGTCTGAAAAGCATGTCATTGAAAAATGAACTCACTCTGATTTATGCGAGTGAGCCGGAATATAATAGAGTGTAGTGGCAGTCTTGTAACCTAGTATACTGAAAGTCATAAAAGGGGACTAGCGAACATTTTATGGTGTATTTGCAATGATTGAGGTACAACATTTCAAATTAATACAGCCAGGCAGGCACATAGATAGATAGATAGATAGATAGATAGATAGATAGATAGATAGATATATACATACATACATGTACAGAATGACACACGAACAGAGATTATGAAACTACTCCTAACTGTTCAGCTTGGGATAATCATAATGTTTGTCACTGACATGATTCTCATTGTTATTATTATTACCAAAGGACGTAAAATTGTTTCATTGTGTTTCCCATTAAATCCTGATTTTGCTCGAACAGGTGTCTATACATTCTATTAAGATCTACTCAAGTTTTTCAGGTCCAAAATGGCTTTTGTTTGCAAACAGTACGTCAGAAAAAAACAGCTAATGTTCAATTTCTCAGAGGTTTATACAAAATTGACTGCACCATGCCTCTGAATGGATTATTGGTAGGTGTTAGCAACATTTTTTTCCAGTGCATCCAGGTCCCATATTGATGTACACTGTATCAAATAATGTCGACAAAAAGGTGTGGAATGTTTTAATTGTTCGTTATTCTAAACCCACTGCCACGTGTTACATGATACTTTATTGAAGGAAATAGGACATCACTATCCCCAAACTGTATAGCCATTTCTTCACATAGAGTACCGTCCTCAACACAACTGTACTGAATTATACATTACCAATAGGCCAATAGTTGTTGCAATTTATTAAAAAAATCAAATCATATTACTTTATATTTTCGACTTTGTAAATGTATTTCGACTACCTATAGTCATAACTTCATGTACAGCTCAACAAGGTAAACGTTCGAATTTCATGCAAACAGTCCCGGGTTCGAACCTGCTAAAAGAATTTTAAAAAATACCTTTCTGTATCGTAATAAAAACTAATTTTCAGAAGCAAAAATCCTTGTTAATTTGTAAAAGTTTTCATTATTTTTACTTAAGTCATGCATTCTCCTTGAATGTAGATTCAAATTGTTTGAGAATATTTTGCATCAATGTTAAAAGGAAAGCAATGTTTGTACCTGTTTCTCGTTACGAAAATTGAGAGATATAGAAATGAGAGTGAACGAAATTAACCATTGATAAATACCAATAATTCATTTACACGATAGCCTTTGCGGGGGAAAGGAGAAACAACGATGGCCAATATGTATAGATACAATATGGAGGAGTTATGTGGAACTAATTGAACATTTTCGATCTTAGAACTTGGAACTTTGAACTACCGCTGGGGTGGCAGGATGATGTAAAGGAGTGATCATATATTTAGAAATAAATTATATAATTATATTATAAATCAGATAACAACTTAGCTTATTGTATTTTTAAAATAAATGTTTGTTTTTATCGCAAAACAGAATAAAATCTGCCAATATTTGCTTAATTAACAATTGTCATATTTCCTGTAATTTCTGCTAATAACGATCAGACAAATACACCACACACATACCCACTTGTATGTATATCAAGGTTTGTTATGTTTTGTATATTTTCATCAACAATGCACTATTATTCACAGCTGTGAAATCTTTTGCATTTCTTTCCTTTTCTTTCTATGTTTTTGGATGCTTGATAACTCTATTGGACATTCAACAATAACGCCGGAGCTCTATTATTCGAGAAAGATTAAGAGGAAAAAAAAAATTCACCCCCACTTTTATGTATATTGAATTTATAATATGTGTCCGTGATTGTAAGTTGTACCTTTGTCAGATTATGAACATTTTGTAAACAACATGTTTACATAGCTTTTGAGTTCAAGGCCGGTTTTGTTAGCAGCTGGACTGTTATTTCCATGTCTTGTTGTGACAAAAATCAGGTACAGAAAGTAATTTTCCATAACAATTACTCATATTCTGATGTGAGAATTGTCAGGTACACCTATTGTCATACATACATGCATGCATATATATATATATATATATATATATATATATATATATATATATATATATATATATATATATATATATATATATATATATATGGGTTTAGTTACACGAGATCATTCGGGTTCCTAAAGTCTTGTTCTAAACATCAGTCTGTAAAGAAGCTATTTTAATAATCAGATGTTACAGTTGTGAAAACCAGATATAATTCAGAGACAGGAATTATTTATTTAAAATATTCATTTGAATACTAAAGTGCTCATATATTTTAGGACTTTTTGGGATTATGTGAATTTATTCAAAACATTCCGGATTACATCATTGTGGTACATCAGGACATTCAAGACTTGTGGTACATCAGCACATTCAAGGCTGTTGGAATTCATTTCGGGACATTATATATTTTTGGACCTGTGATTAGGACACTTAGGATTATTTGGACTTTAATATTCACGTTATTTTAAGTGTCTTTTGAATTTTCACTTTAATTGTCTAGAAATAATTTGCTTGTGGATTTTACTTGATTTTGTTGGTTTCACTTTCTTTCTGAAACATATTTTAGGCCATAGAGTCGTAACACCACCATCACCACCACCACCACCACCACAACTCCCAACCGAAAGATAACGTCTAGCTCCCGTCAATAATCTTAGAGAAGAGACATTCCGTGTTTTAGTATAAGTCGCTGTATCAGAAACATGTCCTAGACTGTCCCAGCGAACCCTAGGAAGCTGTACTGGTTAAATTCAGGAGCTTATTTGCATTGAATTGTCTATATACATGCTCATGAAATCTAATTTTATTATAAACAATGAGATGTACGAAACCTATTTAAAAATGATCAGCGAAACAATTTTGGGGTAATAATTTCTACAAAACAAATAGGACACAATTCGGAATTCACAGACTTTCAAAAGTGTTCATCAAAGAAAAGAACATAAACATAACAAAAAGCGTCGGCAATTTAAGTTACATTATCTTAATTACAGCCGTCAATTCATATAGAGGATTTAGACAAAACTTGTATCAAAATAAAGAGTGAAGACATACGAAAATTTAGAACGACTGCACGGTCAAATTTAGAGAGATCAAGTGTCAATCCCCTGTGGAGAAAGCAGCATTCTTTACTACCAACGTATTGGAGTCTATGTTAGAGGCGTTGAAACGACAGTGCCAAGATCGTTTGTGACTGTCTATCACTCACGACAGTTTAAAATCTCCTGTTTGGATCGAAGTTAGTATACCTGAGGATTTAATCTCTTCCAAAATCTTGGACAAAATTCAACATGTTCAGCAATCCAATGATGAGTTTGACATGACCGATGGAAAATGTGCTGTTACCCTTGTAACAGTCGCTTACAGTAGCCCTTTAGATTTGTCTCCCCTTTTTTAAAACTCTTCTTCATAAATATCAGTTTCCTATTTTCGTTTGTAATACGTCCAGACCGGAATGTGAACGTGCTTCACAGCTCTTTTCGCTGAATCTGAAGCCCACCACAGTGTGAGTAACTTTGTAAATTATCGTTATGACTCGTAGATTTAATTTCTGATATGGATATTAATTGAAAGTGACAATCAGTTCCAATATAAGGATTGATAACAATACGCAATGCCACGTGTCCTGCGAGTGCATGTGATACCATTTTTGTTGTGTCAGATTCATCATAAACCTTCTTTTTGTGTTATCGTTTAAACCCTCAATAACAATCCTCGTTAAGTCGAGGCAGACATTTTAAGTGCGACGTACCTTATCGTGAATTTAAAAAGTATGGAAGCACATAATGGACATTAATTCATTAGTGAATTTCAAAGTTTGGAAGCACATAATGGACATTAATTCATTCGTGAATTGAAAAGGATGGAAAGCATAATGAACCTTTTACTTTCAATATATGTCGATTGTTTCAGTACTACAGATACGTTTCTTTAATTTAATGTAAATGTAGTAATTTCCATATTTTGTAATGGTTGTATTTTCATTTATTACAGCATTTTACCCTAATTTGATGAGAGTTCTCGCCTACGAATTAAAACAGTATTTGAAAATAATATGATGTCTTGTGTCTTGAATACTAGAGAGCTCAAGGGTTATGCTAACTGTAATTCCTCCAGAGGAAAGGCAGTATAGAAAAGATACCCTTCATATGACTCACGTTTCACCTCCATTAGGCAAAACAGTTTTATTGGTGGATCGGCTCCGACTATGGATCTAAAGTAACCTCATCCCAACAATGTTCACTGTATCAATTCGCGCAAGAATTATGTTAACAAAAACAAAACTCACATTGTTGTATGTTGTCATTAATTTGACAAATTACACAGTTTGAAGCATTATATCTGCAAGCTAAATTTGTAAAAGAAGTCGCTGTCATACAATTATTACAAAAGTTCGGAACTTCTTTTCATCGGTGTAGTAATGGAGATGTTAATCCCTTTGGCACAGAATGAATCCATGAAAAAGACGGTTTTTTGCCTTAAGATGTATATAATAAAAATAAAATCTACTTTTTTAGTACATATAAGGAAATATACTCGTGAAGTGGAAACATTTTGAATTGTAACCCGTAGTCATTCGTGCGTAGCAGAGACACACGTTCATGGCGACACAGTAATTAACTCTTGTCTAAATGTACAGTCACTCCGGATTCCTCTCAGTATTGTGTCGCAACATATATACACAATAAACGAGTATCTGTCAGCAAAAGTCTAATTATATCACCATCTTTTTCTTAAACTTGTGTTAGTAAAATTCATACATTAGTCGTTTCGATAATTCTGACACTGTAAAACTTCCTAAAACGGTTTAGTTCATTTGATTTTCTTATTTGTAAAACTGGCTAACACTAATTAGTCGTCAATAACTGATCTCCATGCCAATGATAAATCTTTCTGACATTTAAAAAAAAAAAAACAATATTGTAATCTGTATATATTTTAACTGGTTTTCTTCTGAAATTTTCCATATGTTTACCGAATAGAGCGTTGTTTATAACTTGCATAAAAAAAAAAACAATTCCCAAATCGTTGGTAGGCGCTCGTGTCAAATTTATATACAATTCAATGCGTCATTTAAACATGGTTGCTGATCAAACGACACACCTCTGTGTATCTATTTCAGTTTTAGACCTAACTTTATTTAAAGCTTTAGATTTATCTCTTGAATGATGTATGTTTCTTTCTTTTCAACAGTTTATAAACAGCTTGTGTAGTACCTTTGTAATCTTTTCTTAACATATTTTGCACGGGAGATAAATCATTTCCATATGGAATAAGTTTCCTCGGAGCTAACGGATATTGTTTAAAATAGTCATGTAAGTGTAATGCAATCTCCAAATTAAGTTCCAATATACAACCAGTATCATAGTCATCTGGTATTTCCAACATATGTTTGTCTACCCATCTAATTAGTTCATCATTTGTCCATACAAATTTTGTAACCGGCATGTATTGAGACATTTCCAAGCCATGAATTGTATTTAAATATAGGTATGTAATGAATGACCGCGACCTTCACCTTCGTACTCAACGTCGCTACAGCTCCATGACGTGGACATCACTATCATTTACTATCTGATCATTTTCACACAGGTAGTAATCATGGCATGCCTTAGCGTATCTAGGCCGTGCACTCTCAATCGTCAACAAAACATGTAGTCTCTCACAATTCTAATTATACACAAGATATCTTTATTAAACTTGCACCATGTTCTAGTTTTGGTGCACTTTAATAATAAACAGGGTCTGATTGTCATTTTTTGCACAGACATTACGGTACCCGCATGGCATTAATGTATCTTTTATCACATAGAAATCATGAAGATCTCCACGCGCTTTCAAGTATCTCATGTCATCCTGAATATACCGATAATCGTCATTTGATAATTTCGAATCATTTAGACTTGAATAAAAATTTTCTATTGGTGGAATAGCTGTTTTGTTAAACTTTTCAAAGTTATCCAAGAATGTGTATGGGTAGATACTTTCCTCAAATAATTGGATGTCATGTATCCAAAACGTTTAAATGTTTCTGTTAACATTTCCTAGCTCAAATATGTATCCAGCTGTTTTATAGACTGTCCCGTGAATCTAAAGCTGTCTACAAGCCGTAATGTCCTTTTTGCTGCTGTTTCTCTCCATTTGTTCATGAACCTATCATCGTTTTACCTCTTCATCAGGATCAGTTTTAACCAATGTCTTCATGAACCGATTGCTTTCATATTCAGATAAGTTATGAATGAACAATGGTATCCATTGTTGATATTTATAATTCAAATTGCTCTCGTTATGTGCTGATTAAATGCCTATTAAATGGCTATTGTCTCAGGCTTGTTATTTGTCTTTCAAAGATGAGACATGTATTTTTTAAGCTGAAAAGTTTTTCCATCTTCACCTACTCTCTACCACCGTCTTTTGTTTTCTGATAATTGTTCTGATGCATACAACACATTTTCATTTCTTAGAGATATATTTTTGTATTCTGAGTCCGTAGCGTATCGGCAGTTTAATTGCGTATGGATGATTTTATGTAATATCCAGATACAGACGGCTTTCATCGGTTTCGTATATAATTTTGTTTCTATGTAATCCTTTTTTTTGGAATGTCACGGTATCAAGGAATTTTATTTTTCCAAAGAATATTCTTTGACATGTTTGCTTTGAAATGGCAAAACAATGTACTGAAACTGAAGTAAAAAAGATTCAAACGTTTGCATCGGGGTCACTGACATTTCAATTAAACATTTTGATTAGTTCATATCTAACGACGACTACGTATTAATGCAGAGTCAGCGTGGTTTTGGAATAACTTTTTTTGTAAATCTAGGTCTAACTCTTATCATGAAAAATATCACATTAAACTGGATATATTAATAATATAGAAGTCTGGATAAGCCGTTTCTTACTACCAATAAGTTTAATCATTCAAGCATTATCTTGCAACCAATTCCTTTTTCATCATCTCTCATACACACATGCACACACAGTTCGGTGCACAGGCATCAATACTAATTTAAATATCTGATCATGATTACTGAACCTAATAGCAATGAACCTAATTATTGGCCTGGACCTAAATGAATCATCCGGCTCGACTGGACCAGAATGAATGTGCCCACTCGATTGCCACTTCACTCCAATAGTTTATGCATATTAATTCCTTTACTGTAAATTTCCTTTGCCTTTTTTATTGCTTTTAAAACTTTTGTTCTATTTGTTTGTAATGGCTTGTCTTCACGACTTGCCAAGGCAGATATCGGTCTAGCAACTGAGGATGACAGCAATAAATTGTTGCTATGTGCATATTGGAGTAAACAAAAAGAATGCGTAATTTTGTTTTCCATACTATTTAGCTCATGATACACTGCAAACTTCCGATAAGGTCCATTCCAGTGCTACTCAGTACAACAACAGTCGTACTGTCGTTTGTTGTAAACTTTGCCCATGAAGACGTGGGAAATAGTAATGTAAATGTCTGAATGTGCTTTTTCGACCAACCGGTAAATTCAATCGTGTTTATTTAGTAGTGTGTGGCTCAACAATTTCAGAACCTCTCTCTCTCTCTCTCTCTCTCTCTCTCTCTCTCTCTCTCTCTCTCTCTCGTTAATACATATTTCTGATTACTGTTAACATGTTTTCAATCAAAAATGGATTGACTACAGTAGATATGGATGGTAACCGCTTAATCCGTCATTTAAGGATTATTGATGCGTTTCACTTTTTTCCTTTTTGAAATTTGCATCAGTCTATTTACACTTGGCATGTTTACATGTAATATCTCTAAAGGAGCTTGTTATCATCCTTTATAGTCGCAAATATCGGACTAAACATTTAGGACTTTATACTGTAGAGTACATTGCTATGTGTATGGGAGTAAACAAATATAGCGTCATTTCGTCTTCCTATTTTCGCTACCTATGGTAACAATTCCCGAGAAAATGACACGTAAGGTAGGTAAGAGAAAATCATACTTTTAAAACTACCACTTTCAAATTTCTTGAAACTTTGCACGTGATTTGTATGGGAATAGCTGGGTGAAAAGCAGCAGAAAGATTAGTATGTCACCATCTCTGGTTTAGATACCCTGTTTTTAAATTTAGCTGAGAAACTTGGTGTGTCACCGGCCTTTCCAGAGAAATGTCATAAATACATTTTATAATAAACCATCATTTGCGGGATGTACAGCTCCTCTCATTACATAAAGCCGTAAAGTTATTTCTGGCGCTGTGAAACATGAAGAGGTACAAATGTGAAATAAGGTTTATGTCGTTATGGAGCGTCAAAACATAACGGTGAAGTTTTATCTCGACTTCATCTCCTACATTCACTTACAATTATCTTATTGAAACAATGCGGGAAAGCAATTATTTTCATGTTTGAAAACATGCAAAGTTGTTCATCAGTTGCTAATTCATAATGTCCCTATCTAGATTATTGTTAATTTTGCAAATATTATGTATATCAGATTTGAGCGATCTTTGTTTCATGGTAAAGTTGTTTATTCTTAACTACGCCTACGACTGACACTTTTCAGCGAATCATTCATTGTATTATCACTAATAAGTGTGTATAGTAAAAAAACACAACCCGCAAATTTTACTTCGTTTATTGTCCTTTGTATTGATTGGCATATGTGAGATATCTTTTATTATTTAGAAGTATGTTAACAAATTAAAACCAGCAAGGAAAGAAAAAGCCTTTATCATTTTCGTTTTAATTATACAGATGAAATAAAGTAATAAATTTTGTTATTAAATTCCATTTAAACAATAGCGTCTCTTTGAACATGTATTTTGGCCCTTAAAATTGTTTGCAAATACATTTTATTTTTCATTTTTATGTTGTTTGTTTTCTTCACATTTTCTGTTTACTTTGCACAATAGTGCCTACACACAAAACCTGTGCTACAATGAAAATGCTCAATTATATAAGAGGTATTGCATGCTATTTGTATATACGTTGACATTGTTCACATCATATTAAAGTGTGTGTGTCTGTCGATCTACTTGTCCCTCCATCCGTATTTTCTATCTCTATCTCTTTGTATTATTTTGTGACACGAAGTGTTTATTTTTTATAATGACGAAAACAAAACCATTAATAATGTTATTCAAATACCAAGTGGCAATGAACATATAAAATAAGAATTAGACAAATCGGAATTACGTTTACAACACATTGCGGACAGGAAAATTTTAATTCAGTAATCTGGTTGATCACTTCGAATAGTAAATTAATCTTGTTTTATGTGCAGGTTTTTGCAGTAGATTGAAGAATTGATAAAAGAAGAAGATGTGAGTAAGGAAGTCATTTTGAGAGATAGGAAGAAGCGGAGTACTTTTGAAAAAGGAGAACCTAGAGCATTTTGCATGATCAGTGAAATTTACACACACTCTCTCTCTCTCTCTCAATATAGAGCGTCTTGTGTAATCAACATCGTGTACCACTCAATCCTGTGCAACCAGCTTTATTCACGCAGCTCCAATTCTTGCACCGATTTATCGATATTCAAATTAACGGAACAACTCGTCACAATTTTTTCATACATGGCAAATAAATGGTGAGTTGTTATTTATCTGCTGTGATCTTTAATTTTACGTTCGTTTTCCTATCATTTATTTTCGCAGGCACCTCGTCTCATTAGCTAGCCACTGTCAATGGCCGGTAAGTAGGTAAAGCTCTGCCTCTCTATTAGCTAGTCGGCGACGTCACTGACACAACAGTGACTCATTCCATAACGGCAAGTTTGAAAACTTGCCTCTGGACTGCATTTATTGCTTGGCAGTTTCAGATCGGCGAAATGCATCATGGGAAAAAGTATGGAGATTCGGTACTTTCGCTAAGTGGGGGATGATAGAAACTGCGGTTCCACGAGCACCGGAAGTGTGATTCAGTTTTCACTGAATCATTTATTACACCAATTTCTTTTGTAATGCAAGGACGAAAACTTTGCTCATTAACGAACAACCTGACGCGATCCAATGCTTTTGAAAAACGTGAGGCAGTTACGTGTCGATGTGACGTATGTACTATGACGTCGTTGTGTGTTCCTCAACAGGATGAGCGTAAACGATAACGTGTATTGAGTTTAAAGAGACATTATATATATATATATATATATATATATATATATATATATATATATATATATATATTTGTGTGTACTTGTGTTTAAACTTTAAACAGACATTATAAATATATATATATATATATATATATATATATATATATGTGTGTGTGCGCGTGTATTTGTATGTGTATACTATAAAGACAGACTGTGATATATAACTTAAAGCTGCAATTAAGTACTAAGAAAGTATTTTTTGCATTTGCATGTAATATTCATCCATTCATTCATTAAACAGGTCACTTTCAAGCTTTTCATTCTTGCAAGTCGTCAATTCACTTCCTAGTTGAATGTACATCAGATTGTATATCGTCAAGGTAGATAGTTTATAGCTTTTTATAAATGTGTTTCACTTCCTAATGGAATATAGGTCACATGATCCATCGTCGAGGTAGACCTATACGTAAATTCACTATACATTCCACAAATATACAACATTTTCATGTACATTAAACTGCTAAAATATAAGTCATAAGTACTAAAAATACACCGAAACATATCAAATCTATCTGCCTTCTTAGTGAACTTGAAATACTTATGTCGACATGACATTATATATATATATATATATATATATATATATATATATAGTTTATATAAAAATTCAATAATAATAATAATATCATCATCGTCGTCGTCGTCGTCATTAGTAGTATTATCATCAACAAAACTCCATTATAGATCAATACGGCCACACAAAGAATATTGGAAAACACACAGTAGGGACTTCCTTAACATATATATTACGTCAGATACAATTAAATTGATGTTATAGGTCAGGCATTGATTTGAATTTCTAATGTTGTAGATTTGCCAATTAATTATCTTAATTTACTAAATTATGCACCATAGCTTCTTATCCTTCTAATAAGCAGAATGCATAGAAGGATATGAACTAATAGAATTTTGAAGCGTTAACCAAACATTAAAATTACATGACGAGCATCCCTCAAGATTTGCTCTGCCGTTTTAAGGTTGTGCACATGTATATCTAAACCTTGCTGTCTTCTTTTTCTTACTTGTTACATACGATTTATTTTCTTTTTATGTGCTCTTGGTTCTCAAATTGCGGAAGACTTGTATTATCTATTCATACATAATAACTGCCTCGGAGAGTGTAAATGAACAAATAACGTTCGACAAAAGTATACAGATATGTTAGACAAGGTGAGACGTCCTTGCAAACTTGTATTTTATGCTCTAAATTCGTATTTTGTTTTCGTGGCTGCCGTATATATCTTCAATGCAACATCACCGGCTATGCAACATATAATTTCAGATATTAAATTTCATCTTAGATATTATGATTTAAATTGAATTTTCCAGGATGAAGTTACAGATAGATTCGGCCACTTATACGCAGTCTCAGCACTGATATAGTCATAATGAGATATGTTAAAGAAGGAAGGAAGGAAAGTAAAGGATCATTTGTTTTAAATTACACAAGATTAATAACGGCATTTAAAACATAAATATCACATAAATATTGTAATTTAATATACTTAATTTTTTTTTGTTTAATATTTTCAATATATATTTTCTCTTTAATTCATAAATTATTGAATTTTAATAATGATTTTTCCTTCTTGAAAATCCGTATTATAAGCTAAAAGTGATTGGTCAATAGTTTACCCTGGTTTAATATCCGCAGTTTCAATATCTATAAATAAGTTCTCACAAATCAGGAAGAACAATCAATCCTTGCTCTTTTGCTTCTGCATCAGAAAATGTATCTTTTTTATCTTTGAAGTTCTCTCTTAACATTAATCTCATCAGAAATATGTATAAGCTTCTCTCTGCATCTTGGAGTGTTTAGTCTCACCTAATTATACGTATGATGTTGTTGAGTCATTTAACTAAAGTAAGCTCCACCCACCTACCATGATTATATAGTTATCATAATAGTCATTTAATCAACTTTTAATTGTTCATAAAAATTAGGCAAGTCTTTGTTTGGACCATACATATTAAACCATGTTATGTTTTGTTTTGTTTTCAATTTGCATACCTAAATAATCTTATTTCATATTTTTTTTACTTTTAATTCAAATTTTATTATTAAGAACGATTGATACTACTCCTTTTTATTGGTTGGAAAAGTTACTAAAATACTCACCCCACTGACGAGTGGAAAGTGCTATCCTTGGATCCTACAAGAGGATGCGTCATAATATAAAGTAAAAATGTATATGGTGAAAGAACATTATGATACAGGTTTTAGAATTTGTAATTCTTCCAATACTGAGACTCGATATCGGATCTGCGGGCTACGACACAATCGCCGTGTCTGTACTCACCCACCCACATCAATCCACATACTCTATCTCTCTGTATGTCTGTCCCTCTGTCTCTCTCTCTGTCTGTCTGTATGACTGTCTCTCTCTCTCTTGTCCTCGATAAAATGTAATTAATGGTAATCAAAACATTTCACGCTGTGGTCGTTGGGTAAGTGAACGGCTGCCCAAATGGGTATCTGGGCGATGACTGTCGTCCGTGTTGTGGACATAAGGTCGAACGTCTTTAGGTTTTGTATAAGTAAGTCATCTTTAACACACATGACTGGATTCCAAGGAGCTGTGTAGGAACTGTAGGTCAGTAGGTATTGAAGTTACCAAGTATTCATTTTGTTTCTCACAGGTAATGATGAATAATGATTTCGCACTTTACTTTGTCTTTTAAAACTATCTGTCAAGTATCTCGATGGAAAGTCTCTGTACTCTGAATGGAGGTATGAAATGGTCACTCAAGTCTTTCAAGATCGTTTCCTCTGGGATGAGTGTCCATGCTCCTTCGTGTTGCTCTTGACTAGGATGATCTATTTGACAACCATAACAATATTCTCTTCTCAGGAGTGTGATTTTTATGGCGAGCAAAACATAACATTAAATGTTGTTCTTGTTCTGGTCATCGTGACATCATTACTGTTTCTTTTTTATTCTTCTCCACCACTTCGAGTTGTTCGAGTTGGGGTCCGCGATTCATGTAGGTTCTGCCTTCCCCAATGTCATTTTTTTTTCAAATAGTCTCGAGTCACTTGTCTTAGACTGTTGGTTTCAAGAGTATTATAAAATTCTGCAAACAAAATCAAGTTCACTGTGTTCACGAGGACAAGCGTAAACTGAAGTTCCACACGGAGTTGGCCTGAATTTATAGAATGCAAATGCGCCTCGTCGCTGTATTGATCTGAAGTGAAATTAGGTGTCCACAAACCATATCCTCCTGCATAATCGTCTTACAAAATGCCGTGGATATTGTTGGTTTCTAATTGACCTGGGTCTTCAAACAGAGTCAAGGAACATCTCAAGTAAGTATTATGGGCAACCTAAGGTCCAAATGTCTGGTACATAACATCTGACCGTCTCGGGTCACTTCTATCTTGGACACGTTGAAGTGTTGGAATTCTAAAGGGTTTTGATCAATAGTTCCGTTGAGGGCAATATTCCTGACGATGCCAATAAACAAACGTTTAGGCAGTGGACCACGGAAGACATGATCTTCGATTTGGGATCGGAGTTGAGAGGCAATGGTGAAGGTTTTGACTTCCACTCGTTATATAGTAATCTTGACTGTAGTTCTGGTCAGAGATTGACTGATGTCGTTTCCCACATTAGGTAAGACTTCATCACGTCGTACGTAGAGTCTGGTCTATTCGCTGTTAGTTTCGTACCCGTTAACAGCAGCCATCAAATTAAACACGGTGCTACTTCGATTCAATGTCACACGTACACCATTCAACAAATACGTGTCTTGCAATCACATGTCCAAGTGTAAACGATCCATCATTTCTCAAATACACCCTTGCCTGATTTTCTTTTGGCGGTCGTTAAATCCTACATTGCGAGAATTGTCAACCTCTGTCAACTCTGTGTCGTGGAATACACCCAAGGTGTCAGGTTTCCACACCACTGATTTATAGAGGTGTATGTTCTTGGCTTCTTTTCCGTAAACCATGAGATTCTCGAGGTAAGCTCAGTAAGGGTAAGTGCCTATTCTGCTGCTGACCAGTTTGTTGTTAAGTACAAATCCACTTCACTGAATAACAAATGCATGAAATTGCTGAGGGGACTATTATGGCATCGACACAGTTACGTCCAAAAATGTCAAAATCTCTGATGGTTATTCTTTTCGTATTCTTTCTCTTGTTGTGTGTGTGAGGTTTGAAGTGTTTTCAACGTCTCTTTCTGCATTGTCCCTGCCATGAAGGAGAGGACGAATCAATGTCTTCGATAGGAGTGTTGAGTGAGTTTATAGGGATGTCTTGGCGACCAAAGATTTCTGTTCCTTTCTGAATCAACACATTTTTTCTGCTTTCATTAACGCATGTTTGGGATTTTCTTGGGCAATACGTACGCTTTGGAAAAATTCTTTTCCTTGTGTCAAGGTATCATCTTTTAAAGCATGCAATCCTCGAGTCACTATAGGTTTTAAAATGGGTGATACCGTACGAAACGTCGATTTCAACATATCTCCTACACCATGTCTTCGTTATCGAGCTACTCCTCTGTACACAGGATATATGAGTAACAATTCACTGGAGAGTTGTTTTAAAAAATGTAGTTTCACGGTGACTTTTCCTTTAGAGAATATAATATTTTTCAACATCTTCTTTTATATTAATATTGATACTATCATAATACGATTTACTGACAGGAAGATAATGAGGATGCACAATTCTAAGTGAACATGATACGCATTTCATCCTTCTTGGTCATCCCAACAGGAAGTGGCAGAATCCACTTTGAAAGGAATGACTCAGCAACGGAGCGTATGTGTTTCCAACAACGTTGTATCCCACTGAATCAGAGTATACAAAGGTCAAATTGAGTCCTTCGTTCAGTTCGGTAGGGTATCAAAAATACTTGCTTTCATTAATATATGTGCTTAAAACAAGGTCTGCGTTGCCACCTAAAATAGCAAACAAACTGGGAGGAAAGTTGATGGACAGGGTTTTGCTGTCAGAAGTATGCAGTTTGAGACGATGAGAAGGTGCATGGTAGTCAATCAACACACATAAGTGAGTTGTATCCAGTGCTTTGCCAAACTGCTCAAACAAAAGCTGAAATTGTCCCGACGAGATGTCGACCATTAAAACCGGAGACTACAGGAAATTTAATTTCAGTTACGGATTAGCTGGCACCTGCATTTTTATTTTTCTTCATTTGTTATATTTATTCGATTTTTTTGCGTAAAAGCCATGATGATTTTTGTGCAAGTGTTCTTGGACTTGTTCTTTGAGTATGGCTACCATGAACTGACTTTGAAATCCACTGATATTCAAGACTTGAGTGGGATGCATAATTTCTGCCAAAACCACACCCAGTGAGCTTAGTGATCCACTTGTATTGATTGGGTTAATTTGGCAGTGAAGCAAAACAATAGAAATGTCACTAGGTAATGCTAAATAGCAGTAGTTATTTATAGTTCGATGGTTCTTGCCTCCGATGAATTACTCGAAGTCAAAGGAGAATGATTTTCCAAGGGTTCCAGAAGATTGCTGTCACTACAAAAGTTCTGACTAGCGTTAGTGTGGCAACCGTCGTTACTACTGTAAGTACATTTCAACGAGGGATTGGAAAAATGATATCCAACACAACTGATCAGGTAAAATAGTTGCTTATCCCCATGTTTCAAACTCAAGTTTCAACTCACTGCTCCAATGACACAGTACATTACAAAGATCTGGCAGAAAAAGACTTATTCAAGGATCGCGTTCTCCACACCACACTCATTGTGGTTCTGCTTTTTTTTCCGTTATTCGAGGGATGAACTCGAAGAATGGGGTGCAGTGTTTAATGGCTTGTTCGTGAGTTCTACTCTCGAGGGATGAACTCGAAGAATGGGATGCAATGGTTAACGTCATATTTGTGCCTTCTACTTCGTCTTACAAAAGCTGCCATCCAAGTACCGAAACTGGGAGGATATCCTTTCCAACGAACTTTGACTTCTTGGATACGATGTTTTCCACCATTACGTGTTCTGTGATCGAGAATGCTTTCGATATCGTTCACGTCGTCGTCTTACTTGGTCATTAAAAAGTTCCTTTAAACACGTTTCAGTTCATGTCTTCCAATTTTTAGATAGGTGGGTGACGCTTACTCGCTTGTCCTGTGACTAGAAAGAATTATGTCGTCCAGTTTGGTAAATAGCTTTTGCCAAAAGTGCGTTTCGTTTTTCTAATGCAAACCCAATCAATGTATGAATTCCTGCATAGGCAGGATTATAATAAACGCTTACCAAAAGTGTGACCATGTCGATGCTGGTCAGTAAGTTAACCAACTACCGATGCTCTTTTCTTCGTGGCTTTTTTATTTCAGTGCTTTACCTGTCCAACAAGCAACATGGATTATCAATTCTTTTTCTTTACTTCTTCGCTTCTTTCTATTACTCTTCTGCTTTCGAGGCATTGGCATTAGCTTTTTGATCCAACCAAATCTTGATGTAGGTGTCAACATGGGTGTTTTCGCGGGTGGGTTTGAACTCTTCAAAGTCTTCACCTTTCTCTTTCCCTTCCACTGATCTGGATGTGTCTACCTTTTGGTTTTCTTTGGTTTTCTTCACATTCTTGAAATCTCTCATGTCGTCTAAAGCTTTCTATTGAAACAGTTGCAGACGTTGCATTAATTGTCAGTACCGTTGCGATTTTTCCAAATCTGACAAATCTGTTCGATCCATCAACGAATGCAACTCTTTTTGTAAGTGTGACATCTCTGTGAGATTAGGATTAGGTAGTAAGTTAGGTTTATGTTGCTTGTATACAATGGTGGAGTTCCATCGACCGTTTGTAAGGAAGTAAAGTTAATTTTCTCCTTCTATAAAATCCAGGCGTACTGGTGTGATGTCCTTCGATAAAGGTATGTTCTTTTTATGTTTACCTCAAAACTCCTTCTAAACGAGGTCCTGCAATCAATCATAGCACCGAAATTTAACAACGGATTTATCCGCATGGAACGAAATCCTATTTACTGAACGAGCTCTTTTTTCTTTCAACTGACTGGAATGTTCCTTTTCTCCATTTGGCGAGGAACAAACCGATGCCATCCTAACCGCTGCTTTTGTATCTTGATCAAATTCAAGACGTTCAAACAACATTCACACAACGTACCGATGATTCTTTAGGTGCTTTTTGAATGATATGTTCTTGTATTGGGGTATTAGCTATGGTAAGTACTGACAAGGCATCACAAAGTTTAGCTAAACGAGAAGGGATAGCCTGTTTTCCTTTTTTGGAAGACATCTTTGGGCGTCGATGCTGTGACTGTGAACATTGGGAGATAGACATCTTGTTAAGAGGAACTGGAGTTAAATTTGTCCGACACGTCTTCGTTTATGCTGAAATAATTCTCCGCTGATTGTTAGGACGTCGTACCAACTTGACTCTGAATACCACTCGACGACTAGGTGTTGTCAACGGACTAAATATTGCCAGTTCTTGTTTGGGCAAATTCAGAAATATTGTACCATGCCTGTTTTGTCTTGCACTTTTGTTTAGGGGATGCCACCTTTCTGGCTGCAGCAGCAGCTGCTAGAGCAGCAGAAGACATCGATGGATAAAAGTTAAAGTCCCTTAAAGAAGCAGGAGCAGGAGAATAAGAGGAAGGGGAGACTATCACATATCGAGATGTTTGTGAGTACGTGCGCGTTCTAACCGCCGTACCTCTCTTTCTTGAAGGGGTCGTTTGTTTTGTTTTCTTCTTAGGAGCTAATTTGGAGTGTGAACTCACTACCCATCTCTTTTTTTTTCCGTCTCTTGGATTTGAGTTTTTAGTAGGTTTTTGCTTTTTTAGATACAGCATCAGGATTCCATCATGGAAGCGAACGAATAATTATACCGCCTATAGATCCACTTTCACCTGGTTTCAAGATAATTTATTTTTGGTCTGAGTATCGATTCTCGAATTGGCCAGTTGTGTCCAAGCTAGTGCTGTCAAAGTAAACCATCGTAACATTTCTTTGAAGCTGGCTTGTAACAAATGCGAATGCACTTTTGCATTTTTTACGACTGATGACCTACAGTACACCAATCAATATGGCGTGATAATGAGATTTAAAAGGAACTCATGTTGAATATCGTCAGAGAGGAAAGAAGTGAATGGTATTTTTATAGTTGTTTAGATATACAAAAATGAGGAAGCTGACGTGTAAAGGACTATACCTCCTTCTTCACACCAATCTGGTGTGGTAGGTTTAAAAATCGATTAGTAAATGTGCATGTGGAAATTGAGTGGTATCGTCATAAATATAATGTGAACCCCATTGTTTAGCCAACACTTGAACTTAAGATTTGTCTCCTGGACTTTTAAGCAACACCACATAATAAGCATTGAGACTGATGGTGCGATACGCTTTACTTTCTTGAAATATATTTTGAGTAATGCAAATAATACTGGAGTTCAATGGTGCCCATTTCGAGAACACCAAAGTTTAATTTCCCCTTCGCCTTCTCCTAACATGTCATCGAAGATGACGAGATCCGTTTGACTAGAGTCAGACACGATCCCATCATTTCTCAAGGAATCCCTTCAAGAAACTTTCAAGAATCCCTTGACTTTCTTTCAGTAACGAGCAAGCCTATTGCCACTGTTTCTAGAATCAAGCGATACGTTGTGGAGGACGATCGAACAAATGTGATTTGTGTTTGGTCATACATTTGACAAATTAGATTTAGTGCTTTGTTTCTTTCATCAGTCAAGCGTCTTTGGCATAGTCAGCGACCTCTTGTTTCCAAGTATGGAATCCAAGATCTTTCGTGTCATGTACATCCTTCCAGTCGTAATTCTTTGGTATATCCAACTAGCCACACAAACACAGACTTTCTGGTGGAGAAATAGTATTCATCATTAATCGCATCACTTTTTACACAATGAGTTTTCTGTGCACAGACAAAGCTTTGCTTGTCATATCTTTGCATCATTTCGTGATACATTTGCCATTTGCGGTCAGCGAAAGCTGATATTCAGTCCCTAACACACACGCGACACGTCGTCCTAAATTTAAAGGTGCGGTATCGTCTTGTGGAATAAGTTCTTTAAAAACTTCTTGATAATTTACAAAGTCTTTAACGGTGTTATTAACTTTCTTCAACGGAATTCGATCTAACGCTCATGAAAAAAGTCGTGCGATGGCGAGTGTTATAACCTGTCCGCAGAAGAGTCTTATCACGTGTTGGCGTTTCTATTCAGAAGGATCTTTTTCGTTGTTTTGGGGAACGATTTAGTACTAAAGAGCGGTATCTGTACGGTTTCGAGTTGTGAACGGAAACTCGCACTCGTTTCTCGTAGACAATCTCATACACATTTTCCAAAGTTCAATTTACATTTTCTTGAGCAGACAAACATAAATCGTGTAAGGGTCCACCGTTTTAATATGAAAGTCTTGATCCTGACCTGACATTGAAGCTTCTTTCAATACGGCAAAGTTTACCATTCGAGTCAGTGTCGGTCCTTTTACTTTGCACCTCAGCCCCTATCGAATTTGAAATCAAAGGACAAGCTGAAGATTACATCGCTCTGAATAACAGCTGCTTGTACCTCGAAAGTCAAAGTCCTCAAAGTGGACAATGCTAATTAAGGCGTCGATACCAGAATGGCTCCCGCAGCAATTTCATTCATTTCCTATTCAGTGAAGTGGATTTGTACTTGAACAACAAATTGGTCACCATCAGCATAGACACTTATCCCTACCGAGCTCACCTCAAGAATCTCCTGACTTACGGAAAAGAAGCCACGAACATACACCTCGATAAATCAATGGTGTTGAAACCTGACACCTAGGGTGTATTCCACAGAGTTGATAGAGGCTGACGATTCTCACATTGTAGGATTTAACAAACTCGTGGACATCGGCGAGAACAGAAACTACATCAATTACAGACCCCAACTCCAAGTGAAGAAGAAGTAAAGAAAGAAACAGTAATGATGTCACGATGACCAGAACAAGAGCAACATTTAGTGTCATGTTTTGCTCCCCATAAGAATCACACTCCTGACCAGAGAAAATTGTTATGGTTGTCAAATAGATCGATCACATACCTCAACTCCAAGTGGAGAACAAGAAAAGAACGAATCAGTAATAATGTCACGATGACCAGAACAAGAACAATATTACGTGTCCTGCTTTGCTCGCCATAATAATCACACTCCTGACCGGAGAACATTGTTATGGTTGTCAAATAGATCATACTAGTCAAGTGTAACACGACCAGTGTTTGATGATGAATCAAGAAAAAAATTTGGAAGAGTATCTGAAAGGAGCATGGACACTTATCTCAGAAGAGACGATCTTGAAAGAGTTGTATAAAGACATGAGTGACCATTCCATACCTCCACCTGGATACTGAACCAGGTTATGAAACTGACCATTCTCTGTAAACTTATAATATGGAGCTTGAAGAAGGAAAAATTTGAAAATTCAATAATTCATAACTTAAGGACAGCACATATATTGAAAATATAAAACAATAAATTAAGAATATTAATTTACAATATTTATCTGATATTCATGTTCGAAATGACATTAATAATGTTTTATTATTTAAGATAACTCATCAGATATTTCTTTGAGTTCTTTTAATGGGGTGCGGGGATAAATACTTTCTTCTCTTTCATATATAGTCTCAATTTATAATTATACTTTTGAAGTTTATCCAATGAGTTTGTGCTTATAACTCTGTGTCAAATTCAACTCGCCTATCATCTACGTTCCTTTGGACCTAGAGTCCTTTCCTTAGATTTTCTTCCTTCCTACTTTGGCATACTTCCTTATGATAACTCCAGTGCTGAGATAGTGTTTAAGTGGCCGAATTGATCTGTAGCTTCATCCTGGAAAATTCAGTTTAAATCATACCAGCTCCGATGATATCTTGTTGTGTATGATGTTTATATAATATTGGGAAATTATAAATGTTTCTTGACTTTATTATTTCCTTAA
Organism: Margaritifera margaritifera; assembly: GCA_029931535.1. Lineage (NCBI taxonomy): Eukaryota > Metazoa > Mollusca > Bivalvia > Unionida > Margaritiferidae > Margaritifera > Margaritifera margaritifera. The sequence goes on along the minus strand of JAQPZY010000928.1, from coordinate 141,752 downwards.
ACCTTAATGTTAAGTATAATGTTGACATGTTTAGATATTGTCCTTGAATTAGGTTGTTTGCTTAGTAATTGTGTTCAAGGACGGTTTTGGTAAACAAGTTGTTGATTCAATTTGAGATCAAGGTTGATTTTGTTTATATATAAAACTGGAATTTCCTTTAGAGTTATGTGTCAAAAGTCACATACATATATAATATTCTAGAACATTCTGTCATGTGATCTATCTTTATATATACCATGTTTTAATGGACAGTTTTTCAGTGTCGACCTTACCATCAGTCTTTAAAGAGAAATTACAGTTGTGAAAAATCATTCCAAGTTCAGAGAAAGGAAGTTTTAAAAATATTCATTGGATTATAAACGTGCTCATCTACTTTTGGATTTGGGATTTTGAATTGATGATTTGGGGATTTATGTGAACTTATTCAAAGATATTCTGGAGTACTTCATTTGGCACATCATCACATTAAAGACTATTGGCACATCAGTACATTCAAAGATACAGTAATTCATTCGGAACATTCTATATTTAGGACTTGTGATTAGGATACTTAGGATTATTGGATTATTTTGATTTTAATTCACGTTACTGTAAGTGTCTTTTGAATTTTCACTTTAATTGTCAAGAAATAAATTGCTTGTTGATTTTTACTTTATCTTTTGGTTTCCCTTTCTTTCTGTTACATTTTTCTTTGACCATAGAGTCGTAACAATCTGAAATTTTATGCTACATACCCGACGATGTTGGATTGAAGATTATACGGCAGCTACGCAAACAAAATACAAATTTTGAACATAAAATAAAAAATTTCAAAGACGTCTCACCTTGTTTAACATATCTGTACACTTTTGTCGAACGTTATTTCTTCATTTACACTGGCCGAGGCAGTTATTATGTATAAATAGATAATACAAGTCTTCCGCAATTTGAGAACCAAGAGCACATACAAAGAAAATAAATCCTATGTAACATGTAAGAAAAAGAGGACAGTAAGGTTTAGATATACATGTGCACCACCTTAAAACGGGAGAGTAAATCGTGAAGGATGTTCATCGTGTAAATTTTATGTTTGGTTAACGCTTCCAAATTCTATTAGCTGACCTCTTTTAATGCATTCTGCTTTTCAGAAGGATAAGAAGCAATGGTGTATAAGTTAGTAAATTAACAAAATGAAATTAAATGGTAAATTGACAAACTTAGAAATTCAAATCAATGCCTGACCTATAACATAAATTTAAATGCCTCTGACGTAATATATATGTTATGGAAGATCCTACTGTGTGTTTGGCAATATTCATTGTGTGGCCGAATTGATCTATAATGAGGTTATGTTGATAATAATATTACTAATGACGACGACGACGACGACGACGATGCTGATGATATTATTGTTATTCAATTTATATATAAACTCAAACAAAAATGACTAGTATGTGCTGTCACTTCGACTTCACTATTTTAAGTTTACTAAGAAGACAGATATATTTGATATGTTTTTGTATTACTTATGGTTTGTATTATAGTAGTTTAATATACATGAAAATGTTGTATGTATAGGGAATTTACGTATCGATCTACCTTGCCGATAAACCATCTGACCTACATTCCACTAGGAAATGAAAAACGTTTATACAAATATATTAACCATCGTGATCTTGTCAATGTAACTCAAGAACAGTATATTATCTCCTTAACTGAATATCGTATCGAAGAATATTGAATTACCAAATACCGCACTTAATTACGTCGCTGGAAAAGACACTTAAGCGTTTGATAATGTTGTAAAAATGAAAACTTGAAAGTGATGTTTGGAGTTAATTCGTGAATATTACATGCTAATGGAAAAATACTTTCAAAGTACTTAATGGCAGTTAAAGTTATGTATCAAATACTGTCGTCATAGTGTACGCACACGCACACACACCGAGCGAAAATAAATGATATGAAAACGAACGTAAAATTAAAAAGCACAACAGATAGTTATGGACTCATCATTTATTTGCCTGGTATAAAAGAATAGTGACAAATTATTCCGCTAATTTGAGTATCGATCAATCGGTGTAAGAATTAGAGTTGCGCGAAGAAAGCTGGATGCACAGGATTGAGTAATGCAAGATGTTGAGTATACTAGATGCTCTATATTGCGAGAGAGAGAGAGAGAGAGAGAGAGAGAGAGAGAGAGAGAGAGAGAGAGAGAGAGAGCATTTACATTTCACTGATCATGCAACATTATGTAGGTTCTCCCTCTTTTTTCTGTCTCTCAATGTAAGTTTCTTCCTCCCACTTCTATCTTATTCCTTTATCAGTTCCTCAATCCACTGCAAAAAGCCTGCAAACATAACAAGATTAATTTACTGTTCAAGGTGTTTGTCCAAATTCCTGAAATGAAATCCCAAAATGTTTTCCTGTCAGTAATGTGTTGTAAACCTGATTACGTTTTGTCTAATTCTTATTATAAGTGTTCATTGTCACTTGGTATCTGAATAACATTCATATTTTTTTCGTTCTTATAAAAAATATACACTTCATGTTGCAAAATAATAGAAAGAGATAGAGAGAGAAAATACGGACGGAGGGACAAGTGGACAGACATATACACACGCGTTAATAGAATGTGAGCAATATCAACTTATATATGCAAGTAGCATGCAATGCTTCTTATATAAATGAGAAATTTTTGTTGTTGTAGCACACAATGCTCAGGAAGATAAGTCGAAAGATATTGACCGCCCAGGTTTTCTATGTAGGCACGGTTGTGCAAAGTAAGAAAATGTGAAAAAACAACATACATATTAAAAATAAAATATGCAAACTATCGTATTTGCAAAAATAATGTAAGGCCCAAAATACATGTTCAAAGACATGCTATTGTTTAAATGGAATTTAAAACCAAATGTATTTTTTTATTTCAATCACTCTGCAGATATAAAGAGAAATGATAGATGCTTTTTTGCCTGGCTTTAATTTGTTAAAATACTTCTAAAACTAAAAGATATCTCACATAAACCAGTCGATGCAAGGTATAATGAACCATGCAAAATTTGCAGCTTGTGTTTTTGAATATGCACGCTTAGTAGTGATAATAAAATGAATGATTCGTCGAAAAGAGTCAGTCGTCAGCGAAATTAAGAAGAACCAACTTCACTGAAAATGATTGCCCAAATCTGAAAAATATACCATTTACAAAATAACCAGTGATCCGGATATGGTCATTAAGAATTAGCAACTAAAGAGGAACTTTGCATGTTGCAAAGCATGAAAATAATTACTTGCTCGCATCATTTCAATAACATATTTTTAATTGAATGTAGGACATGAAGTCGAGCTGAAACTTCATCGTTATGTTTGACGCTCAATAAAGACATAAACCTCTTTTCACATTTGTACACATTTGGACTGCACAGCTCCAGAAATTACATTACGGCTGTATGTAATGAGAGTAACTCCACATCCCGCAAATGACGATTTGTTATAAAAGGTATCTGTGACATTTCTCTGGAAAGGCCGGTGACACACAAAGTTTCCCAGTTAAATTTAAAACTAGGATATCTAAACAAGAGACGGCGACATACTAATCTTTTGCTGCTTTTTACTCAGTTATCCCCATACAAATCACTTGCAAAGTTTCAGGAAATTTGAAAGTATTTTCCCTTGCCTACTTTACGTGTCATTTTCGCGGGTATTTTTGCCATGGGTGGCAAAAATAGGAAGACGAAATGACGCTATTTTTGTTTACTCCCATACACATAGCAATGTACTATACAGAATAAAGTCTAAATGTTTAGGCCGATATCTGCATCGATAAGAGATGATGACAAGCTCCTTTAGAGATATTACATGTAAATATGCCAAGTGTAAGTAGACTAAAGGAAATTTCAAAAATGGAAAAAGTGAAACGCATCACTCATGTTGAAATGACGGATCAAACGGCTACCATCCACATCTACAGTAGTTACTCCAATTTTTATTGAATGCATGGTAATATAAATCAGAAATATGTAATAACGTGAGAGAGAGAGAGAGAGAGAGAGAGAGAGAGAGATAGAGAGAGATTCTGATATTGTTGAGCCACACACTCCTAAATAAACACAATTGGACTTACCAGTAGAAGGAAAAAGCAGATTCAGACATTTTCATTACGGTCCTTGTCCCACGTCGTCAAGTGCAAAGCTTACAGCAAACGACACTTCTTGTACAGAGTAGCACAGGAATGGACATTATCAGAAGTTCTCCGAGTAGCATGGATTAAACAGTTAAGAAGACAAAATGACGCCATATTTTTGCTTACTCTAATATGCACATAGCAATATTTTCCTTCTGTTATCCTCAGTTGTTAGGCCAATATCTGCCTTGGCAAGTGCTGAAGATATGACATTCCAAACAAATACAACAAAATTTTTTGAAAGCTACGAATAAAGATAAAGAAAAGTTTAAGATGAAAGAAACAATATACATGAACTACGACAGTGAAATGGCAATCGAGTGGGCACATTAATTCGGGTCCAGTCGTGCCGGATCATTCATTTAGACCCATGCCAATAACTAGGTCCGTTGCTAGTAGCTTCAGTAATCATCATTAGCTATTTGTATTAGTGTTGGCCTGTGTGCACGGAGATATGTGTTTGTGTGCACATATGTATGTAAGGAAAACAGAGAGAGAGGAATTTGTTGCAATTTAATGCATGAACGAATAAACTTACTGGAACTAAGAAACGACTTATCCAGACTTCTATATTATTAATATGTCCATTTTAATGTAATATTTTCCTTGATAAGAGCTCGACCTAGAGGTACAAACAAAGTTACTCCAAAACCACACTGAACGGCAATAATCCGCAGATCTGAACGCGTCAAAATGTTTAAATAAAATGACAATGACCACGAAGCAAAAGTTTGAATCGTTTGATTCGTTTCAACTTCAGTTTCAAAACCTTGTTTTGCTATTTCAAAGTAAACATGTCGAAAAATACCCTTCGGACAAAATAGCATTCCTTGATACCATGACATTCAAAGGGTTACATCGAAACAAAACTTTATACGAAACCAACGACACTAATCTGTATCTGGATGTTGCATAAAAACATCCATACGCAATTAAACTGCCGATACGCTACGACCTCATAATACAAAAACACATTTCTAAGAAATGATAGAAGAGTCGGTATGCATTAGAACAATTCACAGAACACAACAACTATGAGAGTAAATAATTAGATAGATATAATTCCTAAAACCAAAAGCAACATAAAAGCATTAATTAAACGTTTTGCATGTTATTTACTGTGATTTTAAAAGTATCATTAATAGTGTTATGCAATAAAAAATTAAATATCATGGATAATAAAAGCAGCTAAAACATTCCATCGTGGTTTAGTTAGGTCCTCAATTCAATCCACAAAAGATATTAACGAATAGTGTACACTTAAGTAGATTTTTTAAAAGTATTTTATAATGTTTTGGGTAAGATAACAAAATCGGTGTATGAAGAATAAGATTTTTAAAATAAGCAGAACATATAGTGTTCATAAATGAAGATGAAAAATCATTTTAACTCAAACAATATGTTTTATCTCTGAAAGAAAAATATTTAATGAAGTCTGAGACAATAGCCATTTAACAGCCAAGTATAGTTCTCCAACACATAACGAGTGCAATTTGAATTATAAATATCCGAAATGCGTACCTTTGTTCGTTCATAAGATATCTGAATATGACAGCAATCTGTTCATAAACACATTGGTTAAAACTTATCCTGATGAAGATGTAAAAAGGATTTCCTAGTTTATAGGTTCATGAAAAAATGGAGAGAAATATCAATAAAAAGGACATTAAGGCTTGTAGACAGCTTTAGATTCACGGGACAGTCTACAGAACAGCTAGATACAAATTTGAGTGAGGAAATGTTAACATAAATAGTTTAACGTTTTAGAGACATGAAATCCAAATATTTGAGAAAGGTATCTACCCATACGAATTCTTGGATCACTTTGAAATGTTTAACAAAACAGCAATTCCACCAATAGAAACGTTTTATTCAAGTCTAAATGATTCGAAATTATCAAATGACGATTATCGGTATGTTCATGTTAGCAAGATTACTATATGATAAAAGATACATTAATGACATGAGAGTACCGTAATGTCTCTCTGAATAACTACAACCAGACCCTGTTCATTATTAAAGTGCACCAGAACTAAAACATGGTGCAAGTTTATTAAAGATATCAGGTGTATAATAAGAATTGTGACAGACTACATGTTTTCTTGATGATTGAGAGTGGAACGCATAGATACGCGAAGAATGTCATGAATACTACTTGTATAACGATGATCAGATATTTATTGATAGTGACGTCCACGCCGTAGAGCTGTAGCGAATGTGAGTATGAAAGGTCATGGTCGATGTCATTCCAACAATATTCATGGCTTTGGATGTCTCAATACATACCGGTTAAAAAAACTTAGGTGGGCAAATGATGAACTAATTAAATGGGTAGACAAATATATGTTGGAAATTGCCAAATGACTATGATATTGGTTACATATTGGAGCTTATTTTGGAGATTCCATTACACTTGCATGACCATTTCAAACAATAACCGTTAGCTCTGAGGAAACGTATTCCATATGGAAATTATGGCACCCCGACAAAAGCGCGCCGACAAAAGCCGCCGACAAAAGCGCACAAAGACAAAAGCGCGTAGGACAAACGCGCGTCGACATAATCGAGCAAAGACGAAAGCATACAACAATTACCATTTTGTATCTCTAGTAAAGAAACTAACAAATACAGCATTAAAGATCATTAAGCATCGTTTATTAATTAATATCTCAATATGACCTTAAAGATCAAATAACATCATCTATTCATTAACATCTCAATATGCAAAACGTTCAATGACTACAAGTGTCTTCTACAGTGCAACGTTATGCGCGATGCCGCGCAGATAGTCCATTGTTGACACATTGCCGTATGTCGGAATTAAAGCATGCAGGCGCCGATTGAGTTGAACAATGATCGTGTTCCTCAAGAAGAAGCAGATTCTGATTCGTGCCAAACATCAGAATGCGATTTCCGTCTTTACGAAGCCGATAACCATCACGTAAAATGTGTTCTTTCTGCTTCTGCGATTCGGTTCGTTCCATAACTGCAAATGTGTGGACATAAATATGTTTGTGTGTTATTTATGCAGTTTCAGGTACGCAAGTAGCTTTGAAGAATGACTCTTCAAATAATATTTGGAACTTAGAAATTATGTTACTTTTCATGTCTACTTCAACTCGTAAGGTTTTGTCGGCGCGCTTTTGTCCTGCGCGCTTTTGTCGGGACACCGGAAATTATGTATCTCCCCTGCAAAATAAGCTAATAAATAATCACAAAGGTACTAAACAAACTGTATAAAAATTGTTATATACATTGAAAAAGAACGAAATATATGTCATTCAAGACATATATATAAAGCTTTAAATACAGTTAGGCTTAAAACTGAAATAGCATTGAATTGCATATAAATTTTGAAACAAACGCCTAACAACGATTTAGGAAGGTGATTTTTACAATTTATGAACAACGCTGTAATTCGTAAACAGATGGAGAATCTCGGGAAACAACAAAAAAAGCTAAAATATATGCAGATGACAATACCTTTTTAAAATGCCAGAAAGATTTATCATTTGCTTAGAGAAAAATTATTGATCATGATTTAGTGTTAGTCAGTTTTACAAATAAGAAAATCAAATTAACCAAACCAGTTTACGGAAGTTTTACAGTGTCTCAGAGTTACTCAAATGGCTAATGCTTGCATTTTACTAAAACAAGTTCGGAAAGAAAATATTTTGACAAAATGAAACTTTTGGTGACATATACTCGTTTCTTGTGTATCTATATTGAGACAGAACACTGTTACAATGACATGGAGGATAACATCAAGTTGTATGACACTAGTTACTATCCGAAGTATAACATATTTGGTATCCCACAAATGAGAAAGAAAGTTATTGGAACTTTCAAGGATGAGTTAAACGGTTTACATATTCAAGGGATATGAGGGTTAATGTCAATACATTAACGACGTACAAAAATGAATAGAAAGTGTGTAAAGAAGTATAAAAAAATGTGTAATAAACATAATTTAAAATCTGAAATGAACATATGATCCTTAATGAAATACAAGGAAATTTACCAGGAAATGCATTTATTTAGATCATTCAGCCATGAAATGTACAGCATGATAATGAGTAAAGCTGCCTTATCTATGTATGTAGACAGGCAGCTTGTGTTGACAACATTTGTACATTACTTTGATTACACCTAATTATTATATAGTCATGCAGCTTAGGTTCAGTCATTGCATATTGCAAAGCAAAAGGGAAACTCTGAAAGTCAGTTATCTTTGTTCTGTTTGAGAGTTTCTACAATTTATCATTTCATTTTGTATGGAATAACATAGTTTTTTTCAAAAACAGTTTCCATTGCTTGTAGTTTCCTTACTGTAAAACACAACCAAAAACGTGTATTATCTCTGAAGTCTTTCATTACAAAGTTGTGCTTTTACATAATAGCCCATACGGATACTTCAAAATATCTACTATTAAAAGCCTATGTAGTTATAACAATACCGAAATATGTTGTTTTCAATGTTTACCTGAGCATCAGACAATACAAATAAACATATTTTCTGAGCATCAACATTTGTTTATCTGTTCATTTGCAGATGAACATCTTCATATTTCGAGATACCAATTATTGATTAATTTGCAAATTTGGACTGCAACGTCTTGCTCTTGATGAAAATTTATGTTTGTGAGCATTACTGTAATAAATTCTTTTTCGTCGGTACTATATGATGCCAATCACTATATTAGTGAGGGCTATTGTCAATGAAAAGGAAGTCAACAAGTTCTACCAGACGAATGATGGAGATTGCTGATCAAGCAATAAGCATTTGAATATGACTTAGGAAAAACCAATACAATATTTTAAAAGCCTGTGTTCTTGGTTCTGTTCTTGAGTAGAGTGATACGTCTCTTTACAAAACGGAACCAAACTGTCACAGGTATTGGATCCATCAAGCTTTCAACGGTAGGTTCTTTTTCCAAAATCTTTGCAGAATGAAATTGGGAATATATTGTGAAAATTTCATGAAACAAATAAAGACTCCACTGAACTATATGCAACACCAAGACAGTTTTTTTGCAGATCGAACAAAACATATGGCAAAAGAAATTCAAACAAGATATATTGAGGAAGAATTACAAAACATTTTGTTTAGAAATTAAGAATGTAGTTATGGAATATCGATACATCGGCAGAAATTAAGCTTTAAAGACAAAAGTAAATTTCTCGAGACTGTTGAAGTTTGTTTTGTTGATTTAGATGGATAGAGACGGCGATTTTGATATTCTTTTACATTTAGTTTATAAGACAATATTTTAACCAATTTCGAGAAGCAGTTATTCCAAGTTCATTAATGTTAATATAACAGAAATACAAATGGCAGGGAACCAGCATTTTTAAGCATTACAAAAGAGCTACCGAAAGACCCCAACGACGAAAATGGCTGATTCAATCCTGACGTTTTAGCGGGAGAACAAACTTTCAACCACTATTTAAAGTCAATGAGGGGTTACTGCATTTCCTATCGGAAAATGTGGCTTGGCTGGGTAACATGCTATAGGAAATTTGTATGGAAAATATTTGACTGCCATCAATTATATCTTTGATATACTTCGAAAGGAAGTCTATTGATGTAATGTAGACCACTGACACAAATTATATAACACATATAACATATACAAATAATAAGTGAGTGAGCTGGAAAAATATACACATAAACAAATACTGACCATTATTCATTAGATTGTACATTACAATATTCTTGGATCGCATTTCTATGTTTAAATGCATATAATTGAAAGAGTGCATATTGAGTTAGATGTACATTTACTTCTACTTTGAAGAGTAGATACACATTTCTCCTCTAAAGGGTGTACATGAAGATATTTTGGTTAATGCACATATAAAATGGTATTCCGTTTCGATATCACTTTCACAAAAGAAACATATTCTTTCATGGTTTAATTTTAAAGGGCAGGCAACATGAAGAACATAGTAAGAGCGGTATAGAAAGAGACGAAATAACTAATAATGTAACCAAGATAATTAATTCATTTCTAATCAGTTTGAAAGCCCATCTCAAGTAAACACAGTCCGAATCATCGCATCACTATATCACCTGGCCTGGAATAAGAAAAAAAAAGCTTTCAAAAATGTCCTTTTCAATTGAGGGCAGTGAAGCACCTAGTCTCTGAAAGTCGGATGCAACAGTATATTGTTATATATGTACATATTTTGGAATATTGACCGCAAAAGAAGTAGAGTTTATGGTAAATTTGAGGATATTGTTTGTTTTCTTTGAGCCACATGCAAGCAAAAAAGAGGCTGACCTAGCAAATGTCCTCAAGTTTGCATGATATACACAATCCTTCCTTGTTTTGTGATGAAACTACAATGCGACAAACCACTAAGTTTGATTTCCTCAAGAAATGTGAACTTTTCCCAGTCAATTTACAAGATCTTTCGGAAACCAAAGTTGAATTGTAGAGAATAAATTATCTACAAATTGGCAGGATCATGTTAAACGTCGTATTTACCGATTGCATAATACATACGAAAAATGGTATGAAACGCGATATGGGTTTGTTCACTGCCTGACACGAGACTATTGTTTGTGATTGATAAGACAACCTCGACTCTGTTGTTAATCACATCATATATATATATATATATATATATATATATATATATATATATATATATATATATATATATATATATAATACACCAAGATAAGTAACCATCAGATATCACGTGAAACAAAGGCTAATGAACTCATCGAATTCAAAACACAATATGACATTTTCCTCTTACCATCAAAAGGTATCAGCTCAATCAAGGTTTACCGTATAGTTTGCTGGACGTTTTGATATTGTTTTATTGTACCATGCTAGTGTGGTTCATATGCAAAGTCATATATGTACATGCACAATGCACAAATCATATTTGTGAACCAACAGTAATTCGTTCCAGTTCATGTAGGGCCCCGGATGGCCGAGTGGTCTAAGGCGCTTGCCTTTGCAAATTACTCACACGTCTCATCTCTGTCAGCGTGAGTTCGAGTCTCGGCTAAACCAACGTGAGTATGTGAGAAAGCTTGCCAGTAGCTTCCGATGGGTCAGTAGTTCTTCTATGGATCTTCCCGGGTTCTTCCTCCACCATATATTCTGGCCGCCATGTATAGTCTCTCATGTGCTGAAAAATGATGTTAAATGATGTTAAACCACAAAAAAAGAGAGAAAAGCGAAAACTGAAAGATATATGAAATATATTTATATAGGATGACACCGATATAATCAAACAGGTTATAGAGTTACAATTCCTTCCCAGCAGAAATCGAACCCATTCTGAGAGTAAAGGTACTGTCAGAGGAATCCTGAGTGGCTGTGTATATAAACAAGAGCAAATAACAGAGTTTTGTTTCCGTTAACACATTTCTTGCGCGGAATGATACAGTGAACATTGCTGGCGTGGAGTTACTGTAGAAACATCACTGTCACAGGATGAAGCCGGGTTGGGACTGGATTAGTGAAGACACCGAAAGCAACTGCGTTAATAAGATGTTTATTTATAACGAATTATCACGCGGAAAATCAATAGCGCTTACTGGCCATGCTCTGCTTTCGATAGCAACCGCGACTCTCTGGACAAATCCCTTCCTTTTCGGACAATCGGGCGTGATGTGACCCCATTCCTTACAGGTGAAACATTGTCTATCCCTACGATTTGTACCCTTCCCAGATTGAAAGTTTCCGCCTTTATTAGTACCAAGTTTCTCGGGTTCTCTGGGTCTCTGATCTTTAGCTTGATTACCTCCCTTGTTATCCCTTGAGACCACATTATGGGTACCTCCCCGAGCTTCAACGAAATAGTCTGCCTGAGTAGCCATATCAGAGATATTATTGAAGGACTTTTCCCTCAGGAACAAGTACAATTCCTTACCACAAGTGTTTAATAGCTGGTTCCTAAGTAAAAAAATCGGTAGGACCCTCGAACGTTTTTTGAATCTTACCACATTCAACCCAACGCTGGAAATAATTCCCGTCCTACTGACGAACTGGGTGAATGTCTCGCCTTTCTCGGGTTTACTATATTTAAACTTTTTGCGGAACCCTTGTTCTGTCAACTCGTATCTCTTAAGGAGTGCCTCTCTTAACGCGTCATAGTTCAATGCGTCGTTTATGGGTATACGCGAATACACATCTAGCGCTTTACCTTTAAGTAACGCGCTGAGATGGAGCGACCAATCATCTTTTTTCCACATCTGGATGGTGGCATATCGCTCAAACCTATGTAAATAACTATCTAAGTTATCTTTGTCATCTTCAAAAGGGGGTAATTTAGGGCCTCTTAACTTTGATTCTTGTTGTCCATCTTTCTTAGCCTCTAATAATTCAACTTTCCTTTTATACTCTCTCTCCATATTCCTGTCTTCTAACTCTATGGTTTCTAACTTTGCTTGTTTCTCAAGTTCTCTTACCTGCTCTATTCTTTCCCTTTCTGCTTCCCTTTCCCACCCTATCCTTTCCTTCTCTGCTTGCTTCTCTAATTCTATCTTCTCCTTCTCAAATTCCATCTTCTCCCTTTCAAATGCTATTTTTCTTTCCTCAACGTCCCTCTCTATATCTCTCTCCTTTACCCTTTGATCCCTTTCCCGAGCCTGCTCCTCCTGAACGAATTTTCTAAGGGCCTCCCCCTCATACCCAAACTGTTTGCCCAACTCCACTAGATCTTTGAGTGACGACATGATAAATACTGTTGATAAGATCACCAATCCTAAGTGCACTATCATATAACACATACAATTTTAGGATTACACAAAAAAACGTATCTTCCATTTCCAAATATATGCAATATGTATATATGTATATATGATAAACAAATGACAAATAAAAGAAAATATGAGTGAGGTATTAACTCACCGGCCTGAATTATCTCTTGTCAGGAAGGTCACAATCTGAAATAAATAACTGAAAAAATCTTACCTGAGTCAAGACCTATGCAAACTAACGTCCGTGTTCCCACTAATCCAATAATCCCACTTCTGACACCATTTGTCACAGGATGAAGCCGGGTTGGGACTGGATTAGTGAAGACACCGAAAGCAACTGCGTTAATAAGATGTTTATTTATAAGCGCAATTTAAAGATGAACAAATCTGACACCATTATAACAAAAAGATAAGGAAAATTATAAAGTTCCTAACATGGAACTAGCAACAACAAGTAACTCAACGAGAAAAATCAAAGATGAATTTAACGAATGGAATTTTAAACAAACGTGAATAACATCCTATCACCAATCAACAAATAAGAGTATATGATCTACACCCTAATATAAACAAGGTCTTATTAAGCACCAAGGGTGACTAAAGCATGTGATTTATGCACTTATCAATATAATACTCATTTGTTCATCAATCTATTAACTCATCAATTTATCAATTCATCAAGCGTTATTGGAATATGTATGAATTTATGAATCTATCGTTCATATAGCGATATTGAAATGGGAATGCATGAAATTATGAATCTATCACACATATAGCGATATTGAAATGTGAATACATGTAATTTTGTTCAGATAGCCATAGTGAAAATAACAATAACATGGAACACGTAAGATATATAACTATCGTGGCGCCCATTTGACGACCAAGATGTATCTCCGGTTTCACCCGCTCTAGTCAATGGTCAAGGAGCCACCACGCATGGTCCACCCCTCCCAGTTTGTTGAAGGATCCCTCGAGAGCCTTCACATTCAACACAGACCCAATGGTCGCGAAGCCTTGGTCCCAGCTAAAAGTATAACAACTAAACCGTGTAGTACATATGACACGGTTAGTACTTTTGCATTGATATATGTTGCGCATGCGTTCACATGAATTACATCTTGTTACACATTACATTAATCATTCAATGCATGCTGCGTATAATTAAATAAAATCCGTCTGTTCAGTTACAACACATAACTAACTTGAACCAGACTATAATATTTCTAATATCATGGCGTTGTATAACCTAGGTATTGACTCTCTGTAGAATTTTGAATAAATTCTAAAACATCTAATATATGAAACAATTCTGTCATATAAAACGAATAGTGATAAAGAATACAATCTTAAATTTCACATGCCGCGACAGCTGAAGATTTGCTCACGTAAAGAAGTAAGCTCTCTGACAAGACTCGTCGTAGTGTAATTTGTTTATAGAGAATTTGTTCTATATGTACCCTAGCTGTGACGGATATGCGCAGCTAGGTACTTGCGTTTTCACTGCAGGCAATTTGCACATGCAGCATGGGGTGAATCGCGCTCAGTATTTCAAAATAACTAGAGCCGAAAAAATAAACCACCCTCGAGTAACGCTCTAGTCGGAAACGAAACCCGAATACATTTTCGATCACATATCATATTGATATAAATCATACACAATTCCGTGACTATCACAGAGCGGTCGTATCCGAGAGACTTCAGAAAGTAACATCTATAAACAAAACATGATTGTGAGTTTATTTGTAATGATTTCAGTTCTTTATTTCATTTATTTCTGCATTCAGATCTGATTGTGTGTGTGCGTGTGTGTGTGTGTCCTTCGCAAGCTTCAGTCTAGTTCGGTAACAGAGGATGCACCCAATATTCGATTATCGCTTAATTTCGGTTTGCAATCAACACTCATCAATGCTTGACTTCTCCGTCATTTTCGAACATGATTATGATTGTGATGACAGTTAAAATCACTACTTAAACAGTTTTATTACTATATTTAATCAATAGTTATTTTCATGAAAATGTCTATCGCTTGTAGTAGAATTTAACAAGTATAAGATACTTTATGGGTGACCCAGAAGATTGAGTAGCAACAAGTCGTGTAAGTTCAGTCACGGAAAATTCGCATCATGCACGCGGACAACTAATGATAAAAAGGTTAATACTTGAAGCGTACTTTTGTTGTTTGGAGTTCGTTTTCAGGCATTTCATGGTAGCGCCTCGTCAATGATTACTTAAAAGAATACTAGAGCGTCCACAGTCTTTACGCATTTTAAGATCTGTTCATACTGAAGAGAGAGAGAGAGAGAGAGAGAGAGAGAGAGAGGGAGCAAAAGAAGAAGAAAAATGAATAGGCCTAAATATAGAAATACAAGTTCGAATAACATACATAATTGCAGATATATTTCCTAAATGGAAAGGGAAGTGGTTCCAAAAGTGATATAGCGATATAAAGCGATGTAATTTTTCTCCCATTGATACATTTTATATCTCATTATGAATTATATGATTAGAGACAGTATTAGGGTATTAGTATTAGTAATTTTCAGGTCAATAATTATATATGAAGAAAATTTTTTTAATGAAGGTTGTACTTGATGTGCGACTAATTATTATTACTTCGTTTCGCCTTAAGCTTGTATTTGGCATGTGACTATTATTATTACTTCCTTTCACCTATCAAATAACTGTATTAGATTGAGGTTAAACAAATTAATACATAACCGTGGCAGTTATTATTACAACAGGCTGACGTGGGTATACGCTTGGACTGTCACGACATAAAAAGGTTGGTTTTCACTTTGACCAAATCTTCCGGCTCTGTTTACTAGTATTACCCATATTACATCGAAATAAAAAATACATACTGATATGTTACGATTGGAAAGCTCGGAGCAATGAACATAGGAACATCAAGGAACACATTTGCAGCACATCAGTACTAAACCTGGAAGACAGCAGGTAACAATTACGGTCAGAGGTACTAACATTGATTTTTTGATGATTTTAATATCTCATATGAATTCTTCCATCTGTACATATTCGCAGATTCAGATACGTGTCAACCGAAAATAGTTAATATGTGGCGATATGGCGACAAAATTACTCTATAGCACCAATGGGAATGTTCTTGGGTAAATATTTTCTCAAGGTTTGGGTACGGGTGATAAGCTGATACCTGACAAAAAGTTTAATAAGACAGCATCGGGAATTTTGGATTTTTTCATTAGGACAAATTCCCCAATAGTTTGCAGTTGCGGTATGTAGTATAGTTCATTACGCTATATATCGGTCCACCTGAGTTAGACTTAGTCAGTAGCATCTCGAGGAACTCAACTGAATGTCCCGTTGAGTTGTAGTGGTTGATGAGTTTTGCATTCATCATGTTTCCTTCTGTTCCCCACTCCTTCTAAGGTGCTACTTGAGCTCACTGAGTCACTTTTCAATATAAGAGAGAGAGAGGGGAAGAAGTTAGTTAGGATGTTACAGGGTGGGGATCTGCATATTGTTCAAGTTATGACCCACTGTCTCAATCTCTAGCTTATTAAATGGTGCTGGAGGAGTTCAGGTAATTACCTACGTACGTGCGTGCATACGTACGGTATAATAATATATCGCTGTTCTTCAAAAGAATATATATATATATATAGATGGCTAAGGGGTGGGGAGACACACAGAATGATGTATTTTTCCAGTGGAAGATATTTTTGCTCACATGGATTTACCTTTACATGACCTGTTACTGTATATGTGCTTATAGAGTGGGAATTTCTATAGCTTTCAAGATATATGCAGCCCGCCACTTGTCTTCAGATCAATTCCAAAGTGTTGCCACAGTCTAGAAGCTTACTACTATCACTGACCCAAGGTTTAAGTTCTTAGCTTAAAGGGTGGTGAAGGAGTTCAAGGAATTACTTACGCAGGTATAACATTACCTGCTCACTTCGACGACGTGGATATAATTGTAAAAATGAAGTTAACTGTAAATTCTTAATTCCATTGTTGTTTGATAAAACCGGTTGTATGAAGTACCGTAATGGTAATGTAGCTGCATATTTATGTTGCAGTGAGGTTAATATCGGATATCAGAAATAGCAATTTAAGATATTTATGCAATTTTCAGCTCAACGTCTACCAGCTGTGTCGTTGTAAATAATGGTGTCCTGTGCCTCGTGTCCTGGACGAGAACGACATGACGTATACGTTTTTTTCCATAAGGGGACAGATGGTAAATAATATTGAGAAAAAAAAACGTTTTGCATTATAACCGATTTCCGCTGTCGAAAGCTTACATGTATAGATGGTTAAAATACATTGTATTATAGTTTTGCATTGGCTAGCGCATACATGAAAACATTTTAATTGTTAACGAAATGGATATACAATTTTTTAAAGGGCAGCTGTTATATTTAATTCAAGCACATCAGCCAGAATATTCAATGCCCTCTGATTAAGTCAATATAAATTTAACATTACGATGATTCAGAACTTCAGCGATATACCCTTTACATGTCTGTATGTTTATTAAATGTCTCGAGTAATAGAAAATAGAGAATACGCATCTATCTATCTATCCGTGTGTTTGTCTCTATGTTCGTCCATCAGTCGGTATAACAGCTTAACTGAAAAAGATAGCAAGGTATCTTTTCCTGAGGGCGATGCAGACTGTTTGGAGACCTTGTGTTGAAGTGTTGTCTTATTACTTTTAAAATTCATTTGTAAGAATCTCATATCGTTGCACGGATCAAAGGTGGAATGATTTTATGTTTTTCCTTTTCAATTTTATCGTCCTTTCTTTCCAGAATGTATATTTGAATCAAATAATATACAACTATATGGAAGAAGAAACGCGGGAGTACTTGCCGACATAAATGAATTCGAAACGGTTATTCTGAATGGCATTCAAAGAAGAACCGACATCGACATCGTTTACAGACGAAACGACATCGACAGCGGTTACAAAAGTGGTAGGTATTTACATTTTAGCGAAACCTACTAGAGAAAACATATCTTCGACAGCGATCAGTATATGAAGTTAGTATGCAGTACATTGGGAAAATATATCCTTCTCTGAACATTGAACAGAATGTGAAGGGATTTTCGTAATTATTTTGAGAATCCTCTTGCATTATATTATAATGTATAAATTCATTTTTGACATGTGTATATTTTTCTCGTGCAATATTATATCGAATTTTCTAAATTGACCTAATTTGTAGATAATCAAGACTCTTGATGCATTGTCATTTGTCTCATAGATTTTACAATACAACTTTCGTGAATAGATTGTGCTGGAAACACTATGAACTAAGCTCAAATAAAAATTAAGTAACCAATGTCTTATTCAAGCAGAACTTCCCCTGTTACTTTTAACCGATGATTCGACACAAATTTCAAATAAAAAGATAAAGTCTATGCAAGTTTTTGCAAGCGGTAGACTGTCGATGGAGAACGAACTTATAGAACATCCAAAAATTAAAGATCTTATAAACTTTGCGAGATATCTTATCAGCTTTATTAGAGATCTGAAAACAATATAAGGTATCTTATAAAAATTAATTCAGATATATTTTAATATGTGAAAATGTATTATTAAGTTTATAAGATTTCTCATAAAGTAAAATCTATAAGACATAACATAAAGTATATCTCATATACCTACTGACAACTGAATTTAATGCCCTGTCGAACTGTCAGAATGTTTTATATATCTCCGGAAACAACCATCCCGCTGAAAAAATATCTGAATTCGTTGATTTTCACCTTCGGCCTTTCGTGGAGAAACTCCCTTCATATATCCAAGATACAACGGACTATCTCAACAAAGCACCAAAAACTAACCTTACAAATGACACTACCCTCGTCACCATGGATGTATGTTCCTTATACACCAACATCCCACACGAGGAAAGTATCATAGCCTGCAAGAAAGCATGGGATAGTCGATCTGATCCTTCCCCTTCAATGTTCTATTTGGTCAAACTATTAACACATGTTCTCAAGTTTATTAATTTTGTATTCAACAACCAACACTTCCTAAAAATTAATTGGACTGCAATAGGAAGTAAAATGGCACCTTCGTATGCCAATAGTTTCATAGGAAAACTCGAGCAAAAGTTCCTCAATGAGGCACCATATAGACCTCTAAGCTGGTGTAGATTCATTGACGACATATAATCACAATGGATCGAAACGGGCAACAATTTCCAAATATTGTTTTAATTCGTCAATAACTTCCATCCTTCGATTAAATTTACGTCGGAGTCATCAAACAGGTCCAGGATCTTTTTTGATACTCAATCTACCCTCCTGGAGGGGAACATATACACTGACCTGTATTCTAAACCTACTGACTCTCACCAGTATCTACTCGCGACCGGCTGCCACCCCAGCACATAATAAAACAATTCTCCCTTACGGTTTGTTCGTACCAAACGCATATGTTCTAATCATGCTAACTTTGAAAAGAGACTCGGAGAGCTCGAGGGGACCTTAGAAAGAGATGATACAGAAAACTAGACCCCTCTATAGAGGAGCCCTCCTGAAATATAAAACCAAGAAAACAAACAAGCGTGTCCCCTTTGTGCTACCTTTTCACCCCGATGCCCCAGACCTACAACAGATTATTCGGAAGCATGGGCACCATACTGAATCGTCCGAACGTCTGAAGGGTATATTTCAAGAAGTTCCTATGGTTGCGTACTTTAGATCTAAAAATCTCAAGGATCATCTGGTACGTGCCAAGGTAACTTCAAACAAGACCACATATTCAGGCACACATCGTTGCAGAGGCTAACGTTGCCTAAGTTGCAAACATATTCCCGAGAACGAATCTTTCCGAAGTTCGACAAGAGTAGTTAGCTACACGATCAATCAGAAGTTAGGATGTTGAACCATGAATGCAATCTATCTTCTGACGTGCAAGATCTGTGCCACTCAACATGTTGTCGAAACCGTTAATTTCAGAAAGAGAATGAATTATCACAGAAGCCACATTCGCAACTAAATCAGCGCGAAAGTCGCCAACCACTACAACTCGACTGGACATTCAGTCGAGTTCCTCGAGATGCCACCAATTGAATCAAACCTGGGGTGTACCGACATAGAACGCACACGGAAGGAACAATACCGGATACTACAATTGAAACTCATGGGGATTTCGGACTAAATGAAAAAATATAACCTTCCCATTGCAGTCTTATCAAAATTACAGCCAGTCATCAGTTGTTTCACCCATACGCAATTTTTGCGATAATATTTAATCAAGTCATTACATGTATTATTTTAATTATTTTATTTTCATTATTATAATTGTTTATATTATTATTATTATTATTATTATTATTATTATTATTATTATTATTATTATTATTACTTTTATTGTTATTATTATAGTTCTTCTCCATTATCCAGCTACACAATTCTCTTGACATCTTTCCTTTAGAACATTTATGCATAAATCTACCAGGATATAATTTCTTTAACAAATCTTGTAGATCGCGTTGATATTTCGTCTCGCCGTGTTTCCGTGCTTTGCTCACAGCCTCTAATTAGGTCAAAACATGTTGGTTTTCTATGTGATAGACAAAATAACCCGCTCGTTTATTATTGTTACACAATTTTTCATTTATATATCTCACTTCGCAAATTCCTCCTAGTGATTCTTACATATCGGAGTCCAGAATTTGTTTTAGAATTTGTGTCTAGTGTTTGTTTTGTATATGTAAGCTGTTTATTTACCTAACGAAGAGTTTGTATAGCTCGAAACGATGGGAAACAGTTTTAAATTTACGCAGTTATATATATGCATGAGAGAGTACTATTGTAGCACAACCTTTCGAGCTGGAAAAGCTCTTCGTCAGGTTGAGAGTTTAAAGTATGCATATGATGGTATAAGGAAAACTACCTATTGCAATAAATGGAGTAAGTTCAGTAATGTGAAGGCAAAATCTACGAAAAGCCAACTAAATATGTTGACGAGATTGGGAAATTGAGAACAAAAGGTTCTTGCATGAAAAAGAAAGTGTTAAAAATTATGACGAATTTAAAGCATGCACAATCGGCACGCAGAGGAGATGTTTCCTCTTGTTCATCACAGGTATCGGATGCAAGCATCGTAATAAAATGGGTCACACGCATGGAAACAATATGTTCAGCGGTTCAAACCCCTTACAATACATGGCCCCTTAGATAAAGATATAATAGCGAAAATGATTGTAACTCCAGAAATTGCAGTTTCACACCTAGTTCTCACTTTCTTAATGGTGTTTGCGTTTGCAGTGACACTTTTCACTAATCAGGTACCATTTGAATGTGGAAAAATTGTCCTTCACAACGAGCTATCACACATCTTTATGCGTTAGACCTTTGAAAAACAGAAATTTATAAATTATGCAATTAATTGTTACACGAAAAATTTCGCTAACTTCCATCTGAAACAAGTATATCACACCTGCTGCAATTTTTCCTTCCTGCGCACGTGCTGAACATTTTACCATATTCGGACATTCATATGACGCACAGCAATCATAAAGTGTGAACAGTCAAATTCAAAATCGTCAACAAACATTGTTCACGAAATAAACAAAGAATACTTCATACTGATACTAATTGTTGAAGGAGCTGCCACAATTATTTTAAAGATGCGGAGTAACCGAAAAAGACCCGAAATCCTGATTGTAGCTTGTGTGCACTTCCGACCAAAAATGCGAATAACAAATCTACAAAAGAAATAAAATAACATGTTCAGGTCTGAAAGAAACAACCTACTACAATGCCAATAATTCCAGGCAATACCGCTGCTGTTTTTTTTTAAAAATGTTTTATTTTGTTTTGTTAACTGAAACAAATAATTAATAATATTTAATAAGCCCTTTTTAATTTTGTCAATCAAGGAATCATCTTTGCTTTCTGATGGAGCAGAAGTCACCACCACCGCCACCTACTAAACTTGCACAGACTTTGCTATAGACAGAGCAATAGTCGATATAGTCATACCTATATGGTTATGTCAGCTATTGTTACACCATTTTCTTTAAACAGTTGTTTTAGATTTTCACCTAACGGTAATATTGGTCAAAAACATTTTCAAGGCTTTTACAACTATTTTTGCAATACAGTTTTTGTTAGGATCTGTTTCTCTACTAATTGCATTTTTAATCTGTCCTCAATCTGTTTTTCATACATTTCATTATCAGTTTTCATATATTCTATTTTCGAATTTACGCATTTTACAACAATTTTAATACTCTTTCGTCTTGTTTAGTGAATAATTTTTTCCCTGCACGTGGAAGTTCTTAACTTGGAAATCTTAAGTGATATTCGTCAATCATATTCTTAGCTTTCATACTTGTTGATCCAACGTATCATTTATGTCTATTATTTGCCTCCCCTTTACCTTGATTACTTGTATTCATAGTCTTTCTGCCCATGTAAGTTCAAATCGATATTAGGTTGAGTGGTTAGACTTTGTACAGGTTGTGACGTTTCTCTAGTATCTCTAAATGTACTTAAATGTACTTAATCTATCCTGAAATTATTATCTTATGGTAGAAGTAGATTTGAGATTTCGGTATGCAAAGTCTACATCATTTGAATGATTGACCAAATACGCCACCCCACCCAGTTGTTTCTTTATTGTAATATGTGCTTACAGTTGTGCACAACCCTTTATAGTACTCTTCAATCTTCAATTAAACAACACCTCCAGTCGTGGGCATTGAGAATCATGCTCTTTGAAAGCGCTGTACTTAACACGTGTGCTATAATTGTATTTTAGCATTTCTCCTGTAGATGTGTAATTTATTTCAGTCTTATTTGGCGTGATTTGCGGCTTCTAGCTCCTTTTTTAGACTTAGTTTACTACCCTAAACTAGTTAGATTCAGCTTTGCTTCTTTAATGTCTTCGACGTAACAGTTTCGTTTATACTAACCCCTATTATCTGTGTGCATCTCAATCAAGAACTGGAAACCTTAGTGAACCGTCTCAGCCAAGCATCACTAAGGTATGGGATGGAGATCAGCGCTGAAAAGACCAAACTAATGACAAACAACACGAGTGGCATCCAAAAGGAAATAAGGGTGAATGGACAGAAGCTGGACACAGTAACAAGCTTCAAATACCTAGGTGCTATCGCCTCTGATGGAGGTTCAAAACGTGAGGTTCTTTCCGGGATTGAGCAGACAACAACTGCACTGGCTAGGCTGAAGCCTATTTGGAATGTCAGCAACATCACGATTAGGTCCAATATCAAGCTTATGCGCTCCCTTGTCATGTCCATATTCCTGTATGCATGTGAAACATGGACCCTGACTGCAGAACTAGAGAGAAGAATCCATGCCCTAGAGATGAGATGTTATCGAAGGATCCTGAAAATCTCATACTTAAACCACCTCTCAAATGAGGAGGTGCGCATCAGAATCCAAGGTGCAATTGGACCATATGAAAATCTGCTCACCACCGTAAAGAAACGCAAACTCAGATGGTATGGTCACGTCTCGCTCTCATCTGGCCTGTCAAAGACAATCTTACATGGCACAGTGAGAGGAAAGAGAAAACAAGGCAGACAGAAGAAGAGATGGGAAGATAATATCAAAGAGTGGACAGGCATGGACTTTGCAACGTCCCAAAGTGGATAACAGGGTAAAATGGAGAGAGATTGTTGCAAAATCATCAGTGGCGCCCCTACGACCTGCCAGGTTACGGGAGAGATGAGATGAGATTATCTGTGTTCATATATGCTGTGTGTTCATCCCTGCTACTGATTGCCGATTCAGTGTTATACAAGAGTTTCAGAAATGCATATATTTGTAACGTTAGCATTTACTACGAGCAACTATCTTAATTTGGCACTATTGTCTGTCTGGTTTTCTATGTAGTCTTCTTTTTGTATATATTTGTGTCAATCCAGTATACGTTTCTACTCTTACTTAGTATAGTTTGCATGCTTTATAGTTTTGCATAGTATTACTACTAATGTGGATTGATTAGAGCGTGTGTCTCTCGCTGCTTGGCACGTTAATACATTCCTACTCCAACGACATTTCGGCTTAAATCTGTTTCCGTTTAGGCAACAGATGAAATAAATCAGCTGCTTCTGGATTCGATTCACACTGCATGGATGGCAGGAGTACTGGTGTTGCTCATGTCAGTTAATCTTCCACAGTGAAACAGACATGTTCTCACGTAGAGGTTGTGTAGCAGGAACTGCATATATATATATATATATATATATATATATATATATATATATATATATATGTATATTCAGTCGTGGTCATTGAGAATCATCCTCTTTGAAAGTGCTGTACATAACAGCTGTTCTGCGAGGATCGGCAGGAGATTTCGATTCCGGATCTGGCAAGGCAGACTATGCTAAACTGTATTTCAAACTTTTGTAGATTTAACCATTTACATGTTTAATTTTTACATTTAAGATAACTAAATTTTAAGCTGTGTAAATCTACCACTGACTGTGTATGTTTTGTACCCAAAAGTGTAGGAAGTTAATTTTCTTTCTTGCAAAGCTAATCCAAACTCTGTATGTAATAGTAAATGTTTCTTTGTACAATACGCCCAACCTATTTTGCGATCGAAGCGTGTGTGCCTACTTAAGCCCTAGTGACTTCTAATATTGGTCTTACTAGTGTATCATCGAGGCCAGACTTCTGATTATTGTATTATTCACAGGGTTTCATTCATAGCTACCTTATTTTGATAGTACCCATTCTTTGTAAGTACAATATTTTACAATAGTCCAGCCTCTAGTGTTGAGAAAAGTCCATTTTAAAAAATACATTTTGTGTTAAGACATTGTTAAAACTTGTTTGTATTAACATTAGTGTTAAGGTTATTTAAGGGGTACATGCATGCCAATGGGGGAGAATGGAAAGAAATACGTTTTAGTGAGAGATTATGTGTATGTTAGGGTTTTCGTTTGTTATTATTCTGGAATGTGAACTAATCTCAGTCATTTATGTTTACAGATTTTCATAATTATATTATACAATAGGTGATAAAATATTACACATTTACTCTCCAATACTTATTTGGACATATAAAATTCTTTCATCAGCGTTTTCGGCATAATATTTTTCTCTTTCTCTGTTATCATACGACGTTGAATGTTTTCTGCATTTATTGTCTTGTAAGCCTTGTGTATCCTTTCGTTACTGTGCTTGTATAGGGATATACATGCTCCCTGATATGTACCAGCAAGCAACAATCCCCCGTTATCTATTTGATTTTCAAACACACTGATTGCAAGGCTTGCATTTTGTTCTATCTGTTTCCCTTTCACCAGCTGACTTCTCAGAAGTGAATGCACAACATTGTATGGTCATGATAAATAACATAATTGTAACACCGTTGTTGAAATAGTTGAATACTCAGATTGATATTTATCCCATGTCACCAACTTCCGATTCATTAACTTTGTATATTTTGTTGACAGCGCCATCAACATATAATAGTAAATCAGTAGAAGATGATGGTCTGTGACTTATATAAATTATAATTAATGCGTGTAAGTTGCATTTGTAGAAAGAGATGGAGTTGGGTGGGGTGCATGTACCTATGTGTTAATTTCCTTTTGACTAGTGAGCCAGTTTTTATAGACTTCCAGCCCTTGTCTTAGCTTTTGTTCCATTTTGTTTACTTACTGTCTTATGCATGGAAGCACAGCAATAGCACCCGAAACTCTCGGCACTTATCTAGTTACTGGTTGGAAATCATTATAGCTCTATATACATATACGTAATCATATGCAAAGTTGATGTATAGACGAGTCCAGATACGTTGTATAAGATATAAACTGACCTATTTCCAACAAAAACATGACAATCATTAACACGGAGCAATTTTGGCATACTAGGATACAAGTCGAGGCATATATATATATTACACTTGAAATGTGCACATAAAATTACATTACATTTGTTTGGCGTGGAAATAAAAACATATACACTTTAGACGTAAAGAATTTGTCTATTCTAATTAAATAAGGGCACGAAATCTAAGATATAAAAGGCTTTCATTGTATGTTTGTCGAAAGCGTGTGAGAAAAAAAATGAGGGTGAAGGAAAAACAACAGAACACGTGATCAAATGAGAAAGGAACTAAAACAGTGTATTAAGAGCGACAGAGAAACATACGAACGAAACATTACAAACAAGCAAAGATAACATAAAAAGTACAAGCAAACTAAAATATAGTGGAGTCTAAGAAACCAGGATATAACATGTGTCCAGTAAAAGCAAAACGGGAGACAGATAAGCTAAGAATGATAGCTAAATATGCTTACCTATGGAAACAATCGGTTAAAGAACTATACACGAAACTGGAAACTCAAAAAGGCATGCATACTGACAATAACTAAATACAATCCAAATTCTACAGGAAAAACATGCATTCTGGCAAAACAGAACCGTATTCCACCGGCTAGTACTACTAAATATATGCAAATAAACATCTTTATATCGTATTTTGCATTCAAGACATTAGCAATGTTGTGAATGAATATCCCATTTATTGACGAGTTTCAGAAAGCTTTATAGTTTTCGGTTTCCCCAATTTCATTAGAAAGCTGAATCTATACCTTTGCCGCCCTGCAGCTTGTTTGATTCTATCTATCTATCTATCTATCTATCTATCTATCTATCTATCTATCTATCTATCTATCTATCTATCTATCTATCTATCTATCTATCTATCTATCTATGTGTGTATAATTGTGTACATGATTTAACTACTTATAAAACAGATTACTTGGATCGCCTATCACAACATGATGAAAAGGTGATACAAAGAAACTACCGGTTTCTGCTGGAGAATCTAATGGCAGAATGTGTAACCCCCAGACTTGTGCAAGATGGAATTTTGTCTCCGGATGACGACATCGAAATTCGAAAAGGGTTATCCGAGAGAGCCAAAGCAGAATTATTGATCCATAAGCTTATTCATTCCAAGCCGAAGAGTTTTGCAACCTTTCTCGATGTTCTTCGCAAAACCAACCAAGAATTTATTGCTCTTCCATTGGAAAAGGATGAGAAAGTACAAGAGAGTAAGTGGAAAGGAAATTATCGAAACTTTTGAAGACGCATTTAACCCAATAATCGATATATGCAAATCTGCTTTATGCAACACACTTTTTTACCTAAGCGAAGCAATAATAAAAAAAACCTCCAAAATTATAAAATAAGGACAAGTATTCGACCACGGCCCCACTCTTAGACTCATGAAAGATTCAGCATGAGAATCGTTTCAA
Organism: Margaritifera margaritifera; assembly: GCA_029931535.1. Taxonomy (NCBI): domain Eukaryota; kingdom Metazoa; phylum Mollusca; class Bivalvia; order Unionida; family Margaritiferidae; genus Margaritifera; species Margaritifera margaritifera. The sequence continues at coordinate 114,604 of JAQPZY010000928.1, read as the reverse complement.
CATTCATTTTTGGGACGTGAATATTGTTTTTAAATATGTAGATCGTTACGAAAACAAAAGAATATAGACAAATGGCCTTACATACGCTATATAATTCAGGACGAAAGTATTTGTATTAAAGTTTATTGTACAGACGGTAGAGAATGCCTAATGCAAATTTCTAATATATAAATTTGTATTAATATGCAACAGTTTAGCTATATTGTTACATATCTTTGTATTATACATCTAATGACATATTTGCTTGTTCCGAAGTTGTTTCGGCATCCAAATAGGGAGTGAAGTAACCGCTGATTCATAATACATTAAGGATTAAAACAATAACTCTGGACAATCTCTTGAAACCTTCGTATTACTTTATGTTATACATAAAAATGTACAATAATGTGGAGTCAAATATATGATTAATATTTGCTTATAAAAGACTAAATCTGAGGTTTGAGTAAGACCAAAACTTGTTCTGATATTTCAGAGTTTCCTGAAGTTATGACTACTAGAGATAAAACAAAAATTGAAAGAATGATACAGCGGGAGGAACTGTATATCTTGGATGAACTTGACCCAGACAAAATCCTGGGATATTTCGTGGAACATGAAATATTGAATATAGAGGACATTGCTGACATGACTTTCAAGTCCAGACGAGACAAAGCTAGGATCGTGCTAGATCGTGTCTTGCAAAACTTGCCTTATGCCTTTAACTTGTTGCTGCATGCCTTGGAGCAGACAGAGTCAGAACTATTGGCCAGTCGTCTGGGCCAGTTGGTTTCAAATACCAGAGATGATGTTATTGTCCATAGTATGTACACTTCAATGTAAAGATACTGAAGATTTTTTAAATAAGCCAAAGGTGCAATAGTAAACATTTGTGCTGAAAAGTTTGGGTAACTGTTAAACAAACTAAATTATTTATTGGAAAAAGCTATGTCGTTTATTTATATTGGTAGTAAAACCATTTAATTGAGTTTGCTAACTAGGTGCGTTTTAAAAAAGTTAACAATTATTAAATGTCATTTCATTCTCACTATAAAAAACATATATCACTCAAATGTTGTATGTTTTCCTTATTCATAAGTTTGAAAAGCAATGGCTTTTGTTATTGCTTTAACATTACTCAGACACTTTTCCTGATGGAAATTGAAATACTCCAGTTCATATTGTAACCCTTTTAACAATTAAGTTTTACGTAAGTAGATTTGTTAGCGTATCCCCATCGATGATTCGAATTATTTCGACCAATTTTAAATAAATGTGTCATAAATATAGTTTCAGGGATTGTTCAATGTACTTAGTTGTCATATTTAAAATTAAAAATTTTCTTACAATTGTCTTTTCTGTCTCTCTTGATATGTATATATATATACATATATATATATATATATATATATATATATATATATATATATATATATATATATATAATTATATATATATATATATATATATATATATATATATATATATATATATATATATATATATATATATACGGCGTGTTTTTATTTTGCAGATTGGAGTTCAAACTGGAGACACAGAGAATCTCTCAGATGTAATTATTTTTTATGTTATACAAAACACCACTTTTTCAATTTTCTGTCCATCTTACATAATATCTTCCAACATCACTTCGCAGAAGCAGATCAAAGTGATAATATGTTTTGAGCATAATATTTGGCACTTCTAACAACTCTGGCACACACATTAAATATGACCCAAAAATCTAGGGTACCTAAATTTTTCAGAAGGTGTCTTCCTAATTCAATATGCCAATTCTGTTTTTTAATTGATCACTTCCAGTGCTTAATCTACTGAACTTTATAACCAACGTAGAAAATGTCATTAAAACTAGGACAAAATTAGCTATCAAAAATCTCTACTCGATTCAACAGTTTTTCGTCTGGTAAGTAACAAAATTTGAATGAATTCAAGGGTTTAGTTTTTAATTCCCTACAAGCAAAGTGCTAATTAGTTTCTTCCATTTGGACTCGGAATGATCGATTTTAATGTTGTTTTTAATACAGGAAAAACATGGACGCATTTCTACAGTGATATTAGCATTCGTTCCAAATTAAAATGTTGCTGTTATAGTCTGACTGCTTGAAAATATGTAGGCGCCATTTGGATTCTACTAGATAAAACAAATTGTCTGTGATATTTAGGTTTCGTGAGAAAGTGTCTTGAATGCTTCAGGCGGAGTATGTGCACATTCGATGCTTAAAACATTTCAGAATTCGTGAAAATTATATTAACGCTATACTTATAAAGAAATGTTTGTTTCATAGGTCAGCTGCTATATATATTGTAACAATTTTCTATTTTTGGAAGAGCAATTTTCAAAGATATGCTTCTGATACTAACATTCTCTCCAAAAACAACTGGCTTAATACCGTATTTCGATTCTATTAAGTACTCTTGATCAAGATAATAATTAAATGCATTTGGTGCTAAACATTGCCTGCTTTAACTCCTTGTATATGTTAACACTTTCTAAGCGACTGTTGTGTTTCATATTTCTTCTTGAAATCTAACAGAGATTTCTCAAATTTCTACACTAAAAGGAATACATATGACATTTTGTACATCGTTTAACTTCGTTCAGTTTTCTTTTCTATCGTGTATTTTCAACTCGAGCATGACAATAAAGTGCAAAAAGTATTTAACTATGAAAACCAATAAATTCCACTTTCAAAGTCTATGATGATATAACAGAAAGTAAAAGAACTAAAATTTGTGACCAATTAATCAAATTACTTGTGAATGATGTTTTAAAAATCTATCATAAATAATTACCTTAATGCACGTGACACGCAACAATATACTAGAAACAAAGACTAGTTTGATTTGTACTCGATAGTTGCGAACAATTACGTTTTCTTCACAAGCGGCAACAGTTATGGGGGTTATTTTCTTCCTTTCCAACGTATTTCATATAAGAAAGACACGAAACTCGAAATTGACATATTTTTTCAGGTGAATCAAAAGAATCAAAAGTAAGGATCCATATGAAGACAACACTCTGTGGCGGTGAAGACGAGCAACCGCTCCTTGAGGCAGAAGCTTGTATTGTTGAGCAAATAAATAGAGAAGAAGGGGAAAATGTTCGAAGAAAGTTTTTCAAAGAAACGGAATCCGTGTTTAAAAAAGCAACCGTTGGCAGTTTAATTATTCATTTGACCCCATGCTCAAAGAGAACATATGCCAAACTTCTGGAGTTCTGTCAACACGGCAGTTTTGAAAAATTGTTGAAAAACCTTTTGAGCGACGAAAAGACAAAGCAGTTTCTTCCCGAAGGACCTGTGACCGTCAAAATACAGTTGATGGCAAGCGGAGTAATAGAAGAAAGAGGACGAAGTGATGGTAAGATTGACAGAATAGTACTGATTAGATTGTAATGAGATGATATACCCTAAATCTAAATTACATCGTGACAATACCTTTCTTCCACTTCACAGCGTGATTCATAGAAAAGTGAAGTGACAAGTTTCCGAAGAATTTTCCTGATAACGCCCTGTTGCAATGTAATTGGATGTTTTGTGGCCGGAATATGCAATATGGTGACTGGTTTCACTTTTTAATTAAAGTAAAGTTTCGTCATATCAGTTATACATTCTATACATTAACTTCCGCGTGCTTGACTTCATGTTACTACTCACTGATCAGCCTCCAGAGATTAACTGACAACGGAAAACTATGTTGTTCTAATTATGCAAACATATTAGGGCAGTATCTCTCCCACTATTCCAAAAAAAGAAATGCTTATATGCTGAAACTTTCATCTCCAGTATTGTTTCCTTCGGGGATAAAAGAGAGCACGTTCTTTACGCAGCCAGATTCACGTTATCGAGTATATTTATCACACGACCCGTGAACATATATTTATAGATGTGCACTATTGTTTGAGATGCCGCTAATACTTCCATTAAGTTTCATTTTTAATCAAATATTAGGAGAGGTGCATATAATTAATATATCCTTTAGATAATCATCCTAATATCTATTATTACCGAAAACTGTTCAAAAATATTCCAAAAATAACTCGAAAATTAAATAATAATTATATATCTAAAATTCGGAATCTAATCACCTAGTGGTCCTAACTAAAATGACATATAATACATGCTCCCTAAACCCTATATCAAGTCTCAAGAATAATCTTTCGATGTCTTAAGTGTGTGGTAGTAATTATGTTTGAATTTATTTCACATTTCTTTTGAATTTCACCTGAATTTCTTTTAAGAGGTGGAAGATATTGAAATTATTGCATTTTTTTATATCGCTTTAACTATCACATTTTAATGTTACCGAGCTATGTAGTTGAACTGGTCCAACAAACGGATATGTACCTATATGACCAATGATATAGGATTGCATTGACATAGAATAAATTGAACAATTTTGAAACTACATTTTTGTATGTAACTGAGCTTTTTGTAGGTTACATGCAGAAATTAGAAATTTGCAGAGAATTGCGGTTGAGATATCGTATTCGATTATTAACTCTCCTCTAAGAAGTACATAAGAGCTTATGCTATGACAATGGCGTCGTCGGCGATAGCTGATGTAGACATCAGGTTAGAGTTTATGGGCCCCATGGGAACAAACTATGTCTGTAAACTTATAATGAAAATTATGTGCTTAAATCTTGTGGGGGAAATATCATTGTTACATGCTACTTCAAATCGTTTATTTAGGGTGAAGACAGAATGTTGTATCCATTAAGAAAAATACACTTGCAAAGCTTGGTGGATTTTTACTGTAAAAGTAAACAAAGTGATTTTCCAGAATTACCAAGTTCTTGTAACTAAATAAATTGGATTAAAGGCCATTGGTAGTTCTGATTTATTTCGTACACCTACATGAACTTCTTGTAGGTGGACAATTATGTATCTTTGGGAATGGCATGAATGTTCCTATTAATCTTGACACAACTGTAAACATTATTCTAATACATTTAGATGATGATTACAGTTTATTTAAAGCTGAAGCGGAAATTTCAATATGGACATTGCTATCAGTATCACTCTGTATTGCCAGCACGAATGATCAATGCTGTGAAATGGCTTGTAGAAAATTGCAAACTTTACAACGATAAATGCATGACCATCATAGAATGCAGGCTTAATGAAGCGAAAGATATATTGAACACTACCAAAGACTATAGTACTATTAGTCATCAACAAGCTTTGAACATTGTTATATTCGACATAAAGAGAACATCTCATAAAGATAATAAACACAATCAAAAATGAAAAGGTTGTCTAAGATGGTGCAAATGAATTGGCTGAAATATATTTGGATGATATTCCTGTTGGAAATCTGGATAATGTGTTGCAAAATCAAGACATACTCGAAGATTCACACCAGATTTCGTCTGTTGCCCCATGAGAAAAAAATCATAATTTGAGTCTCATCATAGATAAACACACCGACATTCTGTCCTTTCTAACTATTTATGCAGTAAAACCTACAACAGAAAACAGAGAAAGCGAGGTCTCAGTGTGTTACTGGTATCTATGTATATCTGAATTGAGACGAAGAGACAGGAGATCTGCGGGACACATCCCAAAATTAATCTTTAAAATGAAAACGTAAAGAATTCAGCGTTTGCCATGATACAACATCTTTGCATTCCAACATGGTTTGCCTCCTTTTCTTCTGCAGAGACCAAATGGGAACATAAATTGCAGATACTGAAGCAAACTGTTGATAAAATAAACAATACTTCTGGGGAAATAAAAAAAAAAAGTTCACATGGTATCAGAAGTCACAGTTAATTCAAAAAGACCCAATCACCTGTGCAAGGTACTTTGACCATCAGGTACAAAGATATATGTATGGAGTATTGATGAATTTCCCTCCATCCAATAGGTACAGTTACTATTTCCAAAATGTGGAGGTTCGCCTCATATCCCTATTTTGATGTGGGTAACAGAACAGAAAGTACCAGGAAGTTATTGATTTCATATATAATGAGATAAATATTGTACGTATGTATGTACCTAATTTTGTTAAGATTGTAATAATTTGAAAATAGCGATCGACTGTAACATTCAGCAACAGATTTTCTCAAAATTCATCCTTAGGTAAACCATGGAAACTGTCATAAACAGTTGACTAATAAATGCGACTCATAGCTTTATGTAAGCAAGTAACGAGCTCCATTATTCATTTTTCTCCTGAAATATGTCAAAAACTAATCCAATCGCATTCTAATGTGCTCTTGTTGTTCCTTTATATTTACAGTCTCTAAGTTCCGCGACAGGCTCATTGAGGAGTTTGACACAGTCGTGGATGAAATAAACCCAATGAATTTTCAGAGGCCTTTTATAGATCGTCGACTTTTGTCTGAAGAGTACTTCCAACATCTTGGTCAATCCCTTGCTCAAAGCAGATCAGGAAGAGCAGCAGACTTTGTTGAAAAGGTTTTGGAGCTTGGACAGGACGCAGTATTAGCTTTTATGGAAACGATTGAAAAGATAGGTCCAGAATATTTGCTAGGGGTATTAAAGAAAGATTCAATTACGGTAGTTGACGTTCATGGTAAGTACTGTCGAAACTGTGGTTTATTACTTGAAACATTTTACTAAATTTTAATTGTTATTGTTATCACACCATCGTCATATTTTATGCAGTTTGATCCTCATCACGGAAATATTCGGTATGCATGAAGAGTTTAACTGTAATGGTTGCTGTATAAATAATGTAGTATTGTTCAGAAAACTGGGTGTTTCAAATCGTAAATTCTTGTATTTGCCACCTGCTTAGAATTCCTTCAGCTCGTGAACATCATCATCATAAACTCTTTCAGAACATTGTGAGTAAGCCTTGTATAATCTCTTGCTCTAAGTAAGATCGTCTAGACACATTATTATGCGGATATTACAATTTGTTACTCCATATGATTCATTGTTTCTTAAGAGAAAAAGACAAATATCATTGGAGCCGATGATATAAGAGAATACAATTCTAGAAACAGAGATTCTGAAGAAAAGGCCTAAAGCACGAAGAAAGGAAAAATTAGCAACATAGCTGACAAACATGAAAAAGACACCAAACATGCCAACGTGGAGACATCGTACAACAACATTGCCGCAAATTCATGGCATTTGGAAAGGAAAATGATTAATGCAAATTTCAATGGCCATCAATGTATAAAAGCAAATAAAAAATTATCTGTATTTTAGATCTATATAACAAATGTGTTGGATCCAAGGTAGCTGCATTTGATAATATCGTGACTAGGGGCGAACAACGGTACTTTCAATGCGAAATACAAAAATACATATAGCATCAGTTGGTAAACTGAAACCAGCGATGTTTCTTTTTTTTTTAGTCCAAATTATTAAGGAATTTGATAAATCCTTTGGGGATTAACAAGAGATAAATATGTACGAACATATTTCAGTTTACATTTTCTAGTTTCGAAAAGCTAGAGAAGTATTGTAGAAAATGTACCAACACTCACTAACTTTTAAGGTCGCAGCTCGACTCCACTGGTTATAAGGCTTACTCAATCCATGAGAAATTGTCTTCTCTTCCTGCTAAAAGATCAAAATTACTCAAAAGGACACCTATAACCATATTATTGAAATTCGCTTACCACTAAAACCTAAAATCAGTTCATTTTATATTCATAATTTATTACTTCCACATATAATCTCATATAATACTGGAATAGTAGTGGTATTTAGATAATTATTGGTAAATTCTTGTGAGTAAAAACTTTTAAATTATAAAAATATTATTATGAGATTCAAAATCTTGTTATCAGACCGTTTGAGTGTCTTGATCCTGATATTGACAAATATATCAGAGAATACGTCCTGTTGTCTTTCTTTCCATATATAGCCGATATCATTGGACCCTGTTCTTTTTGTTTCAGACAATGATGAGTTAACTGGTAAACTGGAGGTACAACAAGATGAATGCACAGATTCAAATGAAATTCTTTTCTACGAGACGACTTTCAGTATTACCATACATGATCCTGTCGGTAAGACTCATCAATTTAAATTTCGCTAAATATTTTAATCGGAAAATTTCAACTTTTATTTTTATTTTCATGTATTCATCCAGTAGAATAGTAACACAGGAACATAAATCAAGAATATGGATATATATATATATATATATATATATATATATATATATATATATATATATATATATATATATATATATATATATATATATATATATAATGCTTGATGCTGGGTTTTGCGCTTTCCTGTCTGGTTGGTATGTGTGTGTTATTTATAATTATAATTTTGGGTGACGATACCTTGCATTTCTAACTAGAAATTCAGTGAGGTTTTGCATACAGATGGGTGTTAAATTCCATTGCCTAGCGAGTGTATTCTTGTGCACCTCGAATCCGTACCTTTGACCTTTTGTTCCATTCTTTGTTGGGGATGAGCGCATGGTCGTTTGGGTTAGGACACTGGTGAATGAGAGCTAACCGATAGGTCCCGTTACTCGCGGCACGGGTTCGAATCCTTATTGGAACAAATTATAACTCTCTAAGCTGTGTAATCATGTTGGTGTGCTTATATACTTCACAACTCTAATACAATGCTTTCTAATTATTCAGATTCAAATGGAAAACAACTTTCAGACTCAGAGATAAGTTTGAACACGCCAGGAGGAGCGACGTGTAATGTCACAGACGTTGCCAGTCCAAGATTAAGAAGGATAACTTTTGACACGTCTGGAGCAGTTGAAATACCTGTGGATCAGTCTAAACCGTTAGAACCGGACATCACAGAATGCCATAAACGTCCTCGAGGTTCCAATACTTCGGATTATACTTCTGCATGTAGCATCCGCTTTTCAAACGACACAGAAATTTCAAGACTCTCAATATCTGATCCAACCATGGATTTAGAGGCCGACCTGAGGAATTAAGGAACCAGTCTACATGATTGCGCTAGATCATTACCGTTTGGTTTTCTGTTTGTGTTTTTTGTTTTCGCCAATTTAGATTGACAACCAAACTTGCTAATACGCATCAAGCAAATCCAAAGCAACATGACTGTCTCAGTATTTGGTCTGACCTCTTTGATTAACATGAAACCTGCAATAGTATACAACAACGCGAATATATAAAGGTTCCTCAATTGTCAGTGAACGACCAACAAACGACTCCTACATCTCAGTAGCAAACGAGGATGTTATCTAACCAATCCAAACGAGTGATCCGGTTAAAGATACCAAATTTGTCATAGTCTACGATTTGGTTGACTTCAGCGATTAACTGACCGAATAATTCAAATTATGGATATCCACATTTACATACCTACAATGCACACTTCTACCAATATGTGTATGGCGGTGCTGCGGAGCCAACAAAGGATCAACAAGACTTGCACTGTAGGTGCAATGACAGCACGAGAACAGCTACTCTCAGACTAGTGAAATAGTACTTTTGAGATAAATGCTACAATTGATGTACTGCAACATCATAAAATGGGCAAGGAGAGTTAATATTATATGAGTTAGTTCCCTTGTTAGTGGTATTTTTACCATATATTTTGTTTTTCTTCCAGAAAATAAAAAAATGTAAAACAGATCAATAAGTAAATTGAAAAAGCAAAATTAAACTAAAGTATTTAATTATTTACAAGAAAAAAGGAATCCTCTTGCACACTTAAAATGATATTTTTCAAAAGTACGTATCTATATAAATATCCACATACCGTTTTACAAATAACGGTGACAAGAACATTACATGAGACAATTGAATTCTTAAATATCCAAGCTCACCTGTATTCTCTGGTCGATTCATTAGTTTCAAGTGTGACTGTGGATTGGGTTACTTGGTCTGGAGCGGACGATACTACGAAACCAAACGTAACCGCCCTCCCAATGTACAATGAGAAACGAGGATGAAACCTGTCCCAAAGGGTGGCTAGTACCCAAAAATAAAATTGACTGTCCACAAGGATTAATAGACTAGAGAGTGCAGGTGGACTTTAGGTAACATTTATGGCTATAAAAAACAAATAAAATGGTGAAGTAAATATTAAACATTAAAAGTTACCTAAATAGAGCACAGTAAAGTTAAATACGTATTAAAATTTAGTTACCTAAATAACTCAATGATGAATACTTCAAAGTTTGATCAACATATTTCAAAGAGTGTCAGAAAAGTATTAAAGGCTCCTTTTGTTTACCAATTCGTTAATTATAGAATAAAAAAGCAAAATGTAAACATAATCATCACTAAAAATTAGATATTCTTTCAGGTGAAACGTAAACAATTACAGATTTTACGGGTGATAGCAATCAAGTTTTGTATGAATTTTTCAACGACACTTAAACCAAGTTGAAGAAAGAAAAAAATCCGTCATGTTGCTTCTGTAAACGTTCAGCTAGACTTAACGACTTGAAGAGACAAACACACGAAAGAGAGAGAAAATTGTGTACAGAGAAGCAAGACCTATGAACATTACCAACAGAAGTGAATTGGATGATGTCATTAAATGTTTGTTTGACATTTTGCCTACCATATTTGGACAGGAATATTTAACACTGTACGAAGATAGGTATTGTAATAAAACTAGGGTATGTGTTATTAATATTTACGTCTCCGTTTATAGCTTTGTTAGATTTTAGTGATTTTTTGTTTGATAATGGGGAATCGTTGTTGGGAAGGTATTTCTCAAACCGAGTAATTAGCCAATTTCAAGGAGCAGACGTCATAATTCATAGTATTCACGGAACTTTATGACAGTATGGATTTGTTTCGTAATAAGAATTCTCTGGATATTTTTAGGTATACGTGTTTAGTAATTTGGGAGAGGAATAATTCTTTGTGTTGGGTGTTTGGGTCGTGTGTTGTATTGCGTGAAGTAATAATATTCGGCTTGAAAAGGCTTCCTGATGATTCATACAAATGTGAAAGAAGAAAAACTATGCAAGTGTGAAATTATTAGAGTTTCGTGATGTGTGGTCATTAGGTGATTAGAGGCATATTCTTTTGTAGTATTCGCGCGTTTAAGAACTCTTCAGTTGACAACGACTGTTGTCTTGATGTCCTTGGAAATAGGAAAACAATGGACCTCAAGCCAGGCGCAAGCAGAAGTTATTTGATTTGCTAGGTAGTGAGATCCCTTGCGCGTAACATCATCAATCGATTGGAGGAAGCTCGTATTAAGATTTACCTGAATGGATGAAAAATAAAAGGCTTGAGTAAACGTGAGCAGTGTGGGTGATGAATGTTTCTTTTACGCCATTGAATCTGTACTAAGTACTCTCTTACAAAACAACGATAGGGGATATAAACACTGCTTGGTTAGATATAGTCATTGGTTCAATAAATTTCATGTTAACATTGACTGTACACCAAACATTGAACTATACTTACACATCTCCGTAAATGTGTATAAAATGGTTGAAGACAAATCCATTCAAGCAATTATGGTGACAGAAAGAGAAAATGCTTTTCATGTTAACATGTTGATTCTATTTTATCGAATAAAAATACCATTATATAAAGGATATCTACGTTTTTGAGTAGATGTAAGGACATATTTCACGACTGAAGTGTAAACAATGTATTGTCACGAGTGGCGAAGCCACAAGTGATAATACAAAATGTCTCCACCTCACGAGTAAAATATTTCTTTATATCTACTCAAGAAACGTAGGTTTTCCTTTTATCATATATTTTTAAGGCAAAAATATTCGATTTGCATGAAGTTGTTTCTCCATTCTGTGTCAATGCGATTAACGGCTGCATAGCTAATTCGATAAAAAGAAGTTCCGAAATTGTACAATAACGTGAGACCAGCGACATTTTACAAATTAAGATTGTACATATAATGCTTCATATTGTGTATTTTGTCAAATTAATGAATGTTTTCATGCGCGGATTGATACAGTGAACATTGCTGGGGTTGGGGTGCTATAGCAACATGACTGAACGCTCCAACAGACTTTGAGTGTAACATCATGAAACAACATATTTTAATGATTGTGGGTTTTACTTGTAAGGATTTTGGCTGCTATTTTTGTTTATTTCTGCATTCAGACGTGAATTTTGTGCATTGGCAAGCTTGCAGTCTATTTCGGTAACAAAAGCTGCACCCACATTTCGATTGTCACTTAATTTCGGTTTGTCGACACTAATCAATGCCTGATTTCTCTATCGCTTTTATGATTGTGGTGACAGATACAATCGCTACTTAAACAATTGTATTCCTATATGTAATCAAAGAGCTGTTTCTTTAAAATCTGTACCATTTGTCATTGAGCGTAACAGGTATACAATACTGTATGGGTGATACAGAATATCGAATAGCAATAGGTCATGTAAGTTCAGTCACCGACAAGGGTGATTCATGTGGAATATAAAAAGTTAATACTTGAAGCCTGCTTTTTGTTCCTTGGGTTCATTTGTATTCATTCTTGATGACGCCTTTTCATTGATTATATAAAAATCTACTAGAGAGTAAACAGTCTTAACACATTTTAAGATCTATTCATCCTGATGTAGATAGAGATAGAAGAAAAAGAAGAAGAAGAAAATAAAATAGGCCTAAATAGGGAATTCAGGTCTAAATAATATGTATAAGGCATATATACTTCTTAAATGGAAACAGAAACTAGTTCCAAAAGTGATATCGCCACTGTGATATCATTTTGCTCCGACTGATATATTTCATTATCTCATTATGAAATATATAATAAATAGCATATCATATTTATCCAGATTGCTATCAACACAAATAAGCACAACCAATGTTCTAAGCTCACAAAAGTCTATGTTACAATTCTAAATATATTATCCCTGAAATGGGGTCAGTTATCAAGTTTAAAACTTATCGTCATCAATTGAAATTCTCTTATATCTTTTATTGCGAGTTTGAAAGTGTACTTGTTTAAACGGAATAATCGTATACATCATCATTATTACAGTCCTGGACCTTACAGACTCATCAAAGCTGGACAGTTTAAACAGATAAGCACATTCCATCAGGGCGTTGTATGCAGTTGAAGTAAACTCAAACATATTACAGATAATACTTGATAGAGATACTGGTTGCATATAGTTGTTTTGTAACTGGATGGGTAGGATAACGAGACTAGTCTACAAAGAGCTGAAAAAAGCAATCCCATGGTATTCATACACGAAGATAAGAAACATTCTAAATGAAGGCAAACATGTCATATCTGTGAGAGCGAAATAATAAAAGATAAAGTTAGATACCACGATCACTTAACTGGGAATTACAAAAGTCCTGCCCTGTATTTTGAATATTAGACACTCAGAATACAACCATTATTCAGTCATAACTTGCCAGGTTATGATAATCATGTATTCATCAAGACTCTGGCAAAAACTATGATCTAGATGATGAGTCAAAATCATACCTTACAACGATGACAAAACACTTTTCAGTCAGCAAGAATTTCATAATAGATAGATTTATGAAGGATGGCAAATAAATAACAGTTAAAAGATCGATCAAATTTGTAGATAGTTTACATGAATACATGAATAGCTTTAACAGATTGCACAAAACATGTATACCACCCATAACAGAGTTTTACTCACGTCTGAATTATTCAATGATATCAGATAACTATTACCACTTGTTGTATGATGTGATGTCACACTTTCAACTGAACACATTATGTGATCTTCGTGAGTATTGCGTGAAGCAGGACACTTTAATGTTGCATTACATTTTCGAGAAGTTTCGAAAAGTATGTATAGCACACTACAAAGTTGAACAAGTGCACTATTAAAGTGTACCTAGTGTAGCTCATGACACAAGTTTAAAAAATCAGGTATAACAATGATCATTTTGACAGATTATGATTAAAAGTGGAATTAGTGGTGGTATCAGAATGAGAAGGCATATACATATCAAAGCAATCAATGAATATTATATATTGACTATGATGGAAAGATAAAATGTCATAGTAACTTTGAACGCACACTCTCTAAGTAATATATTGTGTACAGAAATAATAACAACTTATATGACAGGGTAATGAGTCAAAAACATGCAGGTTAGAAACTTCAGATGGGGAAATTATGAACAAATTAGATGGCTACATAAACTTCTTAATGATTCCTGGTGCATTTAGATGTGGATTTGGTGATACCCACATATTTGCACCACCATTTGCAGGAGTACCCACTTACTCCAGAGATGTTTGTTCTAGACAGAAATGACTTATCTCTCTTTAAATAGAAATTGATAAATGATTGCAAGGGTACTGAAACAACTGTACCAAAACTACTATTCAGATTGAAAAAACAAAGAGAAATATATGATACATTACAGAAACCCAATGCGTTATCTGGAATTTGATGTACAAGTGATAAAAATACACAGAGTTGTCTAGTTTAAATAGCGACCTTGACTGAAATTACACTTAGAGTTCAATACACGTTTGACACAAAAAGATGACACTGATTTCGAATGAGTTTTCCTTGAATTGATGAATAAGTATGAGTTCAGTGAGAAAATGGAAAATCTCAGGAATAAGGCCGACAGTTAAAATATGTCCAGATAAAAAATAAATGGCACAATGATATACTCTTTTCCAGACAGACTATACTAGATGATGACTTGGTGCTAGTCAGTATGAACGACAAAAAGATTAAAGTAACCACGCATATTCATGGTGGTTTTACAATGATAGCGCTAGTGGTTCATGTATGAACTCTACTACAACAAGCTGAAAAGCAAATACGGTGATAGGATGAAACTGCCCATGATTGACACAGATTCCTAATGTATTCACGTCGAGACAGACAACATTTATGGCGACATGAAGGATGGCATCAAGTTTTACGACACATGTGACTATTCAAAGGAAAATGTGCTTAGCATCATTCAAACTGATAAAAATGTCCTTGGACTTTTCAATGATGCATTAAATCCTACGCCAATCAGAGAGCAATCAGAGAGCTTTGTGAATTAAGAGCAAAATCCTATTCATACAAGACTAAAAATAGGAAAAGAAAGTTTGCAAAGGAATTGTTTTAAAAATGCGTGTTCAAAAAAGAAGTTACAATTTGAGATGTTCTAAGATTGCTTGTTTAATCACAAGGAACATTACCAGAAAATGCATTTACTCGGGTTATACGATCACCAGGTGTATAGCATCACAAGGAATAAAGTATCTTTGTCAACGTCTGATGACAAGAGGTTTTAGCTGACAACGTAAACACATCAATGCCTTGAATTCAAATTTTGTTTCTTTTGTTTTGTTTCACAATATCTGCAATATCTGACTTCATTTTATCTAGATTTAAGTGGGTTTTTTTATCAAATACCTTTTTCATTGTCTTTCTCGCCCTGCTTGGGCGACGATCGAAAACCGTGTATTTTCAAAGAAATCTTTAATCACCGAATTGTACTTCCGTACGATCACTAATATCTATGTTTAAAAATGTACGTCATCAAGATTCCCACAGTCATCACTAAGAAAGAAAGTATTTGTACCCTGGTACATATCAACTGGTATCACTCTAGAGATAAAGTTAAACCAACGCAATAGCAGAACCTAGAACAAAGACTTGGAAAGTATTGTATATGTTTTTCGTAAGTCATATTCAAAACCTCATTGTTTGAACTTGTTGACTTACTCTCATTGACAACAGCCTTCACTGATATAGCAATTGCCATAAACAGTATTCAAGAAAAAGTATTTCTTACTAGCAACCTCACAAACAACAATGTTCGACAATAGCAAGACGTTGCAGTCCAAATTTTGAAATCAATCGATAATTGGTCTCTCGACATCTGAATATATCTATCTACAAAGAATAGATGAACAAATGTTGATGCTCACAAAATATATATTTATTTTTGTCTGATGCTCAGGAAAACATTCAAAACAATATTTGTAGGAATTGTAATAAAGACACAGGACTTAAGTGATAGATATTTTGAAATATCTGTATGTGTTATCGTACAAAAACGCAACTCTGTAATCAAAGACAGATGAGAGAATACACGTTTTGGTTGTTTTAGAGTATGGAAAATACAAGCAATGTAAACTGTTTTTGAAGACAATTATGGTATTCCAGACAAAATGAAATGATAAATTGCAGAAACTCTAAAAGAGAACAAACGGAATTGACTTTCAGTGTTTCCAATTGGC
The DNA here is from genome assembly GCA_029931535.1 of Margaritifera margaritifera. Taxonomy (NCBI): domain Eukaryota; kingdom Metazoa; phylum Mollusca; class Bivalvia; order Unionida; family Margaritiferidae; genus Margaritifera; species Margaritifera margaritifera. The sequence goes on along the minus strand of JAQPZY010000928.1, from coordinate 98,479 downwards.
TTTACAATTCGAAAAGACTTCACCTAAGGTGTATGACAATAGGATACTTGTGTGTACCCAAGGTAATGTATTTATGTTGTCAACACAATTTAATGTATTTATGTTGTCTTCATACATAGACAATGCAACTCTACTCATGTCCATGCTGTACATTTCATGATTGAATGATCTGAATAAATTCATTTCCTGGTACTTTTCCTTGTAGTTCAGTAAGCATTATTTGTTCATTTCAAACAGGGAGCCGCGGTAGCTCAGTGGTTAGAGTGCCGGACTCACGACCGAAAGGGTGCGAGTTTGAATCCTACCATCGAACCATCCTGAGTCAGTTACCGTGGTGTGCCTTTGGGAGAGGCAGTTTACTCCAATTGCCTCGGCACTAAATAACCTACTTGTGTTGCTGTACCGTAAAGTACCAAACCAAATAAAACCAATCATTTCTAATTTTAAAATATATTTCATTACACATTGTTTTTATTCCTTTACCAACTTTCTATTCAATTGTGTTCTTTGAGAATGTATAACGTTTGGGCCTTAACCCACATATCCCTTGAATATGTAAACCTTTTAACTCATCCTTGAAAAGTTCAGTAACTTTCTTATTCATGTTTGGGATACCAGATATATTATTCTTTGGATCGTCATTAGTGTCATGCAACTTTATGTTATCCGCCAAGTCATTCTAAAAGTGTTCTGTGCCAGCATAGATTCACAATAAGTATGTATCACTCACCAAAAGCCTCATTTTATCACCATATTTGTTTCTGATCTTGTTTTAGTAGAAAACATACATTAGCCATTTGGATAACTCGGAGACACTGTAAAACGTCCGTAAAATGGTTTAGTTCATTTGATTTTCTTATTTTAAAACTGACTAACACTAAGTCATCGTCAATAACTGGTCTCGAAGCAAATGATAAATCGTTCTGACATTTTAAAAAATTATTGTCTTCTGCATATATTTAAACTCTGTTTTTTTTATTGTTGAGATTCTCCAATTGTTTACCCAATACAGCATTGATTATAAATTATAAAATAAACTTTCCAAATCGTTGCTCGGTGTTTGTGTCAATTTTATATACAATTTAATGCCTCGTTTTAACCATGGTTATTGATTAAACAAATGCCTCTGTGTATCTGTTTCAGTTTTAAACCTAACTTTATTTAAATCTTTAGATTTATGTCGTCAATGACATATTTTATTCTTCAATGTATATAACAGTTTTTATACAGTGTGTTTAGTACCTTTGTAATGTCTTATCAACTTATGTTGCAGGGGAGATAAATCATTTCCATATGGAATAAGTTTCCCTGGAGCTAACGGAAATTGTTTGAAATGGTCATATTTATGTAATGGATTTTCCAAAGTAAGTTCCAGTATGCAACCACTGTCAAAGTCATCTGGTATTTCCTACATATTTTTGTCTACCCATCTAATTAGTTCATCATTTGTCCATCTAATTTTTTAACCGGCATGTCTTGAGACATTCCCCAAGACATGAATATTGTTGGAATATAGGTATATAATGAATTACCTCGACCTTGACCTTTCGTTCTCATCATCGCCACATCTGCACGACGTGGAAGTCACTATCATTTAAAATCTGATCATCTTTATACAAGTAGTATTTATGACTTGCTTTGGCGTATCTATGCGTTCCACTCTCAATCATCAAGAACATATGTAGTCTGTCTCAATACTATGCATAGACCTGATATATTTATTACCGTTGCACCATGTTCTAGTGTTGCTGCACTTTAATAATGAACATAGAAATCATGAAGATCTCCACGAGATTTCAAGTATTTTTTGCTATCCTGAATATACCGATAATCGTCATTTGATAATTTTGAATCATTTAGACGTTAATAAAACTTTTATATTGGTGGAATAGACGTTTCATTAAACATTTCAAAGTTATCCGAGAGTTCGTATGGGTAGATACCTCAAATATTTGGATTTCATGTCTCTAAAATGTTTAAATGTTTCTGCTGCATGGCGTTTACTATCTGGTCATTGTTGTACAAGTAGTATTCATGACATGTTTTGGCGTGTCAAATTGTTACACTCTCAATCATCAAGAACATGTCTGTCACAATTCTCATTATAGACCTGATATATTTATTAACATTGCACCATGTTCTAGTACTGGTGCACTTTAATAATGAACATGGTTTGGTTGTCATTTTTCACACAGAGATTAGGGTACTCTCGTGGAATTAATGTATCTTTTATCACAGAGTACTCACGCGCTTTCAAGCCGCCCATGCTATACTGAACATACTGATAATCGTGATTCGATAAGTTTGAATCATTTAGACTTTAATAAAATAGCTGTTTTGTTAAACATTTCAAAGTTATCCAAGAATTTGTATGGCCAGATACCTTTCCTCAAATATTTGGATTTCAAGTCTCTAAAACATCTAAATGTTTCTGTTAACATTTCCTCACTCAAATATGTGTCCAGCTGTTCTTTAAACTATGCCGTGAATTTAAATCTGTCATTAAGCCATAATATCCATTCTATTGTTATTTCTTTCTACTCTTTCATGAACCCATCAACTAGGAAATCCTTTTTACCTCTTCAGCTAGATCTGTTTCAACCAATGTCTTTATGAAGAGATTGCTGTCATATTCAGATATGTTATGAATGAACAATGGTACGCATTTTGTATATGTATGACCCAAATTGCACTCGTTATGTGCTAGACAACTACACTTGCCTGTTAAATGGCTATTATGTCAGACTCCCTTAAATATGTTTCTCTCAGAGATGAAACCTGTACTTCTTTAGTTTAATTCTTTTTCCATCTTCATCTACTCTCTAACATAGGCTTTTCTGTTATGATAATTGTTCTGATGCATACAAAAAATTATATCATTTCTTAGAAATGTATTTTTGCATTCTGAGTCCATAGTGTATATGCCGTTTCATTGCATCTGAATAATTCGGTGTAACATGCAGATACAGATGTCTGTCATCAGTTTTGTATACAATTTTGTTTCGATGTAACCCTCTTTTGGAACGTCATAGTATCAAGGAAATATATTTTTGGAACACTATTTTTCAACATGTTAGCTTTGAAATGGCAAAACAATGTACTGAAACTGAAATTCAAACGATTCAAACTTTTGTTTTGTGGCCAATGTCATTTCAATTAAGCATTGTGATGCGTTCAGAGCTAGCGACGACTACGGATTAATGCAGAGTCAGCGTGGTTTTGGAATAACTTTTTTTGTAAATCTAGGTCTAACTCTTATCATGAAAAATATCACATTAAACTGGATATATTAATAATATAGAAGTCTGGATAAGCCGTTTCTTACTATCAATAAGTTCAATCATTCAAGCATTATCTTGCAACCAATTCGTCTCTCTTCATCTCTCATACATACATGCACACACAGTTCGGTGTACACGCGTCAATCCTAATTCAAATATATAATGATGATTGCTGAAACTACTAGCAACGGACCTAATTATTAGCCTGGGCCTAAGTGAATGATCCGGCTCGCCTGGACCCGAATGAATGTGCCCACTCTATTGCCATTTCACTGCCCTAGTTGATGCATATTAATTATGTCATTGTAAAATTCCTTTACCTTTATTCGTAGCTTTCAAAACTTTTTTCTTCTATTTGTTCCTAATGGCTTGTCTTCAGCACTTGATAAGGCAGATATCGGCATAACAAACTGAGGATAACATCAAGCAAATATTGCTATGTGCATATTGGAGTAAAAAAAATGGCGTCATTTTGTCTTCTATACTGTTTAGCTCATGATACACTGCAAACTTCCGATAAGGTCCATTCCAGTACTACTCAAAACAACAACAGTTGTACAGTCGTTTGTTGCAAACTTTTACACATGAAGACGATGGAAATAGTAAATGTCTGAATCTGCTTGTTCTTTCTACCGGTAAATTCAATCGTTTTTAATTAGGAGTGTGTGGCTCGACAATTTTAAACTCTCTCTCTCTCTCACTCTTTCTCTGTCTGTCTCTCTGTCTGTCTCCTTGCCTCTCTATCGTTATTACATATTTCTGATTACTGTTACCATACATTCAATCATAAATTTATTGATTACTGTATATCAGGATGGTAGCTGCTTGTGCCATCATTTTAGCATGATTGTTGCGTTTCACTTTTTCCTTTTTGAAATTTTCATTAGTCTATTTACATATGGCATGTATATATGTAATATCTCTAAAGGAGCTTGTCATCATACCTTATAGTCGCAGATATCGGCCTATACATTTAGGACTTTATACCGTATAGTACATTACTATGTGTGTGGGATAAACAAAAATAGCGTCATTTTTGTCTTCCTATTTTTGCTACCTGTGGTAACAATATACGCGAAAGTGACACTTAAGGTAGGTAAGGGAAAATCATACTATTAAAACCACCACTTTCAAATTTATTGAAACTTTGCACGTGATTTGTATGGAAATAGCTTGGCGAAAAGCAGCAGAAAGATTAGTATGTCATCGTCTCTTGTTTAGATATCCTGGTTTTAAATTTAGCTGAGAAACTTGGTGTGTCACCGGCCTTTCCAGAGATATGTCACAAATAAATTTATAATAAACCGTCATTTGCGGGATGTGGAGATACTCTCATTACATACAGCTGTAAAGTAATTAATGGCGCTGTGAAACATGACCGTGTACAAATGTGAAATAAGGTTTATGTCGTTAATGAGCGTCAAACCATAACGATCAAGTTTCAACTCGACTTCATGTCCTACATTCTGTTAAAATTATCTTATTGCAACAATGCGAGCAAGTAATTATTTTCATGTTTGGAAACATGCAAAGTTGCTTTTCGGTTGCTAATTCATAGCGTCCCTGTCCACATTATAGTTAATTTTGCAAATAGTATGCATATCAGATTTGTGCGATCTTTGCTTCATAGCAACGTTGTTACTTCTTAACTACGCTGATGACTGACACTTTTCGACAAATCATTCATTTTATTATCACTACTAAGCTGCAAATTTTGCTTCGTTCACTGTCTTTTGTATCGATTGGCTTATTTGAGATATCGTTTATGATTTAAAAGTATTTTAACAAACCCGTAAGGAAAGAAAAACAATCTATCATTTTTGCTTTAATTCTACACAACGAAATAAAATAATAAAATTTGTTTTAAAATTCCATTTAAACAATAGCATGTCTTTGAACATGTATTTTGGCCCTTACATTTTTTGCAAATATGATAGTTTCCACATTTTATTTTTCATTTTTAAGTTGTGTTTTTGTGTGTGCACATTTTCCGTTTACTTTGCACAACCGTGCCTACATACAAATCCTGTGTTACAATGAAAATTCTCAATTATATAAGAAGTATTGCGTGCTACTTGTATACATAAGTTGACATTGTTCACATTCCATTAACGCGTGTGTATGTGTCTGTCTATTTGTCCCTCCGTCCATATTTTATCTCTCTCTATCTCTTTGTATTATCTTGCAACACGAAGTCTCTATTTTTAAAGACGAAAACAAAACCATTATGAATGTTATTTAGACACAATGTGACAATGAACACTTATAATAAGAATTGGACAATTGGAATCAGGCTTACAACACATTGCTGGCAGGAAAGCATTTTGTAATTTCATTTCAGTAATTTGGATACACACCTTGAACAGTAAATTTATCTTGTTTTATTTGCGGCCTTTTTCTAGTGGATTGAGGAACTGATTAAGAAAGAAGATGTGAGAAAGAAAGTTATATTGAGAGATAGAAAGAAGCGGATATAGAAGAAACTGCAGCATTTTGCATGACATTTACATACCCTTCTTTCTCTCTCAATATAGAGCGTCTAGTGTAATCAACATAGTATACCACTCAATCCTGTGCAACCAGCTTTATTCACGCAACTCTAATTCTTACACCGATTCATCGGTACTCAAATTAACGGAACAACTCGTCACAATTATTGTATACATGGTAAATAAATCGTGAGGTGTTTTTTATCTGCTGGAATCTTTAATTTTAAGTTCGTTTTCCTATCATTTATTTTCGCTGGCACTCGGTCTCATTAGCTAGCCACTATCAATGGACGGTAAGCAGTTAAATCTGTGTCTCTGTGTTAGTTAGTCAGTGACGTAATTCGCAAAACAGTGACACATTCCCATAACGGCTAGTTTGAAACCTTCCCTCTGAACTGCAGAGAATGCTTGGTAGTTTCAGATCAGAGCGGTGCATCACGGAAAAAAGTACGGAGATTCCGTAGTTTCATTAAGTGGGGGATGATAGTATTTTGCGGTTTCATGAGCACCGGAAGTGTGACTCAGTTGTCACTGAATCATTTATTACACTGATTGTTTTGTACTGCAAAGACGAAAACTTTGCGCATTAAAGGCCATGCTGACGCGATGCAATGCTTTTGAAAAACTTAAGGCAGTTACGTGACGACTTGACGTATGTAGTATGACGTCATTGTATGTTGCTCATCAGGATGAGCGTAAAGGATCACGTGTATTCACTTTAAAGAGACATCATATATATATATATATATATATATATATATATATATATATATATATATATGTGTGTGTGCGTGTGTTTGTATGTGTACACTATGAGCACATCATGTGATACATAACGTTTTAACTGCAATTAAGTGCTAAGAAAGTATTTTTGCATTTGCATGTAATATTGATTAATTAATTAAAACGAACAGGCTTTTCATTCTTGCAATGTCATCAATTCACTTCCTAGCTGAATGTCAGATGGTCTATCGTCAAGATAGATGTGGTTAATAGTGTTTTAAATACGTGATTCACTTCCTAGTTGAGTATAGCTCAGATGGTCAATCTTAAATTCCATACACATTCCACAAATACAACATTTCCATGCATATGAAACTACTACAATACAAGTCATAAGTACCACAAACACACCGAAATATATCAAATCTTTCAATATTCTAAGTGAACTTGAAATAAATAAGTCGACGTGACATTTTCTGATTTTATATATAAATTGAATAATACTGATATCATTATTATCGTCGTCGTCGGCATTAGTATTATTATCATCAACAAAACTCCATTATAGATCAATGATCACCACACAAAGAATATTGGAAAACACACAGTAGGGACTTCATATGAAACTACTACAATACAAGCCATAAGTATTACAAACACATAAAAACACATACAATCTATCAGTCTTCTTAGTGAACTTGAAATAATTAAGTCGAAGTGACAGTACATACTAGTAAATTTTGTTTGTCTGAGATTATATATAAATTGAATATTAATAATAATATCATCATCATCGTCGTCGTTGTATTAATATTATTATCATCAACAACATTATATTATAGATCAATTCGGTTACACAAAGAATATTGGAAAACACACAATAGGGTCTTCCATATCAAATATATTACGTCAGAGGCAATTAAATGTATGTTATAGGTCAGGCATTGATTTGAATTTCTACTATTGTAGATTTACCAATTCATTTCGTTATTTTAATTTACTAACTTATGCACCATTGCTTTTTATCCTTCTGAAAATTAGAATGCATAAAAAGAGGTGAGCTAATATAATTTTGAAGCGTTAACCAAACATCAAAATTACATGACGAACATCCTTCAAGATTTACTCTGCCGTTTTAAGGTAGTGCACATGTACATCTAAACCTTACTGTCCTCTTTTTCGTACTTGTTACATAAGATTTATTTTCTTTTTATGTGCTTTTGGTTCTCAAATTGCGGAAGACTTGTATTATCTATTTATAAATTATAACTGCCTCGGCGAGTGTCAATGAGCAAATACCGTTCGACAAAAGTGTACAGATATGTTAGACACGGTGAGACGTCCTTGAAAACTTGTATTTTATGTTCTAATTCGTATTTTGTTTTAGTGGCTGCCGCATATATCTTCAATCCAACATCGCCGGCTATGAAACATAACATTTCAGATATTACATTTCATCGGAGCTGGCGTAATTTAAACAGAATTTTCTAAGATGAAATTACAGATCAATTCAGCCACTTAGACGCTGTATCAGCACTGAAATAATGATAATGAGATACGCTAAAGAAGGAAGGAAAGAAAGTAACTGATCATTAGTCTTAAATTATAAAACATTCATAACGTCATTTAAAAATGAATATCATATAAATATTGTAATTTAATATACTTAATTGTTTCTTTTATATTTTCAATATATATTGTCCTTAAGTCTTAAATTATTGAATTTTTTAAAGGATTATTCCTTCTTGAAACGCCATATTATGAGTTGAAAGAGAATTGTCAGTTTCATACCCTGGTTCAATATCCGCAGTTTCAATATTTATAAATACGTTCTCAGAAATCAAGAAGAAAAATCAATCCTTGCTCTTTTGTTTCTGCATCACAATATGTGTCTTTTCTTTTATCTTTGAAGTTCTATCTAAATATCAATGAGCCTAATCTCATCAGAAATATGTGTAAGCTTCTATCTGCATCTTGGAGTGTTCAGTCTCACATAATTAGACGTATGATGATGTTGAGTCATTAACTGAATTAATATACCCCCACCCACCATAACTATCATGTTATCATAATAGTCATTTAAATCAACTTTCAATTGTTCATAACAATGAGGCAAGTCTTTGTTTGGACGGTACAGCTGAAATCATGTTATGTTTTTATTTTCAATTAGCATATCTAAAATAATCTTATTTCCCTCATTATATTTTTTAATTCGCATTACTTTCAATTCAAAATTATTGTTAGGAAGGATTGATACTCCTCTATATTGGCTTGAAAAGGTACTAAAACAACTCAGATATGCCACTGACAAAGTATATATATATATATATATATATATATATATATATATATATATATATATATATATATATATATATACCAGAGTAGAAAGTGCTATCCCTGGATCCTACAGGAGGATGCATCATAATATGAAGTAAAAATGTATACGGAGAAAGAACATTATGATACAGGTTTAAGAATTTGTATTTCGTCCTCTACTGAGACTCGATATCGGATCCGCGGGATACGGCACAATTGCCGTGTCTGTACTCACCCACCCACATCAATCCCCATACTTTCTCCACTAAGTGCACATCCTCCAAATCTCTGCCTGTCTCTCTGTATGTCTGTCCGCCTGTCTGTCTCTCTGTCTCTCTCTCGTCCTCGAGAGAAGGTAATTAATAGGAATAAATATATGTGGTCGTTGGGAAAGTGAACGGCTACCCAAATGACTACTTGGGCAATGAATGTCGCCGTCTTGATGACTTAAGCTCGAACGTCTTTAGGTTTCCAATGAGGAAGTTCATCGTTAGCACACACGGCTGGATTCCAGGGAGCTGGGTAGAAACTGTGGATCAGTAGGTATTGAAGTTCCCAGGTATTCATTTTGTTTCTCACAGGTAATGATGAATAATGATCTCACACTTGACTTTGTCTTTTGAAACTATCTGTCAATTATGTCGAATGAAAGTCTCTGTACTCAGAGTGGAGGTATAGAATTGTCACTCAAGTCTTTATACTACTCTTTCAATATCGTTTCTTCTGGGATGAGTGTCCATGCTCGTTAGAGATACTCCTCCAACTTTTTCTTGACTCATCATCAAACACTGGTAGTGTGGCACTTGACTAGGATGATCTATTTGACAACCATAACAATGTTCTCTGGTCAGGAGTGTGATTATTATGGGGAGCAAAACATGACACTAAGTGTTGTTTTTGTTTTGGTCATCGTGACATCATTACTGTTTCTTTCTTTACTTCTTCTCCACTTGGAGTTGGAGTCTGTGATTCATGTAGGTTCTGTTCTCGCCGATGTCCATGGGTTTGTGTTCCATATCTTTTGTTAATAGTTTAGGATCACTTCTCTCTGACTGTTTATTTCAAGAGTATTATCAAATTCTACACAAAAGATTATGTTCAGTGTGTTCACGAGGATAAGTGTAAACTGAAGTTCCACACGGAGTTGGCCTGATTTTATAGGGTGGAAATGCGCCTTGTCTCCGTATTGATCTGGAGTGAAATCAAATCTCCACAAACCATATCCTGCTGCATAATCGTCGTAGGAAATGCCGTAGATAGTGTTGGTTTCTAATTGCCCTATGGCTTCAAACAGAGTCAAGTAACATCTCAAGTAATTATTCTAGGCAAACTAAAGTCTAAATGTCTGGTACACAACATTTGGCCATCTCGGGTCACTTCTATCTTGGACACGTTGAAGTGTTGGAATTCTCAAGGGTTTTTGATCAATAATTCCGTTGAGGGCAGCCATGCTGACGATGCCAATAAGCAAACGTTTATGCATTGGACCATGGAAGACAAGATCTTTGATCTAGGATCGGAGTCCAGAGGCAATAGAGAAGGTTTTGACTTCCACTCGTCGTAGAGTAAAATTGACTGTAGTTCTGGTCAGAGCTTGACCGATGTCGTTTCTCACTTTAGGTAAGACTTCAACATGTCGTACGTGGAGTCTGGTTTATTCCTTGTTAGTTTTTTACTCGTTAACATCAGCCATCAACATGAACACGGTACTACTTCGATTCAGTGTCACACGTACATCAACACCATTCAACAAAAAGGAGTCCTGCAATCACATGTCCATGTGTAAACGAAACAATATTTCTCAATTACACCATTGCCTGATTTTTTTGGCGGTAATTAAATCCTACATTATGAGAATTGTCACCCTCTGTCAACTTTGTGTCGTGGAATACATCCAAGGTGTCAGGTTTCCACACCACTGATTTATCGAGGTGTATGTTCTTGGCTTCTATTCCGTAAGTCATGAGATTCTCGAGGTAAGCTCGGTAAAAGTAAGTGCATATGCTGCTGCTGACCAGTGTGTTGTTCAAGTACAAATCCACTTTGCTCAACAACTAATGCATGAAATTGCTGAGGGAGCCATTATGGCATCTCAATTACGTCAAAAATGTCAAAATCTCTAATCGTTCTTCTTTTCTTATTCTTTTTAAGGTTGTGTATGTGAGGTTTGAAGTGCTTTCAACGTTTCTTTCTGCATTGTCCTTGCCGTGGCTTAGAGGATAACTCAATGCCTTCGATAGGAGTGCTGAGTTAATGTATAGGGGTGTCTTGGTGACCAAAGATTTCTGTTCCTGTCTGAATCAACACAATATTCCTGCTTTCATTAACGCTTGTTTTGGGACTTTCTTGGGCAATACGTACGCCTTAGAGAAATTCTTTTTCTTGTATCATGGCAGCATAATTTATAGCATGCAATCCTCAAGTCACTACATGTTTTATAATGGGTGCCACCGTACGAAAAGCTAATTTAAACATATCTCCTATACCATCTCCTCGTTGTCGAATTACTCCTCTGTACAGAGGATATATGATTTACAATTCACTGGAGAACTATTTTCGAAAATGTAGCTTCACTGTTATTTTTCCTTTAGAGAACATAATATTTTTTCAAGATCTCTTTTTATACTAATATTGGCACTGTCAAAATACGATTTACTGACAGGAAAATAACGAGGATGCACCAATTCTCGTTGAACCCGATATGTGTTTTCTCCTTCATGAACATCCCGACTGGAAGTGGCAGAATCCAGTTTGAAAGGAATGACTCTCAGCAACGGAGAGGATGTGCTTCCAACCACGTTGTATCCCATTGTATCAGATTATACAAACATTAAATTGAGTCCTTCGTTCAGTCCGATAGGGTATCAAAACTACTTGCTTTCGTTAATACGTATGGCTAAAACGAGGTATGTGTTGCCACCTACAATAGCAAAAACAAACTGGAAGAAAAGATGATGGACAGCGTTTTGCTGTCAGAAAAATCCAATTTGAGACGATGAGAAGGTGCATGGTAGTCAATCAGCACAGCTAAGTGAGTTTTACAGATTGCTTTGCCAAATTGCTCATTAAAAAGAGTTTAAATCGACCCGACGAGATGTCGACCATTAAAATAAGAGACTTCAGGAATTTTCATTTCAGAGATATTCAGTTGGGGATTAGCTGGCGCTGGCATTTTCTTTGGTATTTTTTTTTTTTTGGGGGGGGGGGGTTGGAGGGTTTTTTTGTTTGTTTGTTTGGTTGTTGTTTATTTATTTTATTTTTTGCGCAAAAGGAATGATGATCTTTGTGCAAGAGGTCTTGGACTTGTTCATTGAGTATGGCTACCATGAATTTACTTTTAAATCCACTGATATTCAAGACTTCAGTTGGTTGCATGATTTCTACCAAAGCCACATTCCAATGAACTTAGCGATCCACTTGTATGGACTGGGTTAATTTGACCGTGGAACAACACAATTTGTTTTGGGGAAACACATCCATAGAACTGTCACTAGGTAATGTTTAATGGCATTAGTTATTCATAGTTCGATGGTTCTTGCCTCCGTTGAATTACTCGAAGTCATAGGAGAATGATTTGCCAAGGGTTCCAGAGTATTGATGTGACTGGAAGAGTTCTGACTAGCGTTGGTGTGGCTACCGTTGTTACTACTGTCGGTACATTTCAACGAGGGATTGGGAAAAAGTTAGCCAACACAACTGCTGATTAAAATAGTTGTTTATCTCCTTGCTGCAAACTCAAGTTTCGAATCGCTGCTCCAATGGCACAGTGCATTAAAAAGATGTGGCAGAAAAAGACAATCTTTTTTAAGGATCACGTTCTTCGCACCACACCTACAATGGTTGTTATTTTAGTAGTTCTTCGATGGATGAACTCAAAGAAGTACAATACTAATGAAGCTGCAATCCAAGAACTGAAACTGGGAAGATATCCTTTACAACGGACTTTAACTTCTTGGATACGATGTTTTCCACCATTACGTGTTCTGTGATTGAGAAGGATTTCTATATCGTGCACGTCGTCGTCTTACTTGGTCATTACAAAGTTCCTTTAAACACTTCTCAGTTCATGTCTTTATATGTTTGGATAGGAGGGTGACGTCCACTCGCATATATTGTAACAGGAAACAATTATGTCGTCCAGTTCGATAAATAGCCTTTGTCAAAAGTGCGTTTTGTTTTTCTAATGCCGACGAGATCTACTACGGTTGATTTTAAGATTTCACAAACGTGGTAATATGTCGATGTCTGTGAGAGTATGCTCATGTGTAAAATATTTCAATATACGTTCTTTCGCGGTTCTTTGCAAACGTTCTACGACACTTGCTTTGGTTTCAGGATTTTCAGTGGTGAAAAACGAATGTGTCGTTTTTTAACTTCGTTTAGAAAAGCTTGATTACGACATGTTCTTCCTTTGTCCGTTTGCCATCGTAGAGGATGTCGACCACTCTATTGCAAGACGACTTATGAAGTTTGCACTAACTCTAAACTTGTTTTAGAGGTCAAAGTAAGAACCAAAGCCGATCTTGATAACAAATCAGTGACACAAACAAAATATGTATAACCTCTATTGTACGACGCTAAGCAAGAGAGATCTGCTAAATCGGCTTACCATTGATGATCAACTCTTGCTACTTCGGTTTGACTTTGTTTTAAAATTTCCGTCGAATGGGTTTGTGTAACGTGTATGTCGATTGTTCTTGTAACTATTGTCTTGCATCTTGTAGATGTAGACATTTGAGTTTGGTACAATACAATTTTACTATTCCTTCATAGCCAGGCGTATAAACAGGATTATAGCAAATGCTGGCCAAAAGTGTGACCATGTTAATGCTGCGCAATAAGTTAACCAACCACGGACGCTCTGTGTTTTTTTGTTTTTTTTGGTTTATTATTTATATATTTCGGTGCTTTACGTGTCCAACGAGCAACAGGGATTATCAGTTCTTTTTTTATTTACTTCTTCACTTCTTTCTTTTCCTCTTCTGCTGTCGAGGGCGCTGGTATTATCTTTTTGATCCAACCAAATCTTGATGTAGGTGTTAACTTAGGTATTTTCGTAGGTGGGGTTTGAACTCTTTAAAGTCTTCACCTTTTTCTTTCCCTTCAACTGATGTGCCTGTATCTATCATCTTTGGAGCTGCTACCTTTTGGTTTGCTTTTGTTTTTATAGTTTTCTTTGGTTTTCATGGCATTCGTGAAATCTTTCAGAGCTGGTTTGGCTATGTCGTCTAAAGCTTTCTATTGAAACAGTTGTAGACGTTGCAATAATTGTCCGTACTGTTGGAAATTCTTAATTTCTGACAAATCTGTTTGATCCATCAACGAATGCAACTCTTGTTGTAAGTGTGTCATCTCTGTGAGATTAGGATTAGGAGGTAAGATAGGTATATGTTGTTTGTAGCAACGGTGTAGTTCCATCCACCGTTTGTAAGGAACTCAAGTTAATTTTCGTCCTTCCATAAAAACCAGATGTACAGGTATAAAGATTAAGGTATGTTATTTTTATGTTTACCTCAACACTCCTTCTAAACGCGGTCCTGCAATCAATCCTAACAAGGAAACACCGACTTTTAACAACGGACCTATCATCATGGGAAGAGATCCTCTTTGTTGAACGAGCTCTTTTTCCTTTCAACTGACTGGAATTTTCTTTTCACAATTTGGCGAAGAACGAGACGATGTCGTCCTAACAGCTGTTATTGTATCTTGGTCAAATTCAAGACCTTCAAACAACATTTACACAACGTAGCCTGTTTTCGCTTTTTGGAAGATATCTTTGGTCGTCGATGCTGTGACTGTGAACATTGGGATGAAGACACATTGTTTAGAGGAACTGAAGTGAATCTTGTCCGACACGTTTTATTTTATACTGGAATAATTCTCTGCTGAGTGTTGGGAAGTCGTACCAACTTGACTCTGGATACCACTGGACGACGAGGTTATCAACGGACTAAATCTTGTCAGTTCTTGTTTCGACAAATTCAGTAAATTTGCACCATGCCTGTTTTCCATTGCACGTTTGTTTTAGGGAATGCCACCTTTTGGGCTGCAGAGCAGCTGCTAAAGCAGCAGAAGTCGTTGATGGAGAAAAATTAGAAGTCCCTTTAGAGATGGGTATCCATTTTTTCATCGGATGGAGAAGCACTTGTCTTAAATCATGTTTAGCTGGCATCATCAACAACGGAGGAGGTGTAGGAGAATAAGATGAAGAGGGGACGGTCAGAGATCCCGATTTTTGTGAATACGCAGTACCTGTCTTTCTTGAAAAGCTTTTTGTTAGGTTTTGCTCTTAGGAGCTAATTTAAAGTGTGAACTCACTACCCCTCTCTTCTTTTTTATCCATCTTTTGGAATTGGGTTTTTGAGTAGGTTTTTGCTTTTTAGCTACGGCATCAGGATTCCCTCATTGAAGCGAATGAATAATTATATCGCCTAGAGATCCACTTCCAACTGGTTTCAAGATTTGTTTTTTGTCTGAGTATCAATTCTCAGGTTGGCTAGTTGTGTCATAGCTACTGCTGTCAAAGTAAAAAAATCGTAACATCTCTTTGAAGCTGGCTTCTAACAAATGCGAACGTACTAGAGCATTTTTGGCGACTGATAAGCTACAGTACACGATTCAATTTGGCGGGAGGATGAGATGAAAATGAAGTCATGCTGAATACCGTCAGAAAGGAAAAAAGTGAATTGTGTTTTTATAGTTTGTTTATATATACAAAATTGAGGAAGGATACGTAATGTCTAGGCCCCCTTCTTCACACCAAATTGTGAAACAAATACGTACGAAATCTTAAATATTCTGGAGTGGTAGGTATCGTCTTGTGGAATCAGTTCTTTAAAAAGTGCTTGATAATTCAATAAGTCTTTAATGGTGTCATTGACTTTCTTCCACGGAATTCGATCTAACGCTTATAATAAAAATCGTGTGATGGCGAGTTTTATAACATGTTCGCAGAAGTCTTATCACGTGTTGGAGTCTGTACTCAGAAGGATCTTTCTTTGTTTTTGGGAACGATTTAATACTTAAGAGCGGTATCTGTACGATAGCGAGTTGTGATCAGAAACTCGCACTCGTTTCTCGTAGACAATCTCATACACATTTTCCAAGGGTCAACTTACGTTTTGATGATCAGACAAACGTACAATCTTGTAAAGGTCAACAGTTTTGACACGAAAGTCTTGATCCTGACCTGACATTAAAGCTTCTTTCGATACGTCAAAGTTCGCCACTTGAGTCAGTATCGATCCTTTTACTTTGCACCTCAGCCCCTATCAAGTTTGAACTCAAAGGACATGTTGAAGATTATCGCTCCGAACACCTACTTGTACCTCGAAAGTCAAAGTCCTCAAAGTGGACAATACCAATCCTGGCGTCGATGCCAGAATGACTCCCTCAGCAATCTCATGCATTCGTTGTTGAGTGAAGTGGATTTGTACTTGAACAACACACTGGTCAGCAGCAGCATATGCACTTACTTTTACCGAACTTACCTCGAGAATCTCCTGACTTACGGAAAAGAAGCCAAGAACATACACCTCGATAAATCAGTGGTGTGGAAACCTGACACCTTGGGTGTATTCCACGACACAGAGTTGACAGAGGATGACAATTCTCACAATGTAGGATTTAACAACCGCCAAAAGAAAATCAGGCAATGGTGTAATTGAGAAATGATGGATCGTTTACACATAGACAACCTATTTGTTGAATGGTGTTGATGTACGTGTGACACTGAATCGAAGTAGTACCGTGTTCATTTTGATGGCTGATGTTAACGAGTAAGAAACTAACAAGGAATAAACCAGACTCAACGTACGACATGTGGAAGTCTTACCTAAAGTGAGAAACGACATCGGTCAAGCTCTGACCAGAACTACAGTCAAGTATACTCTACGACGAGTGGAAGTCAAAATCTTCACTATTGCCTCTGGACTCCGATCCTAGATCAAAGATCTTGTCTTCCATGGTCCACTGCCGGTTTATTGGCATCGTCAGCATGGCTGCCCTCAACGGAACTATTGATCAAAAACCCTTGAGAATTCCAACACTTCAACGTGTCCAAGATAGAAGTGACCCGAGATGGCCAGACGTTGTGTAACAGACACATAGACTTTAGTTTGCCTAGAATAATTACTTGAGATGTTACTTGACTCTGTTTGAAGCCATAGGGCAATTAGAAACCAACACTATCTATGGCATTCCGTACGACGATTATGCAGCAGGATATGGTTTGTGGAGATTTGATTTCACTCCAGATCAATACGGAGACAAGGCGCATTTTTCCACCTTATAAAATCAGGCCAACTCCGTGTGGAACTTCAATTTACACTTATCCCCGTGAACACACTGAACATAATCTTTTGTGTAGAATTTGATAATACTCTTGAAATAAACAGTCAGAGAGAAGTGATCCTAAACTATTAACAAAAAATATGGAACACAAACCCATGGACATCGGCGAGAACAGAACCTACATGAATCACAGACCCCAACTCCAAGTGAAGAAGAAGAAAAGAGAGAATCAGTAATGATGTCACGATGACCAGAACAAGAACAACATTAATTGTTCTACTTTGCTCGCCATAAGAATCACACAGACTGTACGTTCATGGACATACTTGACATATATTTTTAAGAAAAGTCAAGTGTGAAATCATTACTCATCATTACCTGTGAGAAACAAAATGAATACCTGGGAACTTCAATACCTACTGATCGCCATTTCCAGTACAGCTACACGGAATCCAGCCGTGTGTGCTAAAGATGAACTTCCTCATCGGAAACCTAAAGACGTTCGAGCTTGTGTCATCAACACGGACGGCAGTCATCGCCTAGGTACACATTTGGATATTCATTCACTTTCCCAATAACCTCAGCGTGAATATTTCCTTTCGAGGACGAGAGAGAGAGAGAGAGAGAGAGATATGGAGGATGTGCACTTAGTCTAGAGTATGGAGATTTATGTGGGTCTGTGCGTACAGACAAACCAAATGTGCCGTAACCCGCGGATTCGAATTCGAGTCTCAGTTGTGGACGAATTATAAATTCTAAACTTCTATCATACTGTTCTTTCTCCATGCATACTTGTACCTCATAGTATTATCACGCATCCTCCCGTATGATCCAGGGATAGCACTTTCCACTCTCGTTGGTGTGGAGGTGAGTTTGTTTTAGAATCCGCCAATACATCGGAGTATCAATCCTTCTTAAGAATAACTTTGAACTTAAATTTATGCGAATTAAAAAAGATAAATAGGGAAATACGATTATTTTAGATATGCAAATTGAAAATAAAAACATAACATGATTTAATATATATGGTCCAAACAAAGACTTGCCTAGTTGTGTTGAACAATTGAAAGTTGATTTAAATGACTATTATGATAACTTGATAATCATGATGGGTGGTGGGTGTGTGGATCTTAATTTATTTATGACCCAACAACATCATTCGTATAATTATGTAAGACTGAACGCTCCAAAATGCAGAGATAAGCTTATATATATTTCTGATGAGAATAGGCTCTTTGATATTTAGAGAGAACTTCAAAAAGATAAAAAGGAAAGATACACTTTGTGATGTAGAAACAAAAGAGCAAGGATTGATTTTTCTTCCTGATTTCTAAGAGCTTATTTATTAATATTGAAACTGCGGATATTGAACCAGGATATGAAACTGACCATTCTTTTTACACTTATAATATAGAGCTTCAAGAAGGAAAAATTTCAAAATTCGATAATTCATGACTTAAAGACAGCATATATATTAAAAATATAAAACAATAAATAAAGTATTGTACTTATTACAATATTTATCTGATATTTTTCATGTTCTAAATGATGTTAATAATGTTTTATTATTTAAGATAACTGATAAGTTATTTCTTTCAGTTCTTTTAATGGTGTGCAAGGATAAACCCTTTCTTCTCTTTCATATGTAGTCTCAGTTTATAATTATAATATTGAATTTAAATCCAAGGAGTTTGTGCTTATAACTCTATGTCAAATTCAACTCGCCTATCATCTACGTTCCCGTGCACCTCGAAGCCTTTCCTTAGATTTGCTTTTTTCCTTCTCCATTATGATAGTGTCTAAGTGGCTAAACTGATATGTAAAAAATTCAATAATTTAAGGCTTAAAGAAACAAAAGAGCAAGGATTGATTTTTCTTCCTGATTTCTGAGAACTTATTTATAAATATTGAAATTGCGGATATTGAACCAGGGTATGAAACTGACAATTCTCTTTCAACTCATAATATGGCGTTTCAAGAAGGAATAATCCTTTAAAAAATTCAATAATTTAAGACTTAAGGACAATATATATATATATATATATATATATATATATATATATATATATATATATATATATATATATATATTGAAAATATAAAAGAAACAATTAAGTATATTAAATTACAATATTTATATGATATTCATTTTTAAATGACGTTATGAATGTTTTATAATTTAAGACAAATGATCAGTTACTTTCTTTCCTTCCTTCTCTAACGTATTTCATTATGACTATTTCAGTGCTGATACAGTGTCTAAGTGGCTGAATTGATATGTATCTTCATCCTGGAAAATTCTATTTAAATTATACCAGCTCCGATGAAAATAAATATATCAGAAATTTTATGCTACATAGCCGACGATGTTGGAGTGAAGATTATACGGCAGCGACGAAAAAAAAATTTAGAACATAAAATGAAAGTTATCTAAAAATATCTGTACACTTTTGTCGAATGTTATTTGCTCATTGACACTCGCCGAGGCAGTTATAATATATTAATAGATAATACAAGTCTTCCGCAATTTGAGAATCAACAGCACATAAAAAGAAAATAAATCTTATGTAACAAGTACGAAAAAGAGGACAGTAAAGTTTAGATATACATGTGCACTACCTTAAAACGGCAGAGTAAATCTTGAAGGATGTTCGTCATGTAATTTTGATGTTTGGTTAACGCTTCAAAATTATATTAGCTCACCTCTTTTTATGCATTCTGATTTTCAGAAGGATAAGAAGCAATGGTGCATAAGTTAGTAAATTAAAATAATGAAATGAATTGGTAAATCTACAAAAGTAGAAACTCAAATCAATGCCTGACCAATAACATACATTTAATTGCCTCTGACGTAATATATTTGATATGGAAGACCCTACTGTGTATTTTCCAATATTCTTTGTGTAACCGAATTGATCTATAATAGAATGTTGTTGATGATAATAATATTAATACAACGACGACGATGATGATGATATTATTATTAATATTCAATTTATCTATAATCTCAGACAAACAAAATTTATTGTATGTGCTGCCACTTCGACTTAATTATTTCAAGTTCATTAAGAAGACTGATAGATTGTATATGTTACTGTGTGATTGTAGTACTTATGGCTTGTACTGTAGTAGTTTAATGTGCATGGAAACGTTGTACATTTGTGGAATGTGTAGAGAATTTGTGTATATATCCACCTTGACGATAGACCATCTGACCTGCATTCCACTAGGTAGTGAAACACGTTTATAAAACACTTGTAACCATCTATCTTGACGATAGACGATCTGACCTGCATACCACTAGAAAGTGAAACACGTTTGTAAAAAGATATTAACCATCGTGATTTTGTCAATGTAACTCAAGAACAGTATATTAGCTCCTGAACTGAACATCGTATTTAAAGATATTTAGTTACTAAATATCGCACTGAATTACGTCGCTGGAATGTAAAAAAGACTATTTGGTGTTTGATACAGTAGGACGAATGAAAGCTTGAAAGTGATTTTTTTAATTAATTCATGAATATTACATGCAAATTGAAAAATACTTTCTAAGTACTTAATTGCAGTTAAAGTTATATATCAAATACTGTCCTCACAGTGCACGCACGCACGCATACACAATGGGCGAAAATAAATGATAGGAAAACGAACATAAAATTAAAGAGCATAACAGATAAATAAGGACTCACCATTTATTCGAAGAGTTATTCAGCTAACCTGAGTATCGATCAATCGGTGTAAAATTCAGAGTTGCGTGAAGACATCTGGATGCACAGGCTTGAGAAGTACGCGATGTTGAGTATATTAGACGCTCTATATTGCGAGAGAGAGAGAGAGAGAGAGAGAGAGAGAGAGAGAGCGCCAGAAAGAGCATTTAAATTTCACTGATCATGCAAAATGCCATATTTTTGTTTACTCTAATATGCACATAGCAATATTTTCCTGCTGTTATCCTCAGTTGTTAGGCCGATATCTGCCTTTACAAGTGCTGAAGATATGACGTTCCAAACAAATATAAAACAAAAGTTGTGAAAGCTACGAATAAAGGTAAAAGAATTTCAAGATGAAGAAATAATGTGCATGAACTACGGCAGCGAAATGGCAATCGAGTGGGCACATTCATTCGGGTCCAGTCGAGCCGGCTCATTCATTTATATCTAGGCCAATAAATAGATCAGTTGCTGCTACCTTCTGTAATCATCATCAGCTATTTGTATTAGTATTTGCCTGTGTGCACCAAGCTGTGTGTTTGTGTGCATGTATATATGAAAGATAAAGAGAGAAGAATTGGTTGCAACCTAATACATGAACGATTACAATTACTGGTAGTAAGAAAAGGCTTAACCATTCTTCTATATTATAAATATATCCAGTTTAATGTAATATTTCCTTGATAAGAGTTCGACCTAGATGTACAAACAAAGCTACTCCATTAATCCATAGTCGTCGATAGATCTGAAGACGTCCAAATGTTGAAATAAAATGACAATGACCACGAAACAAAATTTTGAATCGCTTGATTCGTTTTAACTTCAGTTTCAATACATTGTTTTGCCATTTCAAAGTAAACATGTCGAAAAATACCCTTCGGACAAACTAGCATTCCTTGACATGACTTCCAAAAAAGGGTTACAGTGAAACAAAATTGTATACGAAGCCAACGACAATCATCTGTATTTGCATGTTACATAAAATCATCCATACACAATTAAACTGCCGATACGCTACGAACTCAGAATGCAAAAATATATCTCAAAGAAATGATATCATTGTTTGTATAATCAGAATAATTATCGGAACCAAAAAAAAAACATGTTAGAGAATAAATAATTCGATCGATATAATTCCTAAAACCACAAGCAACATATCAGCATCAATTAAACGTTTTGCATATTATTTACTGTGATTTTAAAAGTATCATTAATAGTGTTATGCAATAAAAATGTTAATATCCTGGACAATAAAAGCAGCTAACACATTCCATCGGGGTTGGGTTAGTACCTCAGATTTTGAAGTATTTTATAATGCGTTGGGTAAAATAGCAAAAATAGTGTATGAAGAATATTTTTTTTAAAAAATGCAGAACATATGGTGTTCAAAAATGAAGATGGAAAACATTTCAACTCAAAAAGTATGTTTCATCTTTGAGAGAAAAATATTTAAAGAAGTCTGAGACAATAGACATTTAACAGGCAAGTATAGTGTGTTATGTATGATGTTTATATAATATTATATATATTTTAGGAAATTATAAATGTTTCTTCACTTTAATATTTGCTTAAATCTTAATGTTATCAGGAAAAACATGTTTAACTAGTGTCCTTGAATTAGGTTGTTTTGATCAATATGTTTTCTCAATTTGAAAGTCAAGGTTGAATTTTTGTTTACAAGTAAAATTCCATTAAGATGACACACATTCTAGAACATTCTGTCATGTGACCAATCTTTATATATGCCATGTTTGGTGGACATTTATTCAGTTTTGACATTACCATCAGTCTTGTAAAGAGCTATTACAGTTGTGAAAATTCATTACAAATTCTAAGAGAGGAATTATTTTAAATATTCATTGGATTATAACAGTGCTCATAAACTTTTGGATTTTGGATTTTAATTGATGATTTTGGAATTTAGGTGAACTTATTCAGAGATTTTGGAATACTTCATTTTGACATCAGCACATCAAGATTTCTAGTACATCAGGACTTTGGAGACCATTAGCACATCATAACATTCAAGGACACAGCCGTGAATTCGGAACATTCTATATTTAGGACTTGTGATTAGAACAATCATTCTTATTGGATTATTAGGATTTCAAAACACATTACTGTAAGTGACTTTTTGATTTTTCATTTTAATTATCTAGTATAGTAATAAATTGCTTGTTGATTTTTTACTTGATTTGTTGGTTTCACTTTCTTTCTGTTACATTTTTCTTAGACCATAGAGTCGAAACAGAAATTGAGGGCTCGTTAGGGATCTGAATTTCTTTAAAGCATATTAGAGATATTAAATTTATCTTTGAAATTCATATTGATTTTGTCTCTGAATTTTTTTTGTCTTTGGCAAAGATTTTTAATAGAGAAATTTTTGTTGTGTGAAACCAACAAGCATTTACAATGGCATCTAATGTTCAGAATTTCATTTCAAAACCTATCCAGGAGGGGATAGAGTGCATGAGAAAGTTAATAGAAGAGTTCAAAAGGTGCATCCATAGTGATGTTAAAACCTATCTTGACGAGCAGAATGTGGAAACTTTGGAAAATGCTGCTCGTATGGCTGATGATTATTCCTTGACTCACAAAATTTCATTTGGCAATAAATCGTCCTCTCAGCAGTTTTCTGGTAAAACACCATTTCAATCTCATTCGAGTACTTCCAAATTTCACAACAGCACAACTGTTAGGAATCAAACATCTGATAAGACTGATCAGAAATCCTTATCTCTTCCTACGTGCACTTATTGCAAAAAGAAAGGGCACGTTATTTCTGATTGCTTCAAGTTGAAAAATAAGCAAAAGAGTAAAGACAGAGCTTTTCCAAATGCTCTTATTTCTACGAGGTCAAGGTCACGGTCTTGTATTGAAAGCAATACATTTGTTGGGTCAAACAAACCCCAGTCTGATTCTATTTTGGAGGCTTATGAACCATTCATGTCAGAAGGTTCTATATCACTTATTGGTGATTCTGCCAAACCTATCCCAATTAAAATATTAAGGGACACTGGAGCTTCTCAGAGTCTTTTATTATCAGGTACTTTGCCTTTGTCTGAGGAGTCTTCTTCAAGTGAAAGTGTTCTTGTTCAGGGAGTAGAGTGCGGCTTTGTAAATGTTCCTCTCTATTGTGTAAATTTGGCATCAGACTTAGTTTCTGGACCTGTGACTGTTGGGGCAGTGACTTCTTTACCCATAGAGGGTGTTCATTTATTACTAGGCAATGACCTAGCTGGAGATAAGGTTGTGGTTAATCCACTTGTAACTGACAAGCCTTGTTTGGATCAGAAAGTTGATCCTGTCGAAACTGAAATCCCTGATTTGTACCCTGCTTGTGCAGTTACTAGAGCTATGGCAAAAAGAGCTCTTGAGATTGATGTTGATCAGGATATTATTCCCTTAGCTGACACATGTATTGGTCAGTTTTTTGATGAGGTCACTTTTTCCTCAGGTATTGATCAATCAAATGGTATTGATCACAGTGATCCTCTTTTGGCAACTCATTCTCTTTGTTCTAATCAGGATGACAAACGACAATCCCTTGTCGTTGAACAGGAGCAAGATCCCTAGATATCTTGTTTGTTTCAGAGGGCTATTAGTGAAACTGAAGCCACATAAGTTCCAGTGTGTTACTTTGTGAAAAATGGGGTCCTTGTGAGGAAATGGAGACCACCTGATGTACCCGCTGGTGACGAGTGGTCCGTGAGCTATCAAATTGTTGTTCCTAAGTCATATAGACAGGAAATTCTTAATTTAGCCCATGAAACTCCTTTGGCTGGTCATTTAGGAGTCCGTAAGACTTATCACAAGATCTTGAATCATTTTTATTGGCCGAAACTCAAAAGTGATGTTTCTAAATACTGCAGATCTTGTCACACTTGTCAAATGGTAGGAAAACCCAATCAGAAGATACCTGAGGCTCATCTGCAACCTATTCCTGCATTTGATGAACCATTTAGTAGAATAATAGTAGACTGTGTTGGTCCTTTACCTAAAACCAAGTTAGGCAACCAATACTTGTTGACCATCATGTGTGCATCTACAAGATTTCCAGAGGCAATTCCTCTGAGAAATATAAAAACTAAAACTATTGTGAAAGCTTTGGTGAAGTTTTTTTACACTTGTTGGCCTTCCCAAATTTGTCCAGTCGGATGAAGGGTCAAATTTTATGTCTGGAATTTTCCAACAAGTTATGCATGAATTAGGCATCAAACAGTTTAAATCTTCTGCCTATCACCCTCAAAGTCAAGGTGCTTTGGAAAGATTTCATCAAACTTTGAAGAATATGATTCGATCATATTGCTTTGATACAGAAAAGGATTGGGATGAGGGTGTTCATTTGTTGTTGTTTGCTGTTAGGGAATCAGTTCAAGAGTCGTTGGGTTTTAGTCCCTTTGAACTAGTTTTTGGTCATACTGTCCGTGGACCATTGAAATTATTGAAAGAGAAACTTCTTTCAAATGAAGATTCAAAGATTAATCTTCTTGATTATGTTTCTGATTTCAAATACAAGTTGTCAAAGGCCTGTGAAGTAGCAAGAACTAATCTTCACACTACCTAGTCAAAAATGAAATTAAGGTATGACAGAAATTCACAGGAAAGGAGTTTTAAACCTGGTGACAAAGTTCTGGCTCTCTTTCCCATACCTCAGAATCCTCTTCAGGCTAAATTGTATGGTCCTTATACCGTTGAAAAGAAAGTAAATGACTTAAATTATATCATTAACACTCCTGGGAGACGGAAACAGAAACAACTTTGTCATATAAATATGTTAAAGGAATATTTTGACAGAGATAGCTCAGCTAATTATTTAGTTAATTTAGTTGTACCTGTCCCACACAGTGAAGATATCAACGATGGAGTACAATCAGACTATAGTGACTCTGGTATAACCAATCTTCGGAATTCAGAAATATTGAACAACCTAGTCCAGAAACTTTCACATCTACAACAACAGGAAAGAAATGAACTAAAACAGCTATTACATGACTATGAGCACTTGTTTCCTGATGTTCCAACACGAACAAGTAAAATTTATCATGACGTTGATATTGTAGATTCTGCGCCTGTGAAACAGCATCCTTATAGGATGAATCCTCTCAAACAGAACTATCTGAAGAAAGAAATTCAGTATTTACTGGAGAATGATTTCATAGAACCAAGTAAAAGTAACTGGAGTTCACCATGTATTCTTGTTCCCAAGCCAGATAATACATTCCGTATGTGTACTGACTATAGAAAAGTCAACAGTGTCACCAAAACTGATTCATTTCCAATCCCAAGAATGGACGATTGCATTGATAAAATTGGAAATGCGGAATATGTCACCAAGTTTGACCTTTTAAAAGGATTCTGGCAAATTCCATTGACGGAAAGGGCAAAAGAAATTTCAGCATTTGCAACTCCAGATGGACTTTATCAATATAAAGTCATGCCGTTTGGAATGAAAAATTCGCCTGCAACGTTTCAACGTCTGATGAACATGATAACATTTGGTCTTGATAATTGTGACGCTTATATCGATGACGTCATTATCTACAACAACACCTGGGAAGATCATTTGGAAACCATTCGAAAATTCTTCGATCGACTCAGTGATGCGAATCTGACAATTAATTTGAGCAAAAGTGAGTTTTGCCATGCTTGTGTCACATTTTTAGGACATATTGTGGGACAAGGTCAAGTTAAACCTATAGAAGCTAAGGTCAAAGCTATCTCTGAATTTCAAGTTCCAATTTGTAAAAAGCAACTGATGCGATTTCTAGGTATGGCTGGATATTATCGCAAATTTTGTTCCAATTTTTCCAAAATTGCTGAACCTTTGACAAGTTTATTGAGTAAGAAAGCCAAATTTTATTGGTCTGACAAGTGTCAGGAATCTTTTGACAAGTTAAAGGCCATGCTTAAGACTGCACCAGTTCTTTCTGCACCAAATTTTAGCCAATCATTTAAATTATCTGTTGATGCAAGTGATGTAGGGGTTGGTGGAATATTGATTCAGGAAGACAAAAGTGGTGTGGATCACCCTGTGTGTTATTTTTCTAAAAAACTAAACAAGCACCAGAAAAATTATTCCACAATTGAGAAGGAATGTTTGGCTTTGATATTGGCTTTACAGCATTTTGAAGTGTATGTTACCTCAGCTCTTTCTCCGATTATTGTGTACAGTGATCACAATCCCCTTACTTTCATCAACAAAATGAAAAATAAAAATCGGAGATTGTTGAGATGGAGTTTGATATTGCAAGAATATAACATTGACATTAGACACATCAGGGGAAAAGACAATGTGATTGCAGATGCACTCTCACGTGCCTAGAAATGTGATATTGCTTGATATAATTAAGTCCAGTATCATAAAACATGTTCTTATGTAATTTTGGTTATTGTAGTATTAGATGTATATTCAAAAGAAAGCTTTATTATATAAATCTTTCTTTTTCTTTATGAGGGGAGGTGTTATGTATGATGTTTATACAATATTATATATATTTTAGGAAATTATAAATGTTTCTTCACTTTAATATTTGCTTAAATCTTAATGTTATCAGGAAAAACATGTTTAACTAGTGTCCTTGAATTAGGTTGTTTTGATCAATATGTTTTCTCAATTTGAAGGTCAAGGTTGAATTTTTGTTTACAAGTAAAATTCCATTAAGATGACACACATTCTAGAACATTCTGTCATGTGACCAATCTTTATATATGCCATGTTTGGTGGACATTTATTCAGTTTTGACATTACCATCAGTCTTGTAAAGAGCTATTACAGTTATGAAAATTCATTCCAAATTCTAAGAGAGGAATTATTTTAAATATTCATTGGATTATAACAGTGCTCATAAACTTTTGGATTTTGGATTTTAATTGATGATTTTGGAATTTAGGTGAACTTATTCAGAGATTTTGGAATACTTCATTTTGACATCAGCACATCAAGATTTCTAGTACATCAGGACTTTGGAGACCATTAGCACATCATAACATTCAAGGACACAGCCGTGAATTCGGAACATTCTATATTTAGGATTTGTGATTAGAACAATCATTCTTATTGGATTATTAGGATTTCAAAACACATTACTGTAAGTGACTTTTTGATTTTTCATTTTAATTATCTAGTATAGTAATAAATTGCTTGTTGATTTTTTACTTGATTTGTTGGTTTCACTTTCTTTCTGTTACATTTTTCTTAGACCATAGAGTCGTAACAAGTGGCTCAGCACAAAGCGAATGCAATTTGAATGATCAGCATCCAAAATGCGTACCATTGTTCCTTCATAACATATCTGAATAGGAGAGCAATCGGTTCATAAAGACATTGGTTAAAAACTCTTCTTGATGAAGAGGTAAAAAGGATTTCCTAGTTGATAGGTTCATGAAAGAATGGAGAGAAATAACAATAAAAAGGACAGCAAGGCTTCTAGACAGCTTTAGATTCACGGAACAGTCCATAGAACAGCTGGATTAGAGTGAGAAAATGTTAACAGAAACATTTAAAGGTTTTAGAGACATGAAATACAAATATTTGAGGAAAGTATCTACCCACACAAATTCTTGGATAACTTTGAAATGTTTAACAAAACCGCTATTCCACCAATAGAAATGTTGTATTCAAATCTAAATGATTCGAAAGGATTAAATGATGATTATTGATATATTCTGGATGGCATGAAATACTTGAAAGTGCGTGTAGATCTTACACATGATTAATGTGTGATAAAAGATACATTAATTCCATGCAAGTACCGTAATGTCTGTGTAAAAAATGACAACCGAACCCTGTTCATTATTAAAGTACACCTGAACTAGGACATGGTGCAAGTTTATTTAGGATATCAGGTGTATAATTAGAATTGTGACAGACTACATGTTTTTTTGATGATTGAGAGTGGAACGCATATATACGCCATAACATGTCATGAATACTACTTATTAAAACTAAGATGGGCACATGATGAACTAATTAGATGGGTAGACAAATATATGTTGGAAATTGCCAGATGACTACGATACCGGATACATATTGGAACTTAATTTGGAGATTCCATTACATTTGCAGGAGCATTTCAAACAACACCAATTAGCTCCAGGAAAACGTATTCCATATGGAAACGATTTATCTCGCCTGCAAAATAAGTTGATAAAAAATTACAAAGGTACTAAACAAACTTTATAAAGACTGTTATATACATTAAAAAGGAAAGAAATATATGTAATTCAAGACATAAATCTAAAACTTTAAATAAAGTTAGGCTAAAAACTGGAATAGATACACAGAGGAGTTTGTTTGATCAACAATCATAGTTAAAATGAGGCATTGAATTGAAGATAAATTTGACACAAACGCCTAACAACGATTTGGGAAGTTTATTGTTATAATTTATGAACAACGCTGTATTCGGTAAACAGATGGAGAACATCAGGAAAGAAAAACGAGTTAAAATATAAGCAAATGACAATAATTTATTTAAATTTTTGAAAGACTTATCATTAGCTTGGAGAACAATTATCGACGATGACTTATTCTTAGTTACGTTTACAAATAAAAAAATCAAATTAACTAAACTATTTTACGGAAGTTGTACAGTGTCAGAGTTACCCAAATGGCTAATGCTTGAATTTTACTAAAACAAGTTCAGAAAGAACATTTCGTGACAACATGAGACTTTTGGTGACAGATACTCTTTTGTTGTGTATCTATGTTTACAATGACAATTGGGGATAACATCAAGTTGTATGACACTAGTGACTATCCAAAGGATAACATAGTTGGTATCCCACAAATAAATAAGAAAGTTACTGGACCTTTCAAGGATGAGTCAAAAGGTTTACATATAATTTAAAATTTGAAATGAACATATGCTACTTAATAAAATACAAGGAAAATTACCTGGAAATGAATTTATTCAGATCATTCAGTCATGAAATGTCCAGCATGAAAATGAGTAAAGCTGCAATATCTATCTATGAAGACAAGCGGTTTGGGTTGACAACATAAATGCATTACCTTCAGTACACCGAAGTATTATATAGTCATGTACCTTAGGTGTAGTCTTTGCAAATTGCAAAGCCAAATAGAAACTCTGCAAGTCATTTCTCTTTGTTCTGTTTGAGAGTTTCAACAATTTTTCATCTTATTTTTTGGGGAATAACATAGTTTACTCCAAAAACAGTTTTTATTGCTTCTATTTTCCTTACTGTAAAACACAACCAAAAACGTGTATACTCTTTGCAGTCTTTTATTACAGAGTTGTGTTATTGTACGATAACCCATACAAATATTTCAAAATATCTACCATTAAAATCCTGTGTGCTTATGACAATACCTACACATGTTGTTTTGAATGATTTCCTGAGCATTTGACAAACATTTAACATATTTTCTGAGCAACATTTGTTTATCTGTTCATTTGCAGATGGATATCTTCAGAGGTCAAGATACCAGTTATTGATTGATTTCAAGATTTGGACTGCAACGTCTTGCTCTCGTTGAAAATTGTTGTTTGTCAGCATGACTGTAAGAAATACTTTTTCTTGGATTCTGTTTGATGGCAATCCCTATATTGGTGAGGGTTGTTGTCAATGAAAAGGAAGTCAGCAGGCTCTACCAGACGAATGGTGGAGATTGCTGATCAAGCAATAAGCTTTTGAATATGACTAAGGTAAAACGTGCACACATTTTTTTAAAGTCTTTGTTTTTGGTTCTGTTATTGAGCAGAGTGATGCGTCTCTTTGCAAAACGGAAGCAAACTGTCACATGTATTGGAGCCATCAAGCTTTCAACGATAGGCTCTTTTTCCAAAGCCTTTGCAGAATCAAACTGGGAATATATTGTGAAAATGTTACTCAAGAAATAAAGACTCCGCTGAACTATATGCAACACCAAGTCAGATAGTTTTCAAAACGAACTAAACATATGGCGAAATAAATTCAAACAAGATATATTGAGGAAAAAATACAAGAAATTTTGTTTAGGAATCAAGAATGTAGCAACAGAATGTTGATACATTGGCAGAAGTTAAGCTTTAAAGACAAAAGTCAATTTCTCGAGACTGTTGAATTTTCTCTTGTTGATTTATATGGATAGAGATGATGATTTTGTTCTTCATTTACAGTTAGTTTATAAGACAATATTTTAAACTTAGACCAATTTCGAGAACCAGTTATTCAAAATGCATGGATGTTTATAAAACAGAAATGCAAACGGTAGGGAACCAGCATTTTGAAGCATTACAAGAAAGCTAATGTATGATCCGAACGACGAAAAAAGCGGACTCAATCCTGACTTTCAGCGGGAGAACAAACTTTCAAACACGATATAAAGTCAATGAGGGGTTACAGCATTTACTATCGGAAAATGTGGCTTGGCTGGGAAACATGCTATAGGGAATTTGTATGGAAAATATTCGAGTGACATTTCAAGTATATCTTTGCTATGCGTTCAAAGGAAGTCTGCATTGATGTAATGTAGACCACTGGAACAAATTACATAACACATCTAACATATGCAAATAATAAGTGAATGAGCTGGAAAAAATATATACATAAACACATACTGACCTATAATTCATTAGAGTGTACATTATAATGTTCTTGGAGCGCCTTTCTATGTTTAAATACATATAATTAAAAGAGTTCATATTGATTTAAAAGTACATTTACTTCCATTTGGAAGAGTAGATAAATATT
The DNA here is from genome assembly GCA_029931535.1 of Margaritifera margaritifera. Taxonomy (NCBI): domain Eukaryota; kingdom Metazoa; phylum Mollusca; class Bivalvia; order Unionida; family Margaritiferidae; genus Margaritifera; species Margaritifera margaritifera. Next base: position 66,964 of record JAQPZY010000928.1, on the reverse strand, counting down.
TTTCCTCTGAAGGGTGTACATGAAGATATTTTGGTCAATGCTCATACAAAATCATATTTTTTCATAGTTTCAGTTCAAAGGGCAGGCAACATGATGAACATAGTAAGGCCAGTACAGAAAGAGCCCAAATAGAGGTAACCAAGATAACGAACACATTTCGAATAATTTGGAAAGCCCATCTCAACTGACACAGTCCGAATAATCTCATTAATATTTCAATCGACCTTGAAGAAGAACTATCTTGTTAATATAGTTCTAATGAAGATAGAAAAGCTTTCAAAACTGTACTTTTCAATGCAGAGCAGTGAAGCACCTAGTCTCTGAAAGTCGGACGCAAGTGTCTATAGTTATATATGTACATATTTTGGAATATTGAGCGCAAAAGAAGTAGAGCACATAGTATATGTGAGGATATTGTTTGTTATCTCTCAGCCACATTCAAGCAAAAAGGAAGATGACCTTGCTAATTTGCTAAAGTTTGCGATATATACCACCATTATTAAATTTATTTGGTTATATCACAGCTACCGCACTCTAAATAATAGGAACCACTCATTTGACATTATTATTGTGAAGAACTGCCTAGAATATTCACAATAAAAATTAATTTATTGCTGATGACATTTGCCACGTCCCAAATACTTAGTAACTGCACTGAACATAAATCAAACTTCTATGAGTGAACAATCGTACATCGGGGCCAGATCAATGGACAACGTATAAGTTTCCGCCAACCTTGAATTGATTATGGCAGAATGCAACGCACTGGCAGTACAAGACAAATATTGTGCAACAGTCACACTGAAAAAAATATATTTTATAAAACCATTTCCTAAATGCAACCGTCACCAACGCATGCGTTTTGCAACAATCAGTCTTTTGCTGAAATACATTTCAAAATTCTAGTTCGATGAACTATCACAATTTTTAATGATGTCATTCTTTAACTAGTCTTTTCCGACCAAATGCCCCAGCTCAAATTGAACGTAGGATTAGACATGAATGTGCGACTATTTGTTTTCGTTTTCTCTCTTGGAGTGGCCTTTCTTGAATTTGTCTCGAGTTCTGTAAACACGGACAACAACGATCCAATCGTTTCAGGTATTAGTAATCACACTTAATATTAAACAGATTAATTTATGCGAATCCCCAAATTGTACATGTGCAATTACTGATTTTGATAACTGTGACGTAAAAGGAATAAAGGTTGATAGTGACAGGTATGAGAGAGAGAGAGATCTATATTTACTACAACCATTGAGTTAATCAATAGACGACATACATGTTTGTAATTTGGTGAACGACAATACTGGTACTATAAGTGTTTTATCATGAAATTGTTCGAACAATAAAACTGGTGGAAATTATCCATATATTGTTTCATCGTTGTAAAAACAAAGACAAAAATTTACAAAATGAACCACTTGAAGTTTTACTTCAGTTAAAGCTAGAGCTAGAATCGTCCTTTTTTGTACCAACTTTGAAACTTCATAGATAATACATGGACAATATCCCAGTAGAACTATCGTTGAGTCAAGTTTGACCCAAGTTTCATGTGTCTAGCTTTAACGATATAAAAGAAACTCAAAGACATTACACCCTTACGTACTGACTGTATTAGAGCATCCCCACGTTTCTTTGAAAGCATGGAGATAATAAGTCTAAACACGTGACTCACGGGGTATACTGGTTCATGCCATGAGGTAATCCTGACCCCTAGCTCCTACGTTAGAAAATAGAAACTATTGAGATCCACACGCTATAACCATTCATACACTATCTGTTCATGAAAAAATGAAAAGGCAAAGGTATAAATTCATCTGACAGTGGACCTAGGATTAATCCATCCTACCACCTTAGTCTTAACCCCGGGTCGTCATTTGAAAACTGTTGACATTCCCACTATATATATATATATATATATATATATATATATATATATATATATATATATATATATATATATATATATATATACACACACACGTGGTGAGCATGAAATGACAAATTCAGATATGTAACTGAACTTGGCCCCTGGACCTATTCCTCCCCAGCTGTAACATCTCTCGGGGCACATATTTTGGGGATGGGCTGGACAAAGCCAGTGCGTGCAGGAATATGGGTTTTACAAACACCCTAGCATTTCTTTTATTGCATCAAATTACAACACACTTTGCTGCAATTTAACCCATTTGAGCCTTGATGACTTATAGTTTTAACCGTCGTTGTTTATTGGTGTACAGTCTTGACACATTTTAGAATCTCTTCGTCTTGATGGAGAGAGAGAGAGACAGAGACAGACAGAGAAAGAGAGATAGAAAGAGAGACATAGCATGTACTAAAACAATAAGAGAGTTATAATATAATTGCTTAAAACTCCTCCCTAGTGGGAATAGAACACTCGCCGTGAGTAACGGCACCAATCGCTCTCATAAACTAGATCCCTAATTCACTCGCCCATGTGCTCACCCCGAAGAATGGCTGGAACAAGGTCGAAGGAAGGGACTCGAGGTGAGCTCTAAATCTGCTGCCAGGCAAATGGAACTTAATATTGCCTTATATGTACAAACCGACTGGATTTCTGTTTCGAAATGCAATATATATATATATATATATATATATATATATATATATATATATATATATATATATATATATATATATATATATACACACACACACATATAGATATATATATATATATATATATATATATATATATATATGTGTACTAAGATATAATTATAAAACTGATATGAACATGTCTAATATAGAGAAAAGCGCTTCTCCCTGTATCACAATGGAATATTTGGACGCAGGATTATATGATTTTTGTATATATATAATGACACCGATATAATCAAACAGGTTATAGAGTTACAATATCTTCCATGCAGAAATCGAACCCATTTTGAGAGTAACGGCACTGTCAGAGGAATCCGGAGTGACTGTGTATTTAAAGAAGAGTTAATTACTGTGTCGCCATGAGCGTGTCTTTCCTACGCACGAATGACTACCAGTGACAATACAAAATGTTTCCACTTCACGAGTGAAATATTTCCTTATATGTACTAACCAAAACGTAGATTTTATTTTTATTATAAGCTTCTTAAAGCAAAAACGTTAGATTTGCTTGGATTTTCTTTTTCATACCGTACCAATGCGATTAAAGGCTGCATTACTACACCGATAAAAAGAAGTTCCGAAATTTTACAATAATTGTATGACAGCGACTTTTTACAAATTTATTTTCTTAATATAATGCTTCAAATTTTGTATTTTATCTAATTAATGACTGCTTGCATTCAAAACGAACATTGTTTTTGTTTGTTTTTCGTTAGCCCATTTCTTGCTAGCGCCGATTGATACAGGGAACCTTGTTGGGGTGGGGTTGCTGTAGAAACATTACAGAGCGGTCGTATCCGACAGACTTCAGAACGTAACATCTATAAACAAAACATGATTGTTAGTTTACTTGTAATGATTTCGGTTCTTTGTATCATTTACTTCTGCACTCAGATCTGATTGTGTGTGTTTGTGTGTGTGTCTTAGTAGCCTTGGCAGGCTTGCAGTCTGGTTTGTTAACAGACGCTGCACCCAAATTTCGTTTTCAAGCATGATTATGATTGTGACGAGAGATAAAATGGCTACTTGAATTGTTTTATTAACCAAAAGGTTTTCTGGAAAATGTGTATCGCTTGTTGTAGAGTTTAACAAGTATAAGATATTTAATGGGTGACCCAGAATATCACCTAGAAACAATTTGTGTAAGTTCAGTCACGGAATATTGGCATCATTCATGTGGAAAACTAATGATAGAAAGGTTAATACTTGAAGCCTACATTTCTTGCTTGGAGTTCGCTTTTAGGCATTTCTTGATATCGCCTCGTCAGTGGCTACATAAATGAATACTACTAGTTCCACAGTATGGACACATTTTAAGATCTGTTCATCCTGATCGAGAGACAGACAGACAGACAGACAAACAGACAGAGAGTGAGAATGATGGAGAGAGAGAAGGAGAAAAAGAAGAAGAAGAAAAATGAATAAGCCTAAATATGGAAATACAGGCTTGAATAACATGCATAATAGCAAAAGTGATATTGCCACTGTGGCGATAAAAGTGGTACCGACACTGTAGCGATATAATTTGTCTCACATTGATATATTGCAATATCTCATTATGAAATATATAATTAAAGGGAGTACTAGGGTATTAGTATTAGCTAACTTCAGGTCAATAGTTATATATCAAGAAAAATTGTGTAATGAAAGTTGTACTTGGCATATGACTAATTATTATTACTTCCTTTCGCCTTAAACTTTTACTCAACATGTGACTATTACTATTACTTCGTTTCACATATGAAATAACTGTGTTAGATTGATGTTAAACAATTTAATACATAACCGTGACAGTACGATTTTCAGTGGCAGTTATTATTACAACAGACTGACGTGGGTATGCGCTTGGACTGTCACTGTATAATTCACTTGAACCAAATTTTCCGGCTTTATTTACTGGTATTACCTATATTACACAGAAATAACAAAAAACATATTGATATGTTACGATGTTGGGAAGCTAGAAGCAACGAAAATGGGAACATCAAGGAACAAAATTTCAGCACATCGGTACTAAACTTGTAAGACAATAGGTAACAATTACGGTAAGAGGTAGTAAAATTGGTTTTTTTTATGCTTTTAATATCTAATCTTACTTTTATTAGATAAGAAATTCATCCAACTGTACATATTAGCAAATTCAGATGGCAACCGCAAGCAGTTAATATGTTGCGATATGGCGACAACAATGACTCTATGGCGACAATGGGAATTTTCTTGGGTAAATATTTTCTCAATGTTTGGGTGATAAGCTGATGCTGACTAAAAGTTTAATAAGATTGCATCAGGAAATTTGAATTTTTTCATTAGGACAAATTACCCAATAGTTTACAGTTGCGGTATGTAGTATAGTTCCTTACCTTCTATATCGATCTACCCGAGTTAGACTTAGCCAGTAACATGTCGAGGAACTCGAGGGGTTGGCGAGTTTCACATTCATATTGTTGCGAATGTGCCTCTAGTGGTTTATTCACTGTCTTTCTGGAATCAACAGTTTGGCCAACATATTGAATGGCATATATTTTCCATGCATGGAGACATGTTGCATTCTTGCCTCGACATCATAACTTCCGATTGACAGAAAAGTTAACTCATGTCGCCGAACTTTTACTTTTCTGACGGCTGGAAGATTCGATCTGACTTCAATGTTGCGAATTATATATTGTAACTTTGGGTCATCGGGGTGGAACGTAACCAAGTGGCTCTCTTGGTTTTGTATTTCAATAGGACTTTTCTATCGAGGAATCAAGATTTGTTCATAGCCCCCACATCATATTTCCTTCTGTATCCTATCTTTCTAATATGCTGATTCACTTTTCAGTATAAGAGAGAGAGGGGAAGAAAGTTAGTTAGGATGTTACAGGGTGGTGATCTACATATTTTCCAGGTTATTACCCAGGGGCTCAATCTCTAGCTTGAAACTTCAAATTCTCAGCTTTAATTATGCTGGAGGAGTTCAAGTAATTACCTACGTACGTGTGTGCGTACATACGATATAATAATATCCCGCTGTTCTTCAAAGTATGAATATATATATATATATATATATATATATATATATATATATATATGTGTGTGTGTGTGTGTGTGTGGCTAAGAGGTGGTGATCTGAGAAGTTCCCATGATGTGACCAGGGTGATAAATCATGTCATGGGACACACAAAATGGGATCATGTTGGCTGCACATGTATTTTTCCAGAGGCAAATATTCTTTGCTCACATGGATTCACCTTTAAATGACCTGTGACTGTATATATGCTTATACAGTGGGAATCTCTATACCTTTCAAGATATCTGTAGCCCGTCCCAAGTCGTCGGATCAGTTCCAAAGTTTTGCCACGATCTACACGCTTATTACTATCACAGACCGAAGTTCTCAGCTTAAAGGGTGATGGAGGAGTTCAAGGAAATACCCACGCATTTCTCACGTGGGTATGTACGGACGGACGGACGGATGGTATAACTTTCTCTGCTCACTTCGACGATGTGGATATAATTGTAAAAATCAAGTTTAAGTGTAAGTTCTTAATTCCATTGTTGTTTGATAAAACCGGTTATATGAAGTACTGCAAAGAAAAGTGGTGCAAATAGCCATACATATATAATGGTAATGTAGCTGCATATTTATGTTGCAGTGAGGTTAATATCGGATATCAGAAATAGCAATTTAGGGTATTCATGCTATTTTCAGCTCAACGTCTACCAGCTGTGTCATTGTAAATAATGGGATCCTGTGTCTCGTGTCCTGGACGAGAACGACATGACGAATACGTTTTTTTCCATCAGGGGACAGAAGGTAAAAACTATTGAAAATAACTGTTTTACGTTATAACCGGTTTCCGCTGTCGAAAACTTACCTGTATAGATGGTTAAAATACATTGTATTCTAGTTTTGCATTGGCTAGCACATATATGAAAACATCTTAATTGTTAACGAAATGAATATACAATTTTTTAAAGGCAGCTGTTATATTTAATTCAAGCAAATCTGCCAGCATATATTGCAGCCTATAGGGTCAATGCACTCTGATTAAATCAGTATAAATTTGACATTACAATGATTCAGAACTTCAACGATATACCCTTTACAAGTTTGTATGTTTATTAAACGTCTCGAGTAATAGACAGTAGAGAATACACATCTATCTATCTATCTATCTATCTATCTATCTATCTATCTATCTATCTATCTATCTATCTATCTATCTATCTATCTATCTATGTATCCTATCTATCTATTTATCTATCTATCTATCCGTGTGTCTGTCTCGATGTTCGTCCATCACTAGGTCTAATTGCTTAGCTGAAAAAGAAAACAAGGTATCTTTTCCTGAGGGCGATGCAAACTGTTTTGAGACCTTGAGTTGAAGTGTTGTGGTAATTCTTTTTAAATTCATACGGAAGAATCGCATATCGTTGCACGGATCGAAGGTGGAATGATTTTCTGTTTTTCCCTTTCAATTATAATCGTCCTTTCTTTCCAGAATGTATAATTGGATCAAATAAACAACTATATGACAGAAGAAAAGCCGAAGTACTAGCCGACATAAATGAATTCGAAACGGTTATTCTGAATCACATTCAAAAAAGAACCGACATTGGTTACAGACGAACTGACATCGACAGCGGTTACAAAAGTGGAAGGTATGAACATTTTAGCAAAAATCTACTAGAGAAAACTTATCTTCCCCAGTGATCAGTATATGAAGTTAGTATGCTTTCCATTGGGAAAATATATCCTTCTCTGAACATTGAACAGAATGTGAAGGGATTTTCATAATTATTATGAGTGTCCTCTTGCATTATTTTACAATGTATTAATTCATTTTTGACACGTGTATATTTTTCTTATTTGTCTTATTCGCACAGACCTTCTCCACTTACTTTTAGCCGATGATTAGACACAAATTTCAAATGCAAAGGTAAAGCCTATGCAAGTTTTTGCAAGCGGTAGAGTGTCGAGGAAGCACGAAGTTATAGAGCATGCAAAACTAAAGATCTTATAATCTTTTCGAGATATCTTACAAGCTTTATTATATATCTGACAAATATTTTAATATGTGAAAGATATATTATTACGTTTGTATGATTTCTCATAAAGTAAAATGTATAAGATATCGCATAAAGTATATCTCATATACCTACTGAGAGCTGAATTTAATGCCCTATCGAACTGTCAGAATGTTTTATATATCTCAATAAGCAACCATCCCACTGAAAAATATCTAAATTCGTTGAATTTCACCTTCGGCCTTTCGTGGAAAAACTGCCTTCATATATCCAGGATACCACGGACTATCTCAACTTAACCCAAAAAAACTAATCTTCAAAATTACACTATCCTCGTCACCATGGAAGTATGTTCCTTATACACCAACATCCCACACAAGGAAGGTATCACAGCTTGCAGGGAAGCATAGGATAGTCGAATGATCCCTCCCCTCCAACGTTCCATTTGGTCAAAATTTTAAAACATGTTCTCAGGTTTAACAAATTTGTATTCAACAACCAACACTTCTTACAAATGAATGGGACTGCAATGGGCATTAAAATGGCACCTTCAAATTCCAATATTTTTTATGGGAAGACTCGAGCAAACGCTTCACAACAAGGCACTCTATAGTCCATTAAGCTGCGTAGATTCATTGACGACATAGAAACAAAATGGATCGAAACGTGCAACAATTTCAAAATATTTTTTAATTCGCCAATAGCTTCCATCGTACTATATAATTTACGTCGGAGTCATCAAACAGGTCCAGTATCTTTTTGGATACTCAATCTACCCATTAACGTAGTCAACATTAGGATCAAATAATTTAAACAGATGATTCCTTCCGGTGAATTTAAAACCATTAGATTTCACACCACCAATGATAACTGCTGATGTTGGCATTTCTTGTATTAATGGTAACAAAGGACTATATCGAATTAGGGCCGTCCCATCTACAATTGTCTTTACATAATGTACATTACAAGCATGGGGTGGTTTAATTTTATTTCTAACATAAAATTGTGTGTTCATGTGCTGGCTGCCACATGCACACTCAGAGGATAAAGAAAAAAAACGGAATACACGATCAAGTGAGAAAGAAATCTAAACTGTATTAGAAGAGACAGATAAACATATGCACACTTTATACATCATTCGTTTTTACAAACATATGAATTAAGCATTACAAACAAGCATAGATGAAAATAACAGGTACAAGCAAAATAACATACTGTGGTGTCTAAGATAGCTAGATATATTTACCTATAGAAACAATCGGCTAGAGTGCTGAAACAAAAAACAAAACTGGAAACCCCAAAATAGCACGCATACTGAATATAACTAAATACAATCTAAATTCTACAGGAAATACTACATTGTGTCAAAACAGAACCATATTCCACTAGCTAGTACTACTAAATATATGGAGCATACATCTGTTGCAGCAAAAACAGTATATTTATATCATAGTTTGCATTCAAGACACTAGCAATGTTGTGAATACATATTCCATTTCTCGATGGGTTTCACAAGGCTTTATAGTTTTCGGCTTCCCTAATTTCATTTGAAAGCTGTATCTATACCTTTGCCGCTCTGCAACTTGTTTGACTATATCTATCTATCTATCTATCTATCTATCTATCTATCTATCTATCTATCTATCTATCTATCTATGTGTGTATAATTATGTATATGATATAAGTACTTTTAAAACAGATTACCTGAATCGACTATCACAACACGATGAAAAGATGATACAAAGAAACTACCGGTTTCTGCTGGAGAATCTAATGGCAAAATATATAATCCCCAGGCTTGTACAAGATGGAATTTTGTCTCCGGATGATGACCAAGAAATTGGAAAAGGGCGCTCCAATAGAGCCAAAGCAGAATTATTGATCCATAAACTTGTCCATTCCAAGCCGAAGAGTTTTGCAACCTTTCTCGATGCTCTTCGGGAAACCAACCAAGAATTTATTGCTCTTGCATTGGAAAAGGATGAGAAAGTACAAGAGAGTAAGTGGGAAGGAAATTATCGATTTTTTGTAAAGCGCATTTAACCCAATAATCAATATACGTACTTCAGCTTTATGCAGCACACTTTCTTACCTAGTAGAAGAAATAATCCAAAAAAACTACTACGGCCTAATTCTTAGACTCACGAAAGACCAACATGAGAATCGTGCCAATCTTCATTTTTGGGATATGAATATTGTTTAAAATGTATCCATCGTCTCGAAAATTAAAGAATATAGATAAATGGCCCTACATATGCTATATAATTAAGGAAGAAAGCTTTTGTGTTAAAGTTTATTGTACAGACAATGGAGGATGCCTAATGCAACACTTCTAAACATAAATTTATATTAATATGCCACACTTTAGTTATATTGTTACACATCTTTGTATTATTCATCAAATGACATGTTTGTTTGTTCTGAAGTTGTTTCTGCATCAAAATACGGAGTGAAGTAACTGCTGATTCATAATACATGAAGCATTAAAACAATAACTCTGGACAATCTCTTGAAACCTTCGTGTTACTTTATGTTATACATAAAAATGTACAATAATGTGGAGTCAAATATATGATTAATATTTGCTTATAAAAGACTAAATCTGAGGTTTGAGTAAGACCAAAACCTGTTCTGATATTTCAGAAGTTCCGGAAGTTATGACTGCTGGAGATAAAACAAAAATTGAAAGAATGATACAGCAGAAGAAACGGTATATCTTGGATGAACTTGACCCAGACAAATTCCTGGGATTTTTCGTGGAACATGAAATATTGAATATAGAGGACATTGCTGACATGATTTTCAAGTCCAGACGAGACAAAGCTAGGATCGTGCAAGATCGTGTCTTGCAAAACTTGCCTTATGCCTTTAACTTGTTGCTGCATGCCTTAAGCCAGACAAAGTCAGAACTATTGGCCAGTCGTCTGGGCGAGTGGGTTTCAAGTAATGGAGATGATGCTGAGCTCGGTAGTATTTGAACTTCAATGTAAAGATATTGAAGATTATTTAAATAAGCTAAAGGTGCAATAGTAAACATGTATGCTGAAGCGTTTGGCTAACTCCCAAATATACTAAATTATTGTATTGACCTTGGTTATGTCCTGTATTTATATTGGTAGTAAACCCATTTAATTGAGTCTCCTACCTAGGTGCTTTTTAAAATATTTAAGTATTCTTAAATATAATTTGTCTCTCACTATAACAAAAACATATATTACTCAAATGTTGTATGTTTTCCTTATTTATAAGTTTGAAAAGCAATAGTTTATTATTACTTTAACATTACTGAGAAACTTTTCCTGATGGAAATTCAATTGCTCCAGTTTATATTGTAAGCCTTATTAAAATTATGTTTTAAGTAAGTAGATTTGTTAGCGTATCACCATCGATGATTCGAATTAATTCAAACAAATTATAAATTAAAGTGTTTCAATTACTGCTGCATGTATTTTAGATGTCCTATTTAAAATTAAACATTGTCTTAGAAAGTCTTTTCTTCGCTGCCATTACTCGCTTTACCGAAACAATGAAATGTCCGGATATAATCTGCGGTTACACCAATTTACATCAAAAAAACAAGCCGCGCTATGGCTCCTCCCTTTGTAGGTCAATACCAACTAGCTTACAACATCATCAGTCGAGTTGAAGCCAACATCAAACATTTTCAAGCTGTAATTCCCTTCGAAATAGTTATGTAAACTTTTGTAATTTCAACGCTTGTTTTATGTTTTGTGTTTTTCTTGACTATGTTTTGTGTTTGCCTTTTGAAAAATACTTGACGAGAGGCAAAAGCGCTTAGGCTGGTTAAACCTAGTTTTGCACTGCTCGTTGTCAGTGTATTGCATTTATCTTAATCAATCCTTGATACACGCGATCCATTGCTGGATTATGATTTGTACTATATATATATATATATATATATATATATATATATATATATATATATATATATATATATATATATATATATATATATATATATTGTTACGACTCTATGGTCTAAGAAAAATGTAACAGAAAGAAAGTGAAACCAACAAATCAAGTAAAAAATCAACAAGCAATTTATTACAAGATAATTAAAATGAAAAATCAAAAAGTCACTTACAGTAATGTGTTTTGAAATCCTAATAATCCAATAAGAATGATTGTTCTAATCACAAGTCCTAAATATAGAATGTTCCGAATTCACGGCTATGTCCTTGAATGTTATGATGTGCTAATGGTCTCCAAAGTCCTGATGTACTAGTAATCTTGATGTGCTGATGTCAAAATGAAGTATTCCAAAATCTCTGAATAAGTTCACATAAATTCCACAATCATCAATTAAAAATCCAAAATCCAAAAGTTTATGAGCACTGTTATAATCCAATGAATATTTAAAATAATTCCTCTCTTAGAATTTGGAATGAATTTTCACAACTGTAATAGCTCTTTACAAGACTGATGGTAATGTCAAAACTGAATAAATGTCCACCAAACATGGCATATATAAAGATTGGTCACATGACAGAATGTTCTAGAATATGAGTCATCTTAATGGAATTCTAACTGTAAACAAAATTCAACCTTGACCTTCAAATTGAGAAAACATATTGATCAAAACAACCTAATTCAAGGACACTAGTTAAACATGTTTTTCCTGATAACATTAAGATTTAAGCAAATATTAAAGTGAAGAAACATTTATAATTTCCTAAAATATTTATAATATTATATAAACATCATACATAACAATATATATATATATATATATATATATATATATATATATATATATATATATATATATATATATATATATATATATACGGTGTGTTTTTCTTTTGCAGATGAGAGTTCAAACTGGAGACACAGAGGATCTCTCAGATGTGATTATTTTTTATGCTATTCAAAACACCATTTTGAAAATTTTTGTATCCATCTTAAATAATATCTTTGAACATTTCTTCCCAGTGGCTAATCTTAAAATTCAAAGTGATAATACGTTTTGAGCATAATATTTGGCACTTCTAACAATTCTGGCACAAAAATTAAGTATGACCTAAAATTCTAGGGTACCTAAATGTTTCAGAAGGTGTCGTCGTAATTTAATACGCCAATTCTGGTTTTTAATTGATCATTTCTAGTGCTTAATATACTGAACTCTACATTAAACGGCATTACAATTAGGACAAAATCTGTACTCGATTCAACAGTTTTTCGCTGGTAAGAAATGAAATTTGAATTAATTCAAGGTTTAGTTTTTAATTCCTCACAAACAAAGTGCTGATTAGTTTCTGCAATTTAAACTCGGAATTTTGGACTTTAATGTTGTCATCAATACAAGAAAAACATGAGCACATTTCTACAGCGTGATATTAGCATTTGTTCCAAATTAAAATGTTGCTGTTATTGTCTAACTGCTTGAAAATATGCAGGCACCATAAGTATCCTACGAGATGAAAAATTAGTCTATAATATTTAGGTATAGCGAGAAAGTATTTTGAAACGTTTCAGGCGGAGTATGTGCACATGTGATGCTTTTAACATTTCTGAATTCGTGAAAATTATATTAACGCTATACTTATAAAGAAATGCTTGTTTAATAGGTCAGCTGCAATATATATGGTAACAATTTTATATTTCTTGAAGAGCAATTGTCAAAGATATGCTTCGTTCACCAACTTTGTCTCCAAAAACAATTGATTAAAGACCGTATTTCAATTATATTAAGTACCTTTTATGAAGATAACATTTAAATGCGTATGGTGCTAAACATCGCGTGCTTTAACTCCTTGCATATGTTACAAATTTCTAAGCCACTGTTTTATTTTCTGCAAATTTTCTTCAAATCTAACAGAGACTTCTCACATTTCTAAGATAAAAGGAATAGAAATTAAATTTTTAAATAGTTTACCTTCGTCCAGTTTTCTTTTCTATCGTGTTTTTTCAACTCGAGCATGACAATATAGTGCAACAACTATTTTCCACCTTCAAAGTCATTGAGGATATTACAGAGAGTAAAAGAACTAAAATATTTGATCAATGAATCAAATTATTTGTGAATAATGTTTTAGAAATGTATCATAAATCATTACTTTGGTGCATATGATAAGCAACTAGGTACTAGAAACAAAGACTAACTTAATTTGTCTTCGATGGTTGGAAATTATAACGTGTTCTTCACAAGGGGCAACAATTTTGGGGATTATATTCTTCCTTTCCAACGTATATCATATAAGAAAGACACGAAACTCGAAATTGTACATATTTTTCCAGGTGAATCAAAAGAATCAAAAGTAACGATACAGATGAAGACAAAACTCTGTGGTGGTGAAGATGAGCAACCGCTCCTTCGGGCAGAGGCTTGTATGTTTGAGAGAATTAGTAGAGAAGAATGGGAAAATGTTCGAGGAAAGTTATTCAAAGAAACAGAATCCGTGCTTAAAAAAGCAACCGTTGGCAGCATAATTATTCATATGACCCCATGCTCAAAAAGAACATATGTCAAACTTCTGGAGTTCTGTCAACACGGCAGTTTCGAAAAACTGCTGAAAAATCTTTTGAGCGACGAAAAGACAAAGCAACTACTTCCCCAAGGACCTTTGACCGTCAAAATACAGTTGCTGGCAAATGGGGTAATAGAAGAAAGCGGAAGAAGTGATGGTAAGATTGAAAGAGTAGTACTGATTAGATTTTAGATTGTAATGAGATGAAATACCCTAAATGTAAGTTGCATCGTGACAATACCTTTCTTCTACTTCACAGCTTGATTTAGAAATAAGTGATGTGACAAGTTTCCAAAGGATTGTCCTGATAATGCCCTGTTGCAATGTAAGCAGGTGTTGTTGTGGCCGGTATATGCAATATTGTGATCGATTTCACTTTTTAATTCAATTATTTTCGTCATAAATCGAGTATACATTCTAGTAACAGAATATATTAACTTCCGCTTGCTTGGTTTGATCTCACTAGTCACTGATCATCCTCCAGAGATTAACTGACAACCAAAAACCCTGTTGTTCTAAATATTGCAAACATATTAGTACAGTAGCCCTGCTACTATTCCGAAAAAAGTAATGCTTATATGCTGGCATTTTGATCTCCATTACTTTGTCCTTCGGGGATAAAAGAGAAAACGTTCTTGTCTCAGTCAAATTCACGTTATCGAGTATATTTATGGCTACTAATACTTCCATTAAGTTTTATTTTTCATCAAATATTGAGAGAGGTGAGTATAATTCATCTCTCCTTTAGATAATCATACTAACATCCATTATTTCCGAAAACTATTCAAAAATATTCAAAAAATAACAAAAAATTAAATAACGATTATATGTCTAAAATTCGGAATATAATCATTCCGTGGTCCTAAATTAATATAACAAAGTATACATGCTCATTAAAACTTTTCTCCAGTCTCAAGAATAATCTTTCGATGTTTTAAGTGTGTGGTAGTAATTTTGATTTAATTTATTTCACATTTAATTTGAATTTCACCTGAATTTTATTTAAGTGGTAGAAGTTATTGAAATTATTGCATCGTTTTAAAGTGCTTGAATCATCATAGTTCAGTGTTACAGAGCTATGTGGTTGAACTAATCCAACAAACGGATATGTACTTATATGAAAAATGAAATAGGAATGCGGTGATATAAAATAAATTGAACAGTTTTAAAACTACATCTACATTTTTTTATGTAACTGAGATTTTTGTAGGTTGAATGCAAAAAATAGGAATTGTTTTAAAGTTTTGCGGTTGAGATATCGTATTCGATTATTAACTCGCCTGTAAGAAGAACATAAGAGCTTATGCTATGACAATGGCGTCGTCGTCGATAGCTGATGTAGACACGAACTATGTCTTTAAATTTATGATGACAACTATGTGTTTGAATCTTGTGGGGGACACATCATCGTTGGATGCTACTTCAAAACGTTGATTTATGGTGAGGCAAGAAAGTTGTATTCATTAAAAAAAATACACTTGCTAAGCTTGGTGGATTTTTACTGTAAAAGTAAACAAAGTGATTTTCCCAAAATTACGAAGTTCTTTTAAATTAATAAATTGGAATAAAGGCCATTGGTAGCTCTGATTTTTTTCGTATAGCTACATGAACTTCTTGGAGGTGGACAGCTAAGTATCCCTGGGAATGGTATGAATGTTCAACTAACCTTGACACAATTGTAAACATTATTCCAATAAATTTAGATGACTATTACAGTTTACTTAAAGCTGAAGGGGATATTTTAATATGGACATCGTGCATCACTTTGTATTGCCAGCACGAGTGATCAATGCTGTGTAATCCCTTGTAGAATATTGCAAACTTTACAACGATAAAGACATGACCATCTGAGAATATGGACTGAATGAAGTGTAAAATAAATTGAACACTACCACAGACAATAGTACTATTAGTCATCAACAAAGCTTGGAACATTTATCTTCAACAGAAAGATAACATTTCGTAAAGATAATAGACACAATAAAAAATGAAAAGGTTGTCTAAGATGGTGCGAATGAATTGACTGAAATATATGTGGATGATATGCCTGCTGGAAATCTGGATAATGTGTTGCAAACTAAAGACATACTCGAAGACTCACACCAGATTTCGTCTTTTGCCCTATGAGAAGAAAATTTTCCTTTGAGTCTCTTCATAGATAAACACTCAGACATCCAGTCCTTTCTAACTAGTTATGCAGATAAACCAAGAAGAGAAAACAGTGAAAGGGAAGTCCCAGTGTATTACGGGTATCTATGCAAATCTGAATTGAGACTAAGAGATAGAAGATCTGAAGGACACATACCAAACATAATTTTTAAAAGAAAAAAGAAAAACATTCAGCGTTTGCCATGATAAATCACCTTAGCATTCCAACATGGTTTGTCTACTTTTCTTCTGATAACTTGCAGATTCCATCAATACGTCACCAGATGAGCATGTAATTATATTTTTAGCAAAATTACTCTAGTATTCTTGGATTAGTTGGCAAAACTCCTCTGATATACCTATTAGTCAAGACTTTAGCTACAAAACAATAAATCAGGATATTTTAGATACGTTTCGGTGTACATTTATTTGTCTTGTAAAATTAATTATTATTAATGAGATTTCTATTGTTGGCAAAAAATTGCATACACAACAGACTTCAATAAAATATTGGAAATTCAGACAACTTTGGAGGAATTTCTAAAATAGCTGTAGGGGATCTATACGAATTACAACCCGTATGTGATGGTATGATATTTAAAGATTTAACTTAGGATTATGGACAATTGGCTAGAAATTTGTGGAAAGACCATTTCTTGTCTTCCAGCTAGCTCAAATAATGAGCATATATACACGCACATATGTGTCCACATAGTAAACATAAAACAAATGGATTATCTTTATGTCATGTCTGTATGAAATATTATGGTTAAAAATCATAATTGAGCGCAAATCATTATTACTGCAATATTAAAGAACATCACTGGGGTCGGAAGCAAAATGATGTTAATCATCAGGAGCATTCACTTGTAATAAGTTTATCCCACATAGCTTTCTCATACGGGCAAACTATATATATATATATATATATATATATATATATATATATATATATATATATATATATATATATATATATATATATATATATATATATATTCTACATATGTATGTACCTAATTTTGTTGGGATTGTAATAATTTCAAAATAGCGATCGACTGTAAAATTCAGTAAAATGTTGGTCTCAGAGATTACTGATTTTTTCAAAATTCAGCGGTATGTAAACCATGTAAGCTGTCATAAACAGTTGACTAATAAATGCGACTCATAACTTTTTGTAAGCAAGTAACGAGCTCCATTATTCATTTTTTACTCATACAATATGTCACAAACTAATCAAATATCGTTCTAATGTGCTCTCGTTGTTCCTTTATTTTTACAGTCGCTAACTTCCGCTACAGACTCATTGAGGACTTTGACACAGTCGTCGATGAAATAAACCCAATGAATTTTCAGAGGCCTTTTATAGATCGTCGACTTTTGTCTGAAGAGTACTTCCACCAGCTTGGACAATCCCTTGCTCAAAGCAGATCAGCAAAAGCAGCAGACTTTGTTGAAAAGGTTTTGGAGCTTGGAAAAGACGCAGTATTAACTTTTATGGAAACGATTGAAAAGAAAGGTCCAGAATATTTGCTACAGGTATTAAAGGAAGCTTCAACGGTGGAAGACGACGTTCATGGTGAGTACTGTTATTTGGTAACTGTGGTTTATCACTTGAAGCATTTTACAAAATCTTTATTCTTATTGTTATCACACCATCGTCGTATTTTTCTCAGTTTGATACTCATCACGGAAATATACGGTCCGCATGAAGAGTTTAATGGTTACTGTATAAATAAGGTATTATCGTACAGAAAAATGTGTGTTTCAAAGTGTAAATTCTTTAATTTTCCACATGCTTATAATTATTTAGGCTCGTGATCATCATCATAGTTATAAACTCTTTCGTAACCTTGTGATTAAGTCTTGTATAATCTCTTGCTTCAAGTAAGATTTTTTCTTAAGAGGAAAATACAAATATCATTGGAGCCGATAATATATGAGAATACAATTCTATAAATAGCGATTTGGAAGATAAAAGCCTAAATCATGAAGAAATTAACAATTAGCAACACAGTTTTCAAACATGAAAAAGAGACCAAACATTAGCATGCAAATGCAAAGACATTGGACAATAAAATGGATGACATTTAGAAATAAATATGATTACTGCAAACTTGAATGGCCCTCAACGTATAAAAACAAATAATGCATGTTGGATCCAAGGTAACTACATTTGATAATATGATGCCTGGGGGCAAGCAACCGCACTTTCAAAGAGAAATAGATAGCATCGAGGCTAAACTGAAACCAGTGATGGTTCGTTTTTGTCCAAATTATACAAGAATTTGATAAACCTTTGGGGTTAACAAGCGAGAAAAATGTACGAGAAAATCTCAGCTGATATTTTCCAGATTAGAAAAGCTAGAGAAGTATTGTAGAAAATGTACCAACACTCGCTAACTCCTAACGTGGCAGCTCGACTCCACTGGTTATAAAGCTTACTCAATCCTTGAGAAATTGTCTCCTCTTCCAGCTAAAATATCAAAGGTACTCAAAAGGACATCTGTAACTACATTCTTGAAATTCCCTCACCACTAAAACCTGAAATCATTTCATATTATATTCATAATTTATGACTTCCACATATACTACTTGAAAAGTATTAGTATTGCGATAAGTATTGGTAAAATCTGATAAGTAAGAAAATGTCAAAATATAAAAATAATATTATGAGATTCAATCTTGTTCTTAGGATGGTTTAAGAATCTTGTTCCTGATATTGAAAAATATATCAGAGAGAATGCCCTATTTTCTTTTTTTCCATATATGTCCGGTATCATCGGGGTTTTTTTTCTTTTTGTTTCAGATAATGATGAGTTAATTGCTAAACTGGAGGTAGAGAAACACGAATCTACCGATTCAAATGAAATTCCTTTCTACGACACGAGTTTCAGTATTATCATACATGATCCTGTCGGTAAGACTCATCAACTTAAATTTCTCTAAATAGTTTCAAAGGTAATCATCCGCTTTTAATATTTTGTCAGTTTTGCATAATAACACAGGAACATGAATCAAGAATATATATATATATATATATATATATATATATATATATATATATATATATATATATATATATATAAAGCTGGTTCCAGGGATAAGCGCTTTCCTCTCTTGTTGGTATATGTATGGCATTTATAATTAAAATTGTAGGTGTCTATATCTTGCATTTCTAACTTGAAAGCCAGCAGTGGTCGTGTGAGTTATTACTCTGGTGAATGACAGCGAAGCGATAAGTGCCGTTACTCGCGGCATTGGTTCGAATCCTGATTGGAACAGATTATAACTCTCTAAGCTGTGTAATCACATTGGTATCTTTATGTACTTCACATATATAATATAATGTGTTTTAATTATTCAGATTCCCATGGAACACAATCTACCGAGATGTGTAAAGACACAGAAGGTGATAATCCGAAATTAAGAAAGATAACTCTCTACACGCCTGGAATAGCACCAGAACCGGACATCGCAAAACGCGTTAAATGTCCTCGAAGTTCCAGTACTTCAGATTATACTTCTCAATGTAGCTCCCGCTTTTCAAACGATACCCAGTTTTCACGTCTCTCAGAATCTGATCCAACCATGGATTTAGAGGGTGATCTGACGAATTAAGGAACCAGTTTACATGATTGCGCTAGGTCCGTACCGTGTTTCTGTCTTCTTTTTTGTGGCCAGTTTCGATTGACAACCAAACGTGCTAATAATCATCAAACAAATCCAAAGCAACATGAATGTCTCAGTATTTGGTCAGACATTTTTGATTAACATATGAAACCTGCAATAGTATCGAACAATGCACGTATTTAAAGGTTCCTCAGATGTCAGTGAACGACCAACGAACAACTACCACTCGATGGCATCTTTTCTAGCAGTATATGTACCGTGTACACTATAGACATTTTTCAGCACGTTAATGTAGACAATTGTAAATCTATTCAAAGGATTCACTTCTGAAAAATTATAGGAAAAAATACACTTCGATATGTGTTTGACGATTAAGTTGCCTTCTTTCGAAGGGCTATTGGAAAAGGTGATCATTCTGTCTCTACACCTCAGAAAAATGTGCACTCTTTGTCTTGAGTTTTAAAATTCTGAGCAAGGTCTCATTGACTTGAGCGATTTTGTCTCATTCCAGCTCCGTACTTTTAGTTACTCAAATCATTTAGATATTTCCTGTGTAAATACCTTGTGGTTCAAATCCTTTTAAAATACTATGCAAGCAAGGTTCGAAAGAAGCTCCCTAATGCAATTACATAAAGGAAGTTCCAAATGATGAAATCTTTCTTAATGTTATCAGAAAATGGAATATAAATTCGGACAGTTGTACATGCATAGCTTTAGAGTATATAAAGTGCATGCATTTTGTTTTGCTGCAACGCAACTTCCTGTTTGAATGTTATATGCCCAGCTATTAGAACCTAACTTTGTTGTGCCATTATTTATGTTGCATGTATTTTGCAGATGTGTACTTTATTTCAGTCTTATTTGGCATGATTTCGGGCTTCTAGCTCCTTTTTAGACTTAGTTTACATCCCTAAGTTAGTTAGATTCAGCTTTAGTTCTTTAATGCCTAACATGTTACAGTTTGTTTTGTACTAACAATATTACCTGTATTCATATATGTTGGGTGTTCATCACTTCTACTGATTGCAGCTTCATTGTTATAAAATTGTTTGACGATTGCATATATTTATTTGTAACTTTAGCACCTAGTACGAGCACTTATCTTAATCTGGCACTAGTGTCTCTCTGGTTTTCCATGTAATCTGCTTTCTGTATATATTTGTGCCAATCCAGGAAATTTTTTTACTCTAACTTAGTATAGTTTGTATGCTTTATAGTATTGCATAGTATTACTACAGATGTGGATCGATAATAGAGTTTACCAGCAGAGGCAGTTCGATTTATAATCAGTTTCCGTTTCCGAAACTAATGAAATTAAAAAGCTTCTTTTAGAGTCGATTTACATTCCAGACCTGTCTAAATGTAGAAAAAATTTGCTTCTTTCTTTCTTTAGTACAAAGGTAATGCAAAATCTGTTCCGTTTCCTTGTTCAATATGCACAACCTATTTTGTGAGTGACGCTTGTGTGCCCACTTAAGGCCTAGTGACCTCTAATCTTGGTCTTGTTGGTACATAATTAGGGCAAGATTTGCAATTATTGTATTACACACGGGGTGTGATTCATAGCAATAGTATCCTTTCTTTGTAAGCACAATATCTTAAAATAGCCCAGACTCTACTGTTGACAAAATCCCATTTTTCAAAAACCTTTTTTGTTAATATGTTGCTAAGACAAGATTTCGTTTAAGACCTGTGTTAAGGGTTATTAAGGGGTACATACAGGCCAATGAGGGAGATTTGAACCAATATGTATTAGTGATTGATTATGTGTATGCTAGGGTTTTCGTTTGTTATTCTTCTGGTAATGTGAAATAATGGAAATAAAACGTGGAGTAGAACATCTGTCTTGGATATTTACGATGAGCATGTATATTTCACCAGCTTGAGTAGAGGGCTATTGTCAGTTCTGAAACACTAGTTAAATTTAAAATAGTAAAGACTTCATCACAACACTTACTAAACTCTTCGAAGCTGAAACAGTTGCTAAAACTACTGGATAAAAACAAAAATAAAAAACATAGCTGAACACTTACTAAACGTTTGCATAAAAACAACAATAAAAGACCAATGCTGAAACACTATACTACTGAAACCTTACTACTGAAACGCAAAGTATCAACTACAGCGTGAAAACAAAAATACACTTTGTTCCCATACCTTACTAGTAGAACACCATACTATTGAACCGCTACTACTGAAATATTAATACTGAGATAAATGCTACAAAATTTGTGGTACTGCAAAATCACCAAAAAATGTCAAGAAGAGTTATTATTGCATTAGTTATTTCCCTTGTTAGTGGTATTTTGACCATATGTTTTGTTTTTCTTCCAGAACATTTCAAAATGTAAAGCAATAAAATGAGAAAATTGAAAAGATAGAATTAAACTAAAGTAGTTAATTGCCTCTACTTTGTTTAAAAGAAACAAAAAACATTTTCACGCTTAAAAAGATATATTTTAAACAGTACGTATTTATTTTGCAACAAAACGCTGTCAAGAAAAGTATATTAGACAGTTGAATCCTTAAATATAAGAGTTCACCAGTATTCTTTGGTCGATTCATAAGTTCAAAGCATGACAGGGAATTGGGTTACTTGATCCTGAATCGGCAACAGTCCAACCAATTCGCCATAAGAAAGGACGATGAAACTTGTCCCAAGGGGTGGTTAGCACTCAATAAAAAATAACTGTCTCTATAGATTGACAGACTAGAAAGTGCAGGTGGGCTCTAGCTAACATTTATAGCACTTAGAGAAAACAAAGTGGTGTAGTAAATATACATTATAATTTTACTAAATAGAGGAAAGTAAAGCAAAATACCTATTAAAATTTAGGTAGTTAAATAACTCAAAGATAAATACTTCAAAGATTGATTAACATATTCCCGTGTCAGAAAAGTATTAAGCTCATTTGGTTTACCAAGTCGTAAAAAGTAGAATAAAAAAGCAAAATATAAACATAATTGTCACTAAAAGCTTAGAGTTTCTTCCAGGAGAAACGTCAACAATAACACATTTTACGGTGGTAACAATCAAGACTTGTATTTATTTTTCAACGACACTTAACCCAACTTGAAGAAAGAAAGAAATCCGTCATTTTGGTTCACTACACCTTCATCTAGACTTAACGACCAGACTTGTGAAGAGATCAACACGAGGGAGAGAAAATTGCACACATAAAATTTTACCATAGAACAAGATCTATAAACGTTACGGACAGAGGTGAAATGAATGATGTCATTAAATATTTTTCTCACATTTCGCCAACCAAATTTGGACAGAAATATTTAAAACTGCACGAAGAGAGTTATCAATGGATAAGAGGAGAGACTTGAGCAGATGCCGAAAAATACACCAGTAAGCAGATTTTTCCAATCTGTTATTTATATTTTCTGATATAGATCTCTTCTGAACGTAACCAATTACACAAGCACCATGTACAGAACGTTAAGGAGTTATAGTATCCGCGAACAAAGGGACGCAACTTATGCCGAAAAATACACCACTAATCAGACGTTCTCCTAATATGTTGTTTATATTTTCTGATATAACCATGTAGACAACGTTAAAGAGGTATAGTATCCGCGAACAAAGGGACGCAACTGAGGTCATTTACTTACTGATGATGAAGTTGGGATACCTTATCACTATTTAACATCAAGCTCGAAAATGACAAAACTTTAGATCAAGATTCAATTTTATATGTAACCCCTGTCATCCCAGATCTGTCAAACTTAAGAAACGTGTACGTTTTTGACAAGACACTCTCGACAATTGTTGTCACAACATAATTAAAACATTTTGCACTTGCTTTGCAGACGCCGACACATCCAAAGAAACTAAATATCAGCATTAAATACAACACAAAAGATTCGCATTCAACATGAATGCTCGTAACAAATGCTCCATTCCTCCTCCCACCCCCATTGATAATTCTCGCAAAATTTTATCAAATTAATAATTACTTTTTTCTTCAAAACAAGGATAACCTGAAATAGATTTACAGTATGAGTACATATAAAAAGACAACGTTATAAAAAGGCATATGGACGTCCTGCAGGAATCCTCTGAATGGCTTCAAACAGACCATAATACACATTCTTCAAGGATTCATGTGAGTTGCATTCGTTTGCAAATAGGTCTGATGTCGTTCTTGATGAAAATGCATTACGCTCAACGCAAAAATGTGTTATGCAATAAGTTCATTAAACTACGTCAGACCAATTATAAATGTACAAAATACGCAAAACTTCAGCCTGTTTCATAATACGCATATCCAGCACACCGTAAAACTTATTTCAGCGTGTAATCGCAGAATTGGCTAAAATATCCATAAATGACTTCTGATCTCATAAGATTTTTGTTGTTGTTGTCTTTTTTGTAATAAGTAAAGATACAGCTTGGTCGTAATGGCGGTCGACGTATCAATTCATGTACAGTATTTAGTTCTTGTTCAGACAGTATATTGAATACATTTATCTTTAAAAATGTGTGATGATCTTTTTGATTATATTACCATATGCATCCATAAAATTAACATCAAATTACAAAAAGAGACTTCATCAGACCCAATGAGAAGATTCTGCAATTATATTATGAAAATCAGAATGCGGTTAACTGCGAATGGAAAATTACAAAGATGATGTCGACACTTCAGCAGGCATTTGAATGTTTCAAGGTTCATTCAAAGTTCAGGCTGAAAAACTTTATAAACCTGAACGTATATTGGAGAGCAAACTTTAAAAAATTGTGTAGAATTTAACATTTCAGAAAATGTTTCCTTACAAATCGGAGATATATTATCAGAAAGTGAACGAATTAAAATAACTCATCTCTCACTGATTCTCCACTTTATTGATACTGAAACGTAGGCACAAAACTTAGCACAAAAATATAACTCATGCTTGAGAACTCAAATTCCAAAGACATACTCTAGTCTCTAAGTACCAGTGTCATTGTAAGAATCTAACAGTGCAAAACTAGATTTTTTAACTAGCCTAAGCGATTTCGGCTCCCACTGAGTCTTCGACAAAGGCAAAATACAAAACAGAGATAAACAAGACAAACAATTAAAAAATAATAATAATAATCAAAATCGTTGAATATACAACTTTACATGATTATAGATCTAATAAAGTATTATTTCAAAATTGTGGATAGCTCGTCTCTTTGGTCTGAACTCTGATGATAAAATGGCAATCTAGGTGGTTTTGACCTACGACAGTGGAACAAAAGCGTCATTCAGTTGCGGTCGTGGGCAATTGCAATATGTCGGGTGAATGTACAGACGACCAACACGCAATAGATCAGCTGCCTCACTCCTTAGGCCGAAGAGTTACAAAACTCTTTCGCCACGTTTGTGCACGACTCGCTAATTCTAGGAATTCGTTATGAATTTAGACAATCCATGGTAAGACCAATGAAACAGTCCATCTCAAGATGGAACATTTGTTGGGAGGACAACATATTTGATAATCTCCCATTGATTACAAAGTTCAAAACAAAGACGGGGCGACGAGAGAGGGGGTATCAAGCTGTTCATATCAGCGTAAAATTGCACTTTCCTTGTGTTTCTACAGAACGTCGTCCAGATGCGCTGCAGTCATTGCTAAAAACATGACCAGAAGTAGGAAATAACATAACCAATGATTTGTTAGCATCCACTAGACATGAAGCTGACTTACATGCATGGGATAGATAGATAGAATCCCATTATAGGGTTTAAATATGGGTGACTGCGAATAGTGACGATTGTGTCATATTTAGCGTTGGGAAGAGTTTACACACAACACAAGCGGTAACTTCATAAAGGGAAACAATTCATAAAAGTAATGAAATATCATGTCGTAGAGTTCTTTCCCTTAGATTGTAACATGCAACAGTGAGACTGAAAATTTTACATACCCTTTGTCGGAAACAATATATACATAACCTAAGATTTAAGGTGATTTATATCATTCAAGCTTGATAATCATTTAAATAGTAGGTGTTCATCATCATTTGAATTTGAGTAGGTGTTCCAACATTTTACAACCAGAGATTTGGTGGCATAGTTTGTTGGACACATAGTGAATAAAACATATTTGCGATGACTTCTTAAATTATTTTCACTTTATAACTAGGGCCCTAAGTCTGTTATGTTACAATTGCGAATTAGCTCGGTGTGGTACTTAGGAAAACGGATTAATAGGTCGATTTTCAAAGGACATAATACAATCGAGTTTGGCCAAGAGACTGTTGGTACAACAATAAATTCACTGTTTAATTAAGCTTTTTGTGCACAACGGACAAAAATTGCTTGATTTCAACATTTGCTCTATATCTGGCTCGAATAGCTTGTCTATTTTGTGTACAATTTAGGAAATATATCCAGGTTTTTTTCTGAATAATTTGTCTTAAATGATTATAAATTTGTTTATTTTCGATGATATGGTGATCGTGTTCATGATTAACTTATAGTATACAGTTTAAACATCGAAATGAAATCTGGAATCTGGAAAATAACATTTCTTAATTATATATTTTGAATTTGCTTCATGTATCTTCTCTGAACGTAATAATGATAACCGTTTTTATCTTGTACGTTTGTGGGAAAATATTGAAAATCGTGGTTCAGATTTATGCTATTTTATACGACTTTTTAAAAGTGTTTTGTGTTTTTGCTAAACAATCATATCAAGCAAACGTGTGCTTCAATTCTGGAATAAGACTGGAAAGAAGGTCACACTGAATCTCTTCTATGTTTAGTTGTGAGTACTAATGGGTTTTCCGATAGTCTTGAATCCTTTTTTCATTCGCAAGAGATCTGCAGAATTTACAGAACATTCTCAATTATGTTCACTATTGCTTGTGATTTTCACTTCACTTACTTTGACGAATAAATTAAATGAAGAAAATAAATTTTCAATCCTTTACAAAACATTAGATTGTCATTATTGTTTAGGCACTTCAAGAATTTAGTAACTTACAGTCTCTTTTGCATTTTGACATATGCTTGACTAAATTTTAGAACAATTTTAGCCATCAGTGTCATAATCTTCCAAGCCTTAATTTTCAGAATCCCCTAATGACTAACTTTGCTCTGAAAGTTTCTAAGTTATACATTTTTGCTAGTTCGTGTTAGTCAATTTGCAATACAAGGGCAGTTTGACGAGTTTCATATTCTCAAACAGGTCAGAGGCCACAAATACAATCTCACGTGTAGCGGCTACATAAGAGAAGAATTTATAGAAAGTTAACTCTCACCGGAATGGTTCCTCCCGGTCATTTTTAATTTCAACAGAATGTGGAAATTCAGGATAGCATTTATGGAATCCTGTTTGATATCTCATACGTAGTGTTTGTTCGAGAAGACAGAAGTAGAAATCACTTCAAAATTGTATTGTGTCCGCCTCGGCACAGATATGTCTCAGTGGATTTAATTTGAATCACCAGTTGCATGTCTAGCATCACAGAAAGATTCTACGAGAATTGAAAATATTTGTGTAGGTTAAATTACTTTTCTTTCAAGTTATTAAGTAGCTCTTTGGTGGACTTATTCTGCTAGAAGCGAATATCATTCGATGTTGAACAGAAACAAATGTTTACGATTTCACATCCTCTTTCGGAAGGAACAGCAGTTGAAGCCATTCAAATATCCTAGACAAGTTTCTTTTGTAACTTTAATTTTCTAGATTTTCACTTGGTATGTGCATGTATTTTGACTCTTTGGAAAATAAACATGAGATGTTCTGTCTGAACAAATTCGCATTTAGCACAAATTAAATCCGTTATATGAAATAATATGGTTTTTCTACGTACAAAATAAAAATATAAAAATTAAGAAACAAAAACTGATGTGATTTTCCATACAACTTGCCAATATGTGGATTTCTAACACTTTCTTACATTCTGGTGCACTTGATCATCTGCAGTGTAATAAAACAAGAACTCTCAGTATTTGTTAAAATGATATCTACTAGGTTACGTTAAGCGAACCAGTCTATGTAGCACTTGGTCAGTATGTCGTCCATATTGTGACTTCCCAGATCAATGCTATTTTCACATTTCGTCTCGCTATTCGCGTTTACCTTTCTTGTTTTCCTTTTTAATCGATATGTAAAATAGTCTTGGTTTCGACAATATACATGAAAGTTCAATTAGTCAATATTGAGTGAACTTAGGATTCATCTCCATACGCAAGTTGAAACAACGTTTTCGGCTATAAAGTTTTTCTGAACTGTCATGAAAGTCACTCGTGTCTCTAGCTTATTTAATCTTTATATTAGATATGACAAAGCAGCTTCGCTTTCGATGCTTTCGAGTCTGAAACGGTGTCCGAATAGCTTCCTGGATTATTAAAAATATGGAAGATTGGCAAGGCTATCTGGACTTCAAGCAACAGAAAATGCGATTGTTCGGCAGATACGTCCTTTCAGTTGTGTTCTGAGCTGTGCATATTTTCTTTGCAGGTCTATTTACTCTGATGATCTGAAGCTGACCATTATATAATAATATATATACTAAATAGTAATTACTATTATCTTTTGTACGATGTACATTGTTATACTTTTTTCTTAAGAAGTCCTCAAGGGAGAATGGCCTTTGACTAAATTACTAAGCCTCTATAAATAACTTATTATTATTATTATTATTATTATTATTATTATTATTATTATTATATTGCTGACCTATGGAACGCTTCCCTTTACTTATACATATGTTCTCCCTCATTATTGATTTTGCTTGGCTACTACACATTTGTGTACATCAATTGTCTATGTTTGTTCTGTCCTTCATTTTATTTCTGTAAACATAGTTTAGTCAAAACAGACCTTAAAGAGACATCTTATATCTTGACTGTGATAAATAAACACGAGTCAGTACCAATATACGTATGGTACACGAGTCAGTACCAGTATCAATATACGAATAATTAATTTGTATGCACCCTGCCTGCTTCCAGCAGGGTCACCTTAATCTTCTTTTGCCGTCCACTGTGCCCGCCCATCCCAGGAAACTTATTAGCAAGATTACTTAAAAATCACGTGACACAGACAGATGAAGGTTTGTATGTATTTTCAATCAACAATTTACTTTTACGACATTTGAATGATTCTGGAATTTTTAAAAGATTTTATACTCAGACACTTTCAGTGCAAACCTTAATAGCACCAGTCTGACAAAAAAAAAAATAGTTACCTAGGCAGATGGTTTCGTAGAAATTTTTTGTATCATATATAGATGACCTGATTACATTTTCACGCTGCCTAAATGGTGTTTGGAAATTGTTTATAATTTTACCTTTTCATTGCAAACTATTTTGGCACAATAATATAAATATATTCTCGACCTGGAAGTGTTTTCTACATATATGTAGATTACGCGATTAGATTTTTACACAACAGGAATTGTTTATATTTAGTACTTTGCTTCTCCATTGTAGATCTCTCTCTTTAGGAAGCTGAAAAATACTAGAAATTTTATTAACACAATGTTGTAATTAGGCTTCATCTATAATACAGGAATTCGGCAACATGCAGTTTTATATGATCCATATATGACATGCGGTTAATAGATAGGGAATGTTTAACCTTTAAATTCCAATTCATCATTTTATTTGTAATACCATGTACATTCAACGTAAACAGAAGACATAACCTTCTATATTCTGTATCAACTTTATGAAACAAACTTCTCTCTCTCTCTCTCACTCTCTCTCTCTCTCTCTCTCTCTCTCTCTATATATATATATATATATATATATATATATACACACCTTATGCTTGCTTGCAGTTCCATCAGTAGTAACTTATTTCATTTCACTAAAGGAGTATTTTAGACACGGACAGTGATATTACATATTTGTTGACCTTTGACCGTTCCAACACCTCTTTACAGTCAACAAAATACCATTTACAAATTAATAACAAAACCTTAGGAATGTTACTTGTTTGCGATAATATCTAAAGAATTATACTTTGTCTGAAGACCTTTAATTTAAGTTTACCCGTGACTGTAACATTAAAAAATGGCATATGTTTTGTTTTTTTGTTTTTTTTTTAAATCTATAAGGCGTAATTTTTCTAATGATGTATTCTGTTCTAATAAATTCTTAAATATATTCGCGGGAAAAATCGACCCTGGAGAGTATATATTTTCAGTCTTCGCATGATTAGTTATTTCTGCGTACAGATTTTGACACGATACACGCGAAAAGTAAAATAGTTTACATCACAAAATGATTGATATGAAATATCATGACTAAAGATCATGAAGGTTATTAGATCATATTTTGATTTTCACCCTATTTCAGATGGAGCCCAGTCCAGTCCTGTAAAACTTACTATTTCATCCAAGAAACTAAGACTATGATTTAACCCTAGTAAATGTGTATCTTCCAGAAAGAACGTAATGAGGACCTCAAAAAACATCAGGACCGGATAAAAGAAGTTTTCTGAAGGTCCTAAAAGTAAGAATGGAAGCAGGTAACAGCAAAGTGTATCAGAGAATTAAGAATATACTTGCTGAACAGGGAGAGTAGACATTTGCTGGTGAACAACTCATCCAGTGGCATAAAAGCTGTTTTTGTATGATACACACGTGTCAAAAACGTTACGCATGTAGCAAGTCCAAAGAAGGATGATCCGGTATACAACTCGCAAGAAGGGCCACAAAGGTTCCAAATCTGCTTCAGAGGTCTGCATGTTTTGTGGACAAAAGTCACTAAACATAAGCCATGCATTTAAAACATTTAATGTAAAACGTGTTGTGCTGTGGACTATTGACTCGGATGTTGCTGTCATTTGCCCAAGATATATATTCCAGCTAGATATACAAGAGCTCTTCTTCAGAACTGGAGTTCCACAAAAGAAGCGCTATATCCCACTGCACGCTGTTGCTCAAGATTTTGGACGCTACATTTCCCTTGTGTTGCTTTCAATCCATGCCTAGAGTGGTTGTGACTCCACGAGTGCATTCAGTGGAATCGGAAAAAGAAAGTAGATGAAGACCCTTTGGATGGCCTCAAGCAACTTGATGAAGTTTCTGCATCCATCACCGATGATGCCATGGCATTATCCATACAACTCACATCACTGGTATATGCAAACAGAAAATGTTCATCACTGGACATGCTGAGATAGGCGATTTTCTCGAAGAAACGTTCTACCAGCAAAAGGCTGCCAACCACAATGGATGCTTTCTCACAGCATGTAAAAAAAGTAAACTATCAAAGTTTCAGATAGTTGCATGCTACAGAGCAGTGTTTGAATCTCCCATCAGCAGTTTGCAATGAATGGAAAGTTGATGATGGTGGAGAGCTTACCCCAGTGCTGATCAAACAGAAACAGCTCCTGCAGCAGTCTTGGATTTGCAGTGTCACTGAAAAGTTTATTGTGCAACTAAGCAATGTAGGTGTAGAAAAGAGGAAATGGTTTGCTCTGAATCTTGGTGTTGTGATAATGAAGAATGTACCAACAGACTTGTTGAAGCCTTGTCTGACTCCGAGAGCAATGATGAATCTTAACTATCAGACTCATTTCTCAACGTTTTGTGCTTGAAGGGTAATTAATGCTTTGAGACAAATACTGTACTTTATTCACAAGTAAAACCAATTGAACTTAGGTTTAACAAATCTATTTTTATTTATATGATAGAAGTCTATTTTTTATATTAATGTAAAACATTACATGACGTTACTACAATCATCCAAATATCATATTTATGATGCTGATTCTAGACAAATGCTGAATAGAATTAGGTTTCTGTCAACCCAGACATCCTCTTGAATCTTGGTTTTTGAAAAGCAATTGATTTATTGTCACCTCGCAGTACAATGGATTAGGTAATTAAAAATATCCATTCTTCATGTATATCCATTTGTTTGTCAGAGTCCTTCAACAAACGCCTCTGTGGAAAACAATTGCACCACTTCAGAAGACCACATCCATGCAGGAGGTCCTAGAAATGCATCGCACCATTCGAAATTTTTCTAGCTTTCGGGGTGAACTCAGAATGTAAGGCCATTTCTAGATATGGCTGCTAGATTATTTCTTGAGATGAAAGAACTGTTCGGGGTTTGTCGTGACAGATAAATTTTTTAAAAATACTTTTCTTTTAAAAAGCCTCATTGAAAGGATTTACAGAATCTTCGGCAAGCATGTTGCGTTAGTATCTTGCTACATTTTGGACAGACATACCGATCAACAGTCGGATATGATGGACACACAGACAGTTGAAACAATCTGTATAGAAGTTTAGATATTTTAGACAAAGAGACACACAGACAGATTGATAGATAGAGTGCATTTGCATAGACTGGGTGATCATAAGGGATCTGTATATAGGATAATGAATGAATATATGGTAAAAGTTTTAACTTTTTATTTCATTGAAAAATAGTCACAATTTGAACCACAGAAAAATTTAAAATAAATAAATAAATTACTCTACTTTATGTAAAATATAGACAAACTATGATCTAAGTCTACATCAGATAGGTGCTAACGAAGACAATATTTATAAGTTTCAAAAAAAAAAATGGAAATTAATAAACCGTACATACTGTAACTAAGAATTATATTTTGTATGGCATGTCTTTGTTCGATCAGTTTAATTGCTGGATGGTCACTTTTGGTGAGCTGTCACTTAGCCAAAACTTATTTATTAAAATTTGAGTTTTTTTCTCATCAAAATATGCTTCTGAAAGACATATGTAATTGCAGTTAAAATATCAGTATATTTTACAAGCAGAACTTAAGTCTGAACACATACGTAGGTCCAAAATTCAGCAGAATGATTGGATCAAATATGCGTCCGGATTAAATTCTACCAATCAAAGGTCCTAGGAGTATGCACACAATTTAAGACGTCTTGCTGAAATCTTGGCAAAAATGAACGACCACCGAAACTATTCGAAGTTACATGGGTACATGGGTGCATTCCAAAAAAATCAAACGTTTGCAACTGGTATGGCTTCGAAGAGTGGGCTGCCGAAGTTAGAATATATTTGACGTAATGAAAACCAACTGACACTGTGACGCAGTGCATTTTCTTTAAACATTTTAAATTAATTACTGATATAATCCAGACGAACTTTATAAAATTCAGCTAGTACAACATTGTCTCCAAATATAAAGGTACGAAAGGTCTATACACGCCAAGAAATCATTATACGTCAAGAAATCTCCGTAGCTTTTATATACCTTTCGTATAATTTGTCCCGTTAAATTATTTGTTAATTTAAATTTCTGTTGGTTGATTGTGCCCGGACTAACAACCATCTTGGACTTTTACAACCCGTCCAGAAAGCAAATGGCACAAATATTGATTTGGTGACACATAGTATGTATTTTTGTGTGCGGTTCGACTGCCCCGTGCAAATGCCTGAGAATAAACTTGCATTTCGATGCTTGGAATGCACTAGTTGGTGTTAGACTATTTACATACCAAGAACGACATATGTACTATATACGCCTCTCATTCCAAATGCTACTAATTTACTTTCAAATGAATAATCAATGTTGCTCGAATGTTTTCTATCCATTCACTAATGCAAATTATCGAGAAAAGAAAGGGATAACATTATTTTAACATCATTCGTTCTATTGAATTAAAGGAGTATAAAATACATGAGTATTATTATAATTTTAATGCAAGGCCAATTTTGTGCAAGGGAACGCCAGGTATCAGTATTGCAATGGTGAAAATATGACGAGGAAGATTTGATTGTTCTCGTTTTCTACCATATCTACTAATGAAAATCTAACTGGAATGTAAATATATTGCACAAATAGACAAGGCATAAAGAGAAATAACAAAAACTTTGCTTGAAACAAAATGAATGGACAAAAATCTTTAAACAATGCTTGAAAGCTTTTGGTCTCAAAAATCATTACAATATCCCGTCTAGCTGTCGAAGTTTCATTAGTTAACGTACATGGAGATTCAGTTTCTAAATCTTAACTTTGATTTGGAAGAGTTTTACGATGCAAACTACGCTAGAAAGGGAGCAAATGTTGTAAGACGCCATTTTGCAGTCATGTTTATTTCAGCTGCCACGTTATCCTTGAACTCAATGATGAAAATTTATTTTTGAAACCGTAATTAATTGTCCATCTCTATGTTGTTTCAGAAATTCATTTCAAAAAGGTGTTTCTGGTCTTCTCTTGTCGACTACAAAAAACAGTGACGGAACAAAAACAATGGGAGTTTTCTAGTGGAAAATTATTTAGTGACTAAAATGATTAGTTTCCTTTTTAATTATAAATATTCAATGTTTATGCCTGAAATACTTCTCAGCAGAAACTTACTAATACTTTGAGAGAAAATATAGCAATATTGTTTTCTTAAATTAAAACACGTAAAATAACACGGATAATTTAGCTCGCAATGATGTTGTTATAAAGAAAAGTGTATTATCCCAATATCATGCTGCTATTTCCCTCCTTTGATGAATAGTTTATTTGCTTTGTTTCAGAGATATACTACAGTCTTATTTGTCAGTTGTTTCATTTCGAACATTTAAAAGACTGGCATTGGATAGTATTAACGTCCCATTCCTTCCCACCCCAACTGAATCATAAAGAAAAATTATTTATAAGCTATATTTGATATTATACATGCATTACTGCCATAAAATGCAAGTTAAATTTATGGTGGTATTAAAATAAGAAAAATACAAAATATCAATATATGACAAATATCCGATTTTGTAAAAGTCAGCTATTGGCAGTGTGACTATTAAGGGAAACCTTAGGCCAGATGCGGAGGAAAATGACCAATTAGTTTTTAAACTTACGTTGATATTTGTACACGAGGTTACTAGTCTTTGAAAGACTTATTCGCTGTGAATATTGTGGATACAATTATAAAATTACTTACAGACATGCAGGTGACCTTTAAGGTACGTTTGACTGTACAACGAGCAAAACAAAGTAGCAGTATATTTGGTACTGAATCAGTCTTATATATTTGACCGGGGCGTTAAAATAAAGGGCAAATTTCTGCTTCTTCCTCTTCTTGTTCTTTCACTGGTTGAATACCAGATTTATATAATCACACTCAGCTGTGTGTAGAAAAACAAGTCATGCAAACAGCCACAAATAGATTGACATTCACTGCTTGAAATCAAGGCAAACAAAAAAACGTACTAATTGATGACAGTGATAATGAATCTTTTAGATATTATGGCTATGTTTAGAATGACTGTGTAAATAGGAAACTTTTAGTGAATCTAAATAGTTTACGTCCATTGTTTATATGACTGTGGAAAAATGTTAATTTGATGCAAATCTGCATTTTCCATACATGTTTATTTTATATAAAGTTATAAATAACAGTTGCAAGTGTAACTATCGTTCCCGGTGATTAAGTGTAACTATTATTCCCGGTGAATAAGTGTAACTATCATTCCCAGTGATTAAGTGGCAACCAAGTCACCATCCAATCCCTCTACATTATGTTACTTCGATTTATTCATCCTGCCCTCGTTACAAAGACCTACTACTTCATCGCCGACTTGACCATGTGATTATATCTTTGTTTTTTCGCCATGATTTTGTTGAAACACACTTAATCGATAAATCTGCTTAAATGTAGTATATATATATATATATATATATATATATATATATATATATATTAATATATATATATATATATATATATATATATATATATATATATATTATAGGGTTTAACGGCACATCCACACAATCCTTGGTATATTGTGCCGACTAAGTTTAGATATCCAAAAAGGACATACAGAACAACGATAAACACATACATCCCACACACATGGGTAAAATCCTTAAAATGCAAAGTCACATTCTTGATATAAACAATAATCTTTTAAAAAAGTCCAAACCCTATTCGCTACAGGAGAATCATCTCAGAACGCATCAAAGGGCAAAAAACTGTCTCCATTGCTTGCCTCTTACAGCATGCAGGAGGGTACACCTTGAGCCCGCACAGGAAGGTGTGTGTGTATGAACGAGGGTGGGGCATTCAATGCATGGCACATACTCTATGAAAAATAGTATTTACTACATCACTGCCAAGACGTTACTATCATTTAATTACGGCAACTTCTTAGTCCAGTTCCTGTAATTGAAGAGGAACCCCAAAGTCGCTATTTTGGCTATACGTTCATACTTTCAATCTATCACCGCGTAGTGAGGAATATCCTTTACGTCCTAAACCTATGTCCTCTACCTAACTGCATCTCAATATCTATACCCATATGATATAACCTACAATTAGATGTCGATCTGTAAAACCACGCCAAGGCACATCCTCAACAATCCAGGATCTTGAGTCGAGGCAACCTGCGCTAGAGACACATTTACGAACATTTTGAGGTAACTACAGTTTTCTGATGAACATATGAAGTTCTTTATCGTAATAACCTTCTCATTAGCTCAAGTAATAGGACAGTCACCGGATAGAATACATCTGCTTTTGTGTAGAACTAGACCATCTGGACACTTGCAACCGGCCATACACGGTTTGTGGCAGCGTTCCACAGAGTTGTAGTTTTCACAGGTTTTTGGACATGCTGATGTACATCTGTTATATACAGCACCGACTGGGCACAGCCTAGGATCTGCAAAATATCAAAACCAAAAACAAAGTACTCATTTTAGTAATGTTTTGCTCAATGACAATTGGCAAATATCGTGAGACTTTCGCTGAACCAAAGATCATAAAGGCATAAAAAAACATTCATGCCTCATTCATCAGTACCGAAATGTTGCAGCAGTTCACGGGACAAACCAAACGTCAAGGTTGTGGAAGTTAATAACACTTCATCTAAGCTTTATTATTTTTCATTTATGTAGGCAATACGGTATAAAATGAGGACGCGTTTTCTGTGACCAGCGAATGCCTTTCGGAAAATGTATAAACTCATTTACATCGTTTGCTCGGATGATGTTAAAAAATCTGTCATAAAAATAATATTTCTCGCAATGTTTCTCTATTAACGTACTGTCCACAGTGTCTTCCGGGACATGCCTATATACGTCAAAATATTATACCGTATCAACAATGTTTTTTCTGGAATATATATATATATATATATATATATATATAGTATGCACAATGTATGTCTAGGCATGGATATATACGTCAAAATATCATACAATATCCACAATGTCTGTCTGGGACATGGAATTATACGTGAAAGAATCAGCTTAAAAAAACAATGCTTACCTGGGACTTGGCTATATACGTCAACGTACTATATAATATCGACAATGTCTGCATGGCACATGGATATATAATTCAAAAGTATCATATAATTTCCACAATTTCTGGCTGGCACATGGTTATGTACCTCAAAATATCATATAATATACAGTGTCTATCTGGGACACAAATATATACCTAAAATATCGTAAGATTTGCTTATGGATCAGGATTACACGGCAGTTAAGAGATAAAGTCCGTCCACTCCACCATTTCATAATTAATTATTTCGAATTTTTCCCAGACATATGAATAATTATGTAAAATGAACAGGGATATTCTTGAGATTGACGATGGCTTCATAACATTTTTAATAGGAAGTGCTATCTATTTGGTGATTGCTCTAGAATTGGATTTCTCTAAAGTGTCCTGACAAAAACTTTCAAATATTTTTCGTTTAATAAATGTACCAGCAAAGTATCCCTTGTATAGAAATTGAAGGCACAAACGCTACAAAGAAACAACTGCCTTAACAATATAAACCCTTCGGTGACGGACAAAGTGAAGAAGCTGTGGTGCCGTTGCAAATGAATATAATATACGAACCATTATGAAATGGTTTTATATTTTTTTCTAATGAATAAAATTTAAATATGTATTTAATTTGTTCTACAACATTTAAAAAAATTTTGTTAAAAATGCTACTAGCAAGATAGTAACAACATTCTTTCGATGACTGAATAGATTTAAAGTAGCTTCTTTCAAAAACAAAAACAATGGGGCTAGCATCAGACCTGGAAAAGAACCACGTAACACTGTTATACAACTGTAACTTATCAAAAAGGTTATAGAAAACTGTTTTATTCCTTCACTTCCTTTCCTTGATAGTCTTGATGGGAATCGATCGAAACATCGCTCGGCCATTTCCGTCAACTCGAGAAATTACCTCAGACGTAGTTGTTGGAATACATATCAATTTGATAGGTTTGGTGATTCGCCTCCATATATGTTGCGACAAAAGCCGACGATGTTACGATTGTAACTTTGTCTCCTTCCGTCGCCATATTGTGCCATGTGTACAAATGTAGTTCCAAATATAGTTTTCATTGGCGGCAAATTACGTCTGAGGTTTCTTTCTCGACTTCGTAGAAAAGGCTGAGGATATTCCGATTGGATGGGAACGTGACGTCCAAACGATTGCTTATATTCCGTTACATGTTTGCTAACTTACAATAAGGACAAAGCTTGATTGGCGAACGTGAAATTGACATGTTGGGAAAATAATCTAAGCAATTAATTTCAAATTGAAAATAAGCAACTACATTACCAATAGTACAAGAAATACGAAGGGATTAGGATGTCTACTACAACAACTAGCACATTTTGCTGACGACTACAAAGCACAGTAGGTGTTATAACAAAAAAGTACCATAATCCATAGTCCGTTTTTATTTTAAAAACAGAATGTGATAATTGGATTAAATATTTTGTACCTATCGTCTAATTACAGTTTTAAAACAAATGTCATAAAAAGATGTATAGAGTTTGTTTTAAACATGATTTTCCAGCAAAATGAAAAACAAAATGTCTTTAAGCCCGATAGAATATTTCTAAACTGAACATAAAATTGACTTGGTCCATGGTAATACAATATAGTCCTGCTCTCGTATTGATAAATTAAACAAAAACGACAAGATACAAAAACTTGCAATTACACACACAAAAAACAGAAGCCCCATCAGAAACTGATCCTCGACTTAGTCAGTCGAACATGTCAATTTATCCAACCACTTATATATTATACATTACCTAAGTAATCATTATTCTTTGAAAGCATGTCTGTCTGTATGTGTGTATGTACCCGTCAACATGTTTTTCTTCCACAACCATTGAAATGAAAAAAACAAAATTAAATGTGAGTTACCAAAGCACTTTGAATGTTGTTCCCATCTCACAAATATGCCTTCCTGGCTACATGCACTGGAATAGGCTTTAAAGGATTCGCATTCACAATGTTTGTGCTCGGGACATTCACACATATCTGTCACGCAGGAACTGAAATTAGCACAATTGCTGAAGAAAATCATTTTAGCAAAATAAGTTCAATAAGTAGGATAAAGAAAAAAGGGAAATAATCGGCACAAAATTGTGACAGATATTGCTGATGTTAATTTCTTTAAGTAAATATTTCATGAGTAAATCCTAAAACAAAAATACAACAAATTCAAGAATGTCTTTGTCTCTATAAAAATTACTTTTTGCTAAAATTCACCATAGGCTGTGCGATAAACATTTAGCTTCATAAATTAATCATATAATATCAATGCTAGATATATATTTTACATGTTCATTCAGTATGCAAATATACAATGAATTGACGTTCAAATGACATCAAAAGGTAATATTTGCTGAAAAACGCTTGATGATATATCTGAGACTCTGAGCAAAATTTTGCACACCACAGTATTATGTAATTAGAGGGCATATATGACTAACAGAAATCACTTTCATTTAGAATTAAAATAGTGAAATTAAAAGAAAATGAAAAGTTAGATAATTAATGATTTCGTTTTATAAAATTTGGCTTTCTGACAAACATTTTGATGAAAAGAAATTATTTCTATAAAATCTTTCAAATCTGTGAAATATAAATTGACTTTTAGAGTAAGTGTGATATTAAAATAGGCATAAAATAAAAATAACCTGTAGTAGGTCCGGACATCAACAACGTTTCTACATTTATAGAAAGCTGAACTCAGTAAAAGACTGCACTCTTTTTTCGCCCTAATGTGTGCTTCCGGCTTTGTTTGACATGGAGATAGGACATTATGCAGATCCGGGCGAATACTACAAGAACTACGACCTCCGAGGCGCCATGTTTCTCCAAACTCCTCCCCATTGAAATAAAGCTTGCCGTCCCTTCCTCGAAGATCGTCCGCACCCAGGCCATTAAAATTTCCACACAAGCCACACAATTTATTTCTGTAGTTTGTAGGGACTGTCACTTCCACGAAACTGTCGCCATCCCACGTGACTTGGAGGCCACTGTCGGCCTTTAAAATCACCGAGTATCCATCTTTTATCACAGAAAATTTTGGATGCCCCTCAAAGTGATATGGCAAATATACAACTTTTCGTTTGACTTTTACCCGTAGCTTCTGATGGAAACTAATTCTTATTCCTAGTAAATAGATCACAAGCATTCTCGTCCAGGTAAATTTTGAAGACGTCCTTGCATCATTTCTGACTTTGATAGTGAACGTATTATTTATGCAGTCTCCTGTTAAGAGATATTTGCATGTTCCCTGAAAATTGAAGATTCTTCCATCATACGATCTGTAGTGAGGATCTCCGAATACTGTACACACCGCGCGTGCTAGAAACATATGAAAACAGTAAT
Organism: Margaritifera margaritifera; assembly: GCA_029931535.1. Classification (NCBI taxonomy): domain Eukaryota; kingdom Metazoa; phylum Mollusca; class Bivalvia; order Unionida; family Margaritiferidae; genus Margaritifera; species Margaritifera margaritifera. Next base: position 26,490 of record JAQPZY010000928.1, on the reverse strand, counting down.
AATTACATCACACTAATAAGCACAATAATAACAAATGTTATTATCAGAGAACACTCAACAGAGCTTTCATGTATTGCTATGATGTCATAAATTCATTATAGCCGTACAATATATAACTGAAATCTTACGAAAAGATTGCGCTTTGGCCGCATTGCTTTACTTGTATAATATATATTCAGATTATGAATATATATTTGCTAGCTCACACTAGAGCTATTAGCTAAGGGTGCATCACAAAGGGTCCCCGCTAACTACAGATTCCTTGGCAGGGCCTTAAACAGAGGAAATGGTGTTGAGAAACCAAAGTCTGGAGAAGATGGGCACTAAGGGGACATAATTCTCTAATAATTGTATATATTAATGGGAACCAAATTCATTCAAGGTCTCGTCAATATAAAGCTGCATGCAACATTTGGTTGAGATTCAACCCAACAATCCTTGGAAAATAAATGCTGCAGAAACCAAAGTCTGGAAGATGGGCAACCAGGGCCTCAACTACTGTAAATGACGATCTTTAAAAATAAATATTACCATTATATACGAGTTCTTACGGTAATCATATGAGTATAAAGTGTTTACTACATGTATGTGCATACACACTTTGAGAAACAAAAGAGAATTTGGATATAACGTTTTCTCGGTTATAACTTTCTAAATTTTCAGTCCCACTGAAATGTTATAAACGATCTTTATTCTCTCTCTCTCTCTCTCTCTCTCTCTCTCTCTCTCTCTCTCTCTCTATATATATATATATATATATATATATATATATATATATATATATATATATATATATATATATATATATATATATATATCGCACTTATATTGAACGGATTTGGAGTTCTGCATCAGACACGAAAGTGTAAATAGCAGATAGATGGATGAATAGACCGATGGATATAACATATATTGAAACTGAGAAATTCTTAGTAAGAAAAGGCACATCTAGACTATTAGTCCAATATTAGTCGAATATTTGTATAAAGTTTCATTGACATATCTTTTACTGTTTTACTGTTTCGGATCTTTTCTTCTGAGACGAAAGTGTAAATGATGGCTGGGTGGATGAACAGACAAAGGGATGAAAACGTTAAACAAACTGAAACGAATGAATTGTGAATAGCAAATGCAAATCTATAGCACTAATCTAATATGTGTACCTCTTAATCAGTTTGGAATGTTTTCTCAGGAAAACAAAATTGTGGATACTGTATGAATATATACACAGTCACACCGACACAAACATAAAAAAATATTGAAACTGAAGAAACATGAATACCAAAAAGCAAGTCTGGACCACTAGCATAATATGTGTGCCAAAGTGTGACAAACGGACGAACTGACCGACAAAACAAATTTCCATATCCGCTGCCCAACGAAGAATCCTTGCTAAAGCTAAGCTGCAAAAACGAAGGTCAGGAGCTTGGAGAATCTGGTAGCAGAACGTCTCTAAATGATGACAAAGAAGGCTAAGAATCATTCTTTCTCAAGGTCTCATGTATATATAACGATATAAAGATACATGTAAACTTTGGTTAAAATCCAACAAGCCTTGCTTATACAGTAGTGCAAAAACCAAGGACAGGAGGATGAAAATTCAAATTCATGTAAGGTCTTATGAAATAAAAAGGTGCATTCTAAATTAGATTAAATTGAACAATCATTTGTAAAGTTATGCTGGGGAAACCAATGTTAATCGGAATAGCAATCTGAGACCATATCTGTTGTAAAAGATGTAAAAAGCTGCAAATCGAACTCTTATAAGATCTCATCAGGAGAAAGCCACATGCCAAATTTGGCTGAAAACCAACAAAAATCATCAACGAAGTTATTCTGCGAAAACTATATTCATGAGGACAATAAATCGGTGGATATAATTCCTCTCAATACAGTAATGGAGCGAAAATCAGCGACATATCAAATTTCCTTGAAATCCAAAAAAACTTTGAAAAAGATGTGCTGCGGAAACCAAGGTAAGGAAGGAGGGCAATCAGTGAGCATGTCTCCTGTAAATGAAGTCGGTGGACACTGAAAGCGAACTCATTCAAGGTCTCATCAATATAAAGATACATGTTAAATCTGATTGAAATAAAACATTCCTTGTAAATCTAAGCCGCGGTAACCAAAGTCAGGAGTACGGCTAATCAGGAGCCAAATCACCTCTAAATAATTATATATAAGGCTGAAAATCGAATAATGTCAAGGCCTTATCAATATAAAGCTGCATACCAGAGGTAAAGGTACCTTGAGGAAACCAACTTGTTGACGGAGATAGGGGCGGACGGACGGACGGACAACATGATTAATATAGGGATCCGTCGACATCGTCGATAGAGCTCTAAACATTCCATCCTCAGATATAACGTCAACGAAAGTCTAATCTTCCCTATTGGTCAGAAAGTGATGTTTTCTTTAAGGGGAATGGTGTCATATAAGACTGACGTAGAAAATACAGTTGTACACATCTTTAAATCCTAATATATGTCAATACCAATAAAATGTACTAGGATTCGGGCCTTGAGATCAATTTAAGCTTTAAATTTGTGCTTAACCAATCGCTTTTCACTTACTCAAGTGAAATCATTTTTAATTGACTTATATTGAAATTCTAGCTCAAACTAAGTCTCAACAGTTTTGTGATTTCCAAGCCAGATGCATCCTCGAATACCACTTGGGGAAGAGAAAGTTGTCGCATACATCTACATCTATTTTTAAAATGTTTCTGGAACAGAGGAAGTTGATCTATGGTATATGAGCACACAAATGGATTCATCATATTGGTTGCCATTATTTGGTTTAATTTCGTAACAAATGGAGGAATTAGGCAGACTGATAGTTTGTTTTATCTTATCGTGACGATTACCGACAAGGACAATCACCAAAGAGAAAAGATACACCTTCCAGTAAGTTCGTGTTCTGTCCATCATTTAAAAGGAATGATATGGTATGGGTTTAGATTTTCAAATCGTATTCGAAATCTTGACAATGGCTCAATGAAATTGGAGAATATATGTTATTGTTTAACAAATCCAATATTACACATCCTTTACGACATTGCCATCATAAATATGTAAGAAGACAATAGTATATAATTTTATTTTAAAACTGCATTTAAAAAGAATGTTTAGAGTTTTGTGCTATTTTCGTTTTTTTCATCTCAAAAGAAAAGTTATCCATCGAGATGTAAGATGTAATTTATGAATTTATTTTCTTGTATTAAAAATATTTTGCAATCAATCACTGAATTTTCCTTTCCACAACTGAGAATGACTGTATCCAAAAAACAGTCTTCTTCTTTCCGGAAAGGCAGGTCATTGTTCAGAAACACGTGATAATCAGCACGATCGTTCTGTCGTCCAAGCTAAAGAGATTTACAAAGACACATGTTATCAGTAAAAAATATCAGACAAATATTACTTGCAATATGCCATTTATAGGATATCAAACCTACATAAACTTCTACATTTGAGAATAATAAACATTTTTTCCTGTTATAAAATGTTATATTCACTATGAGTTTGTGACCAATAACATAAAGAAATCTTTTGCTCCATCGTAAATGTGTATGATAATGATAAAGTGTATGATAATGATAAAGTGTATGATAATGATAAAGTGTATGATAATGATAAAGTGTATGATAATGATAAAGTATGTAAATTGATTACCTTCAACACATCTTGAACAACATTCTCCATCCATGAATTTGAGCACATACCTCTGTGAAGGTAAAAATAAAATATAAGACTAAAACAAGGAAAGGCTGTTTTGTGTTTTTAAATTTTGTGTTTTTAAATTGCGATTATTGAGAGTGAGGCAAACTCTAAATTATTTTCTTTCCTGTATTTCATGTATGACATATTTGTTTTGAAAACAGAAAATCATGTCATCAGTTTCATCCAATTAAAATATTGGACAATAACACCGATATGTGACAGTTGTCATAAGCTGTCATGGACAATAACACTGACACTTGTGACAGTTGTCAGAAGTTGTCATGGATAATAACACCGACAGTTGACAGTATTTATGATCTGTCATAAGTTTTCCTGACGCTAAAAAGCATCCTTTGATTTTGCGTTATTTTGGAGGGGGGGGGGGGGGGGTAAACAAAATTTCCTTGATGCAAATACGTATACATACATAACTAATTAGCACTAAAACGCACAATTATTCCAAATCAAAACAAGAGTTACATATTTTTGATGACATTCTCTAGCTGTAAAACACGCATGTTCCACGAACACTCACTATTATAAAAGTGTCATAACATACTTAAATTTTCATATAAAATCAATTGCCTATCACACCAAAGTTTTGTAAGTATGATGGTTCTTCTATTTGGTTGGGTTTTTTAATTATTACGAGAGTTTCGATAAGAATCTGTCAAGTAATAGGAGGCATGCATCCTCTTTTTACTTTTTCTTCTGGCCATTTTTACTGGATATAACATCGCTTAATTTCTAATTGTAATTCATTGTAGGTAATATTGTATGCTACTGAAATATGATGTTATGAAATTATATCATCTTTAAAGGTTGTAATAATTTATCCAAGATTGGTGAATTTTAAAAGCATAATTAAACTAAATTTAGCCAAAATTTAACGTGAATATTTTCCTTCCATCTCTTTCTTATTGTTTTAAGTTTACGAAACAAATAACGAAATAAACAGAATTGCCTTCATTGAATGTGTCTATCAAAACATTATTATTTTGACCTGCTGTTGTGTCTCTAGTCAATCTTTAATAGAAAGAGAGGCAAAGCAGACAAAAGGGCCTTGATACATATTAATTTCGAGAATATATTTCATAAACAAGCCTCAAGGATAATCTGCATGTGGAGATAAATTGATTGCATTTATTTATATTTAAAAAGAAACAATGCTTTGACCGCAAAAACTGATACTAGTAAGTGCAATTAGACAACATTCCGCATTGTTTCTGCTCTGTGGTATGCATTTATTATGCTATTAGCTTATACATTTTTTTCAAAATCAATGTTGTTACCGATGAAACCAATCTTGTCAGAACGTACATTTGGACACCAGAGCACATTGTTACACTGTTGCACTTGGCAGTGTGTAGTACCGTCGCTGCAATCACATGTTGTACATACATCGGGTTTCCAAGAATGTCCATGCTGTAAGAAAGTAACAAAAAGTGTTCACTTACTTGAATGATATATTTATTTCAATATATTTTAAAATATACTGAGTGGAAATAGAGTGATCAATCTATTAAAAATCATCATATGTACTTGAGAATTATAATTTATAATTTTCGAACTGTAATATCTTAAAGGGATTTAGAAAACAATTCATCCAAATTCACTCTTTGATTTTTAATTATGGTAAATTTTATTGTGAAATCTTAAAAACATATGTTTCTCTAACTAGAAATGTACTTTTGGATTACAAATATAAAATTTTGCTACAGACATTTTACTTCATACGGCATTATGTGGCCTTTTTGCTTACTAACGGTTCTATGAATCACACGTATGATAAATTATTTCCAACCAAAATCTAGTTCTACATCCCGAGGCTTTTGAGATATATGTCTTAGGTGTATAGCTATTATTTTTAAATTCCTCCAGTTTAAACACCCTTTAAATTCTCTGTTGTGTATTTGTATTATTCAAAATATTTAAATGTACATACCTACCTGGTAAAGCAGATCATTGTATTCGCATTTCTTCGGACAGGCTTTGCAACAAGAGTTGGCCTTTTGGAACTGTTGGTCATCCGGACATTCGAGATATGGACAGTTCTCTCGCTCACATATAGACGTTCCATTCTGCAAAATAATGGGTATAAAATACACAACAAAGCCTCATATGTAGAACTGTGAGTGGCATGATTAACCCTTGAAATACCTTATAAATTATAATTAGTATCAAACATAACAGTGTTTCATAATTATATTTCAAACGTGAACACCTGCATGACTTTCTAATTATATTATAATAGCAAAAGGCTTACGGAGAAAGTTTATATTCTCAGTGCCAACAAAATAAAACTACACACTAATTTGTCGTGAAAAGACCGGATATATATATTAATGAGCGACTAGAATGGTAGATGTCAGCAATACAAAAACAGAGTCTACATTTTGTAAATAGAAATAATATTATGCATTTTCAAGATATTATGTATTACTTCTATTTCTTTTCATTTTAAGGGACTTAACTGCTTCATGATTATAGTTGTAAAATTGATTTTACGTATTTTCAATGTTCTGTATATTTACTGCTCAGTTTTGCCATAATTCTGTCATATTTGAATTTGAGGTGTACATTTTAATATGCCACGTCCAAATTGTAGAAATCTGCAAAAACGTGATTCTTATTTTTTTAAATAATCGAAAGATTTTGTCACGGATATATTTTTTTCTTTTTTTACTCTTTCATATTGCCGTTTAGTTCGAATGTACGTGTGTCAAGACTAATAATCCGTAGTTCAAACTAAGTGTGTAACATTTCATGAATCACAGAGATAGGGTAATTGCATATAAAAGCTGTAAACGTCAGGTATTGTTTTAAATCACAACTAGTCTGCCAAGAAACTTTTAAAATTCCTAGTGGTTTAAAACGTATTTATTATTAGACTTGTCCATCGTGCTTATATTTCATTAGCAAGTGAAAAGAAAATTTTTTAGCATTTGAACAAACATGGAAGTCGTCGCGCTGAGTGAAAGAAAAACTGAAGAGGAGGAACGATAAGAACAAAAACTACGATCACAATAACAATAATACTAACAATGTATACAACTACGTCAATAAAAATAATAATAAATTAATAACAATAACGTTATTATTATTATTAGTAGTAGTATTGTTGTTGTTGTTGTTGTTGTTGTTGTTGTTGTTGTAATAATAATAATAATTGTTGCTCACCTCACATTTGCAGAATGTACATTCATCTGGCCTAAATGTGGTGCCAGAGCGATAAATTTTTGCTTTAAAATAACACAGTCCTCTTGGTAAATTAAATATCATTCTCTTTCCTGCAATTAAAAGGATACAAAAAATATATATATAATTATATTTCTAGAGACACAACAAATATATTCAAGTTCTTTAGGATCAAAAAAAATATTGACTATGTTTTCGTTTCATTTTTTTTGTGTTTTTTGTTTTTGGGAGTGACTTCATTTTTCGAGTTTCATGTTTTCTAACATAATAAGTATTCGAATACATTAAATTAATAGCAATTCGAATACACTTTTAAAACAAATATTTTTAAAAAATCTTATTCCTGCACGTTGAAACGTGTTCGAGATTTCGTCGGTGTTTAAAAGGTTACACGAACGGAAAATATTCGGTGACAATGCCTTTTTAGCAAGAGGCAATGTCTTTTATTTTTTTAAACTTAACCACTTATTCTTTTATATATGAATGAATGAATGAGATTGAATAATCAATTAATTTTACCCCATTTATTTCTTTATTTTAGTCAGTTCGGAATACCTTGACAAGCTGGACAACAGTTGCCCTCAGGAATAAAGACTTTGTTTTCTCTGCATATCAAAACCGGACAAGCATGTCTCTCGCAGGAAACATTCCCTCCCTAAGTGTAATATAAAAAATGAGTTATAAAAACACATTAAAACATTGAAAATTGAGGTAATAGAGTATAGACTGTATTTTTCTTGTATTTTTTAAATACATCAACACGCAGTTAAATTTTGGTCAAGGCATCATGTCATATCAAATTCTATGCGAAGTGAAAGTAGTGTAAAACATTAATCAAGGTTTTTCTATTATTTAACCATTTTCTGGCAAGAATATGTTCGCAATAAGAATAAAGAATGAGTAGATTGTAGCAGTTACCTTACAATAATAAAACAATTAGTAACCAGAGAGGAAAAAAGTTAAACAGTTTAGTATATTTTTCACATTGAAAAGTTTTTTGTTATTGTTGTTTTTGTATTCTCTAACAAATAAAATATTTAATATGCTTTCACTTAATGGTGACATGGTGACTCAATATGTATGTATGTCTATATATATATATATATATATATATATATATATATATATATATATATATATATATATATATATATATATATATACACACTCTGAAATGAATTCCGTTTTGGTTGTGAATGCAGAAATAGCTAATGCCACAATTAATTATTTTCTCATTCCATGAATGTTTTTCATATTTTTCCTCCAAGACAAAAGAAGTGTAATTTACGAGGTTAAGAGGTACCTGATTACCTTAAACGTATTAAGGAAAAATATGGCAGATACATATCAAAAATATTAAGGAAAAATATGGCAGATACATGTCAAAGTTATTAAGGAAAAATATGGCAGATACATATCAAAGTTATTAAGGAAAATATGGCAGATACATATCAAAGTTATTAAGGAAAAATATGGCAGATACATATCAAAGTTATTAAGGAAAAATCTGGCAGATACATATCAACGTTTTTAAGGAAAAATATGGCAGATACATATCAAAAATATTACGGTAAATATGGCAGATACATATCAAAAATATTAAGGAAAATATGGCAGATACATATCAAAAATATTAAGGAACATATGGCAGATACATATCAAAAATATTAAGGAAAATATGGCAGACACATAGCAAAGTTATTAAGGAAAATAGGGCAGATACATATCAAAGTTTTTAAGGAAAATAGGTCAAATACATATAAAAGTTATTAAGGAAAGTATGGCAAATACATATCAAATTTATTAACGAGAATATGGTAAATACATATCAAAGTTATTAACGAGAATATGGTAAATACATATCAAAGTTATTAACGAGAATATGGTAAATACGTATCAAAGTTATTAACGAGATTATGGTAAATATATATAAAAGTTATTAAGGAAAATATGGCAAATACATATCGAAGTTATTAAAGAAAATATGGCAAATACATGATAAAGTTAAGTACAGGACGTATGACAAACAAATTGTAATTTATTTTTGCATTTTACTGAAGGCTGGTGATAAATGAAACTCTAGGTAGAATCCAAATCAGGACTGTAAACTTTATAAGCCTAAGCAGAACACTCGATTTGTAATTGTATAGCGATATCATTTTCTTTCTTTGCTTTTAAAAGGCGTTTTTTATATAATAACAAACATTATATAATTATCAACAGGTCCCCTGAAGAAAAGAAAATCGGGGATGATATTTTATCGGGAACTAAAGTTAAATGCAATACTTTGTTAAAGATGTTAAACTTAAGATGCCAATCATTTGAGTGAATTTGATCTTAAGTTTCAAGGATTTATGTGTATTGTGTCAAAAATACATAAATTGAAACGTAGTGTAGATTTCCTTGAAAAGAAGCTTTACCCTGCACGTGCATTCAACGCACGGGTTACTGGACAACTTAAAAGCATCCCCGTCTGAATACTGTTTGTCGTCAAAGAAACATCCGGCTGCAAGGAAAAGTAACGAATGTGAACATACACATGAAATGTAATTTCTTAACCCAAATTTTTATTTGTTTACAAAAACGATTGGAAAGAATCACAATAAATAATCATTGCCTTGATCGCATTGCACTGATCTCATTTTAAGGTCTTTATCTCATTGCACGGATCTCATTCGAAGGCCTGTTTCCATGGCAGGTATACTACGTAAAACCATTGACTTAGACATTTTATAATATGACTAATCGAGTAAAATCATGGTAGAGACCTGAAGTGAAGCAATACATTTCTGATTGAGGAAGAATTTACATGTAGACCAATTACTTACCACACCAGAAACGTTGTAGAAATATAGATGATACGCGAGAATTGCATTGATTTGATTTAAAAAGGGGAAGTTGTGGTTGATATAGTATATAGGTACAATACAATATTAGTCTTTTATACATGATACGCGTGATTTTTTCACAATTTGCAGTGTGGTATAGAAAATATTTTGACTTAAAGATGGAAACTAGCGGGCATTGGCACCTTTCACTTTTTGTATTGAAAGCGCGCAAGCAGTGACGTCAAAGTGGCACTTCACAAATAACAGTCTGCTATAGGCATTTACAGCAATAGGTACAGGACATTTGTACTTTTATGATATGTTTATATACGTTTGCACCATACTGTAGTATTTTACCTTTATTCGCTGAAAATGTTTACGACTGACTGTATAATTTGAGGAAATAGACAATGTACTTAAGTGTATGTCCTATTACCTCTTTGCGATTCCACGGTACAAAGCTAGATTTTAAACCGGTAAACCTAGAGAGATCAAGACTTTCTTCGTGATCCACCAGCCAGTAATGTTTCCCAGAGCTATGCGGATAACAAATGAGAATTTACTGATTGTAAACTTCTAGTTTTTAAAAAAAGATGTCTATTCCTGAGATATGTGTACTTGATAACCTCTCGACTGTTTGACTTCGTTATCCTCTCGGTCTCAGTTTTTCCATTGTATAATCGGGGTGATATTCGTTGTCTTCACTGGCTGTGGTCATAGAAAGGTCAATATTTATATCTGTTTTAGAACAAATCATATTAAATTAACGCCATCGCTTGCTTTGTCATATGTGTGATTCATACAGTGATGGATATCGCAAGTGTCTATCTGACGCCAAGGAAAGCAATTAGATCTTTATTCAACGCTCACTAACTACCGCATTGATAAGTAAGATTGCGGAGAACTATCTTCGACGATTGTAACCAATGTATCTTATACAGATGTAGTAAAAATTATCGAAGTTTCAAAACTTACAATGAGTAATACTGCCAGTTCAAAATTTAGCGTCATCCTTAAGTGCCGACTCTTGCCCTTTCACGGTGATGACAAATCAGTGACATTTTACTTTCAGTTTTGGAGTATAACATTGAAAATTGTCTTGATGTATTCTCAAACAACACATTTCATATTTAAGCCTCAATTTATTGTTAAAGCACATCATTTCATTTTTAATTCATCGCCATTTCTCCTCGTCTTTCTGTGTTATTCTATATCACCGGATTTTTATGTATTTGTCCTTTCAAGATCTTAAGGTTTCTGTTATGTACAAATAATATGCATGCAATCCAGACATTCGGAGCATCTTGAAAATACGTCAGACTTGAGAAATTACATGTTCCTGGGTTCAGCTGAGGGATTTTGTCGATTACATTGTCGAAGGTATTCGATTGGGTTTTCGACAATAATAGTAAAAATAACAACACCCTCTTCAGCCATAACCCGTGGCTTTAAAGAGTTTAAAGTGCTCTTGAGTAAGTTCAATGCAGATGACTTAAGGTCTGTGTGCTCCACTCTGTAAATGTTTACACAAAGTGTCTCGAATCAGTCTGTTTTATTTACACATGGGGCGGATTAAAAGTCGTCTGCTCCTTTGTATTATAAGAGTACATCAAATCAAAAACGCTTTCCCGGAGTTTAACATTCCTAAAATGTTGATCAAATTCAAATTAATACGACGCTCCTTTAAAAAAAGCCATACGGTTACATAGAAAGTTTTTTTTCCACGTTTAGGACAGAAATTGTATAGTGCTATTCAACTTGATTGAAGCTATCTGCGATAAAATTATATTGTTTCGATGAGCTTCGGAGGCATTTGTTTTTACTGAAACATATGGGCTTTAAGACATATTCATAATAAAAAACAATTACAAAATATAAATTTTTGTTAATTTTCTACACTGGCCTCATTTTTTCGATCTTTAAATTTTTTTAAAATCCAGACGAAATGACACATTGAACTAGTATACCAATGCTAATTTGGTGATGAAATTCTGCTTAGTTTTATCATCAACATATACAATGATCGGCTCAATCTTATAACCGCCATAAACAATGGTTGGCTTAATCTTATAACTGACATACACAACGGTCGGCTTAATCTTATAACCGGCATAAACAATTGTCGGCTTAATCTTATAACCGCCATAAACAATGGTCGGCTTAATCTTATAACTGACATAAAAACGGTCGGCTTAATCTTATAACCGACATAAACAATGATCGGCTTAATCTTATAACCGACATAAACAATGGTCAGCTTAATCTTATAACCGCCATAAACAATGGTCGGCTTAATCTTATAACCGCCATAAACAATGGTCGGCTTAATCTTATAACCGCCATAAACAATGGTCGGCTTAATCTTATAACCGCCATAAACAATGGTCGGCTTAATCTTATAACTGACATAAATAACGGTCGGCTTAATCGTATAACCGACATAAACGATGGTCGGCTTAATCCTTAACCGACATAAACAATGGTCTGCACTCTTACGACATAAACAATGGTTGGCTTAATCTTATACCGACATAAACAATGGTCGGCTCTCTTATACCGACATAAACAATGGTCGGCTCTGTTACGACATGAACAATGGTTGGCTTAATCTGATACCGACATAAACAATGGTTGGCTCTCTTATACTGACATAAGCAATGGTCGGCTTAATCTTATATAGACATAAACAATGGTTTGCTTAATCTTATACCGACATAAACAATGGTCGGCTCTCTTATACCTGACATAAACAATGGTCGCCTTAATCTTAGACCGACATAAACAATGGTTGGCTTAATCTTATACCGACATAAACAATGGTCGGCTCTCTTATACCTGACATAAACAATGGTCGGCTTAATCTTACACCGACATAAACAATGGTTGGCTTAATCTTATACCGACATAAACAACGGTCGGCTCTCTCATACCTGACATGAACAATGGCCGTCTTAATCTTATACCGACATAAAAATGGTTGGCTTAATCTTATACCGACATAAACAACGGTCGGATCTCTTATACCTGACATGAACAATGGCCGTCTTAATCTTATACCGACATAAATAATGGTCGGCTCTCTTATACCTGACATAAACAATGGTCGGCTTAATCTTACACCGACATAAACAATGGTTGGCTTAATCTTATACCGACATAAACAACGGTCGGCTCTCTCATACCTGACATGAACAATGGCCGTCTTAATCTTATACCGACATAAAAATGGTTGGCTTAATCTTATACCGACATAAACAACGGTCGGATCTCTTATACCTGACATGAACAATGGCCGTCTTAATCTAATACCGACATAAACAATGGTCGGCTCTCTTATACCTGACATAAACAATGGTCGGCTTAATCTTACACCGACATAAACAATGGTTGGCTTAATCTTATACCGACATAAACAATGGTCGGCTCTCTTACCACATAAACAATGGTTGGCTTACTCTTATACCGACATAAACAATGGTCGGCTCAGTCTTATACCTGACACAAACAATGGTCGGCACTCTTATACCTGACATAAACAATGGTCGACTCAGTCTTATACAGACATAAATAATGCACCAGCTATTTACACAGAAAATCAAACTGTTTGCATGGTGATACCTATCACAGCTCAAACGTTTAAATGACTTTTGTAATTTATTTAGTCAATAAAACTTATTTTACAAAAACTTTGAAAGCTTTTATTTTATTTTTACGTTATCAACATTTTATACATGAAACAACAGTTTTTCAGACAGTTATTTCATTTTTATGCCACTTTTCCGATATGTTTCCAAAATAATCAACTTTGCGTCATAGGTACTTTCGCCCCTCCTTTCTCTAATTTCATGAATGTGCCCGATATATATATATATATATATATATATATATATATATATATATATATATATATATGGGGGGGTGTCTGTGTCTGTGTGAGAGAGAGAGAGAGAGAGAGAGAGAGAGAGAGAGAGAGAGATGATCACGGATTATTCTCATCTCATTTTGTTGTTGAATTTTCTCAGTGAGATATTACTCACCATCACATGTTGGACAGCACTGACCGGGTATAAGGACAGGTTTCGTACAAGGCGTGTAACACTTCGTTCTGGATATCGTGATGGCTGACGCCTATAATAAATATAATAATAATAATAATAATAACAATAATAATAATAATAAATGTAACAAGTTACGGACATGAGCTTAAACCTGCCTCATAAATATCATCTGCGCAACAGTGAAATGCCAAGATCCAGTAGGAGTTGAACTACTCTTATCCCTCGTCAGTACAAACCTTCATAAGGACGTTTTCGCGAATGCAGCTAAAACTGACAATGAAAATAAATTATGTGGATAAAACAACCCTTCATATATACGTGTTCATAATTAAAAAGAACGAAAAGACACCAAATAGTGTTTTAATTCAAGAAAATAGTATAGTCGTAAATATTTCTATTTCAGCATTTTCTAAGGCAGCTATTTAATAATGTACAACACACGCCTTCACCCACGTAAAGTTTTGCTCACATTTAATACGTTAGATATCTAAATTACATATTGCAGAGAGATTTATAGTATTTCGGGCTTCTCTTGTGTGAGATTTATTATCATCATTTGGCTTTTATTACGTTTAGTTCAATCAATTCAAAGTATAGGACTTTTATTTATGTTTTAAAACAAAGACTTAATGGTAATTGTGTGCAGAATTGGAATTCATTATTGACTGATTCACCTACAGTTATATTATACAAAACCAATCACGAGATTTGTTTTCAGCTTTACCTAGATAGCATTACTGCTTCGAAATTTAAAGTTGCACTTATAAACTAAGAGCATGGTCACATTGACTTGAAATTCAAATTGGTCGATGGGCAAACCCGACAAGTCCATGTAAGCTTCTGACTCTAAATTCAAATTGGTCGATAGGCAAACCCGACAAGTCAAATTGGTCGCTGGGCAAATCTGACAATCAATGTAAGCTTCGTAATATTTTCAAAGATGAGTTTCATTTTGTGTTTGTCTGCCATTTGTATATTCATTGACGGAGAGAGTATATACCGAGTACATTCTGGATATCCCCTAGTATGTATAAATTTATAAACATTTTGAAAGCTGAGAATGCGGAAGTCCTACAAAGAGCTGATATTTGTATTTATAAAGCATTTATACGTAGAAATAATATTATATTTCAACAGACATAATCTTTCTTTCTTTTATGAATATATATATATATATATATATATATATATATATATATATATATATATATATATATATATATATTTCTCTCCCTTACTCTATGTCAGTCGTTAGACTCATTATGACTTGTGCTTCATTTATAGACCCAATTTGTATATTGTAAGCAATAACAATAATTGTCCTAAGAATATAAGATACCGTCATAATAAAATTTGTAATTGCTTTGTAATATATATATATATATATATATATATATATATATATATATATATATATATATATATATATATATATAGATATATGCACAAGAGACAGCATGCCTAATAGCAATAAGCTTATCATGTTCAAAGCTTTTTCCAAAACAAATTTAAGCTAAACATGCATGCGGTATTACTAAAAACAAAATCTGAAGGTTGACAGTTAGTGATAAAATGTAAAGATTAAATGGTAAAATACACGTTAAAGCAATTCTGATATGATATAATGTATTTAAAGCGATAGATGATCTGATTTACAAAATATTTTTTTTTAAATAGCTGATAAGGGTTGCAATCGAATTTTTATATTGCTACGCCCCCATTGAACCCGGTGCCATTGCCATGTTCTTGCACACGCATTGGCTGGTGTTCACCCCTACATAGATTGGTCGATGAAAATTCCGGTTCCTCCAGCTCAATATTTGCATTTATCGATTAAAGATCAAATACGCCTTAAACATTTAACCCAGTAACCTAAGTAATAATAGGAATTTTACAGAATGAAAATGAAACCTCTTTTTTACAGTAACTGAAATGCACACACACACGCACACACACACACACACACACACACACACACACACACAAACACACAAACGTTTCATTTGAATACCCTGCCCACATTATCAATTTATATGAATTGTACTTAACAACGACACTAATTTCACTCTAACCTTGTAGGTATCGAAGTTTGGCATTCAGCTGAAATTTCAACGTTGCATTAACTTTGCTGGGTTGTCTAACATTAGGTGTAACGTTAGAAAAGAGCCATTAGCTTTTTAGGGGTAATTATGCAACAAACCATTGTGATTATACAAGGACATTCTCTGCGGGGTAGATGTATCGTTTTTCTACCACATGCGGTGACAGTAATACCTATTTCACTCCAATTTTACAATTTTAGATTAAAATGACTGACAAGACAAATCGAGCTGACGTTTAAACAGGTTAGGTGACATATTGATAAATCTTAATTAGGCGGGTATATGGTACGTGTGTACACCTATATGTATTTAATAGGTTATGCGCTATATGAAACACTTTGATGACTTGATGTCACCCGGTCGCTTGGTTAATTTCTATTGTTCTTGTCTTGTCAAAGAAAATTGTCGGTGACTATTTCATGACACTATAAGACAAGACGTACATATTTCAAATACGTGTAGCTCGTTTTAATGCGCCATTTGCACTATAAATGTGAATTTGAATATATTTATTTATCTATGAATCTAAGGCAAGTGTAATCATATCTTAATCAGGAGACGCTTGAAAAAAAGCACCGGTTAAATTGTTAAAGGTAAACGAACTTCTATTGATAAAACAAAGTTCATCACGTGCAAACTCTGTTAATCAGACCGAGTTTGCTCTATTTCAGAATGGTTTTATACTATTTGGCTGTTAATGTCCTATTCTGAGAAAAGACTTCAGGCACATAATATGATGAGTGGAAACGTCGGACATCTTCCAGCAAAAAACGATGGCAGAAGTCTTTAAGAGTTTACATAAATTTAAGATGCAATATAGGATATACATAGTTAGTGAAAACAACCATCTTCACTTTTAGACAGTTATCGTTCTATTCCAACCTGAGTTTCTCTCCATTTTGCCCTTTTTTTGTCAGCTACTCCAGAGTTCCGAGTGTATACAGACATTGTAAACCTAGCTTTTGTGCTCCGCTGCCCAAACTATATCGTTTCTGCTGGCAGACGTCCTACTTTTCCTCACGACAAATGTCACATGACGTTCTGATTCTCAATAGTTCACTTATAGCCAAAATGTAAAAAAGAAAAACATTGGATAAAGAGCAAACTTGCTCTATATGTAAATTATATATTTATTACAATTTTGATTGGTAACTTTTCAGGTGATTTTTTTTTTTTATTATTAGATTCTGCCTTCGTGGACTTCACTGATGTCGCCATTGATGTTGGCTCTCCCAAACCGTAGAAGCAGAAATAACCCATTCCATGATATTGGTAAATTGATTCCGTTATGGCGACGAGTTCGACAGTCTGTTGAAAGTGGCTGGATGGTTTGGAATATAACTACACAATGAGATTGAATTTCGATATAATTTTATATCATAATAAAATATCCATCTTCAGTTTCCCCTGTTGGAAATGTATAGTTATGGAAAATATCCCGTGACAACTATTACAAACAGCTGAAACACTGTTTTAACAAAGATCGTTACATAAGGGTATTTATGGACAAACAGAAAGAAATAGGTATACACACAGTTAAATAGGTATTCACACAATTAAATAGGTATACACACAGTTAAAAAGGTATTATATCTTGTCAACAAGAAAAAAAAGTCAAGAGTCAGCTGTTTAATATTAATCAACACATTTTGAAGGAATTTTGAGTTTTCTCTCTTTAATAAGTGCATTCAGTCAGTCACAAGTTAACAATGAAATGGCAATATAGTACGATCTACTAAACATGAATCGCTCTTAGAAGATTAAACTCCTTTAGGAAGAAGCGTCTGATATCCACATTTTACACAAATATAGAAATTCACAACGTCACGAAAATAATTAGCAACAAATGTAAACAACAGGTAAAATATCAATGTCCTCTAAATATTCAGTGACGACGGTAAAAAAATTACCTATACACACGCGCTCACACAGACACACCGAGAAAGAGTCAGACAAACATTTTGTCTGAGTCAAACAAACTTCATCGACATACTTCACCGTATTGAAGCCTGTTGACAGATAAGATGGAAGAAGGAAAAGTAGAAAAGGAAAGGAAGAGGGAAAAAAGAACAGAAGGAATGGAGGAAAAAAGAAGAGAAGGAAGAACAATATGATCATGATGATGATTACGACCTAGCTCGATGGAAGGAAACATTAGGCGATTATTATTATAATTATTATTATTATTATTATTATTATTATTATTTGTCGTAAACTTTACTGCTAATGTACAATTGTTAAAACTTGTAAGAACATTACGTAGAGAAAGGCGAAGAGACAATAAATATGCAACCATACAAAATGGATTGCAGTAAGCTTAATTAGCACTTGTTTATGCAGACATTTAAAAATATAACTATATTCCTTGTACAAGTGTTAAATCATCTTGTGTTTTGACTCGCATACTTTAACAGCGAACCTTTTATGTCAGGAGAAGGCAATTAAAGTTTTCGTGGAGTGTAAATCAACAATGCAATAGGGTCTTGTCAACAAAGACTAAAACTAGTATGTTGATACTTACAAATTTATTCCATATGTCCGTATGAATGTACATGTTTTCGCCAGGTAATTTGCAGTTTTTATTAACAGATGTCATATATCCCATAATTATCTGTCACTCAAAGCTTTTAAACTTTATATATCCCATAATTATCAGTCTCTCAAAGCTTTTAAACTTTATATATCCCATAATTATCTGTCACTCAAAGCTTTTAAACTTTTCCTCAACACACAATATATTCATCTATTTTCAAAACTGAATAAGAAAGCTACCAACGGTGGAAATACCTTTACACGCACACTCATAGTGACCGTAAGCTCCCTGTAAAACAATTGATAAAATAGAAAGGGAAAAGGAAGACATGGTAGGTCAAATGTGTACAATAAGTTCAAAAAAAGTTTCGTCTTCGGATCACTGCAACAAAACGAATGGATTTGAGAAATATCGCTACCTCTGACGCCGTCGAGAAGCTGGACAATCGAAAATTATAACAAACATTTCTAAGGATCTGGACAACAAAATTTTAAAATATCAAGATCAGCGTCAAGACCAGTGTACATAAGCATTTGTCTGATATACTGCCATTTTATTACTTGTTGCACAACTAGGTTAGCGATGAGAAGGATAGATTTCTGTACAAATACGCTCCTATGCTATGAATATCATCGTGTCAGGTCTCTTTTCTCATTATTATTATTATTATTATATATATATATATATATATATATATATATATATATATATATATATATTGCGGCCTATCAAAAGATTATTTTTATTCCATCAAAGAAAAGGACAATATGCTGGTCTTTCTGTTCTTCAATACATTAATATTAGATATACATTTCAAAGTTTGCCACATAAGTCTTAGTTATATTACTTATATATAGACATATACATATACAAATATATATATATATATATATATATATATATTCCCATCTGTCGATCTATATATATATATATATATATATATATATATATATATATATATATATATATATATATGTATATATTAATATATCTACTAACCTATCTCTCTAAATGGATCTATTTATGTATCTAGTCATCCATCCATTAATCTAGCTCCCTTCCGCATACCTACCTACATGCCTACCTACCTATTTTTTTACCATTTTTTGATAGAAAATGTAAGCAGAAAAATCAAGATATGAAATTATATTACTTTGTGCAATAAAAAAGGAAACATTTTAAAGGCATGTATTTGTATACATAATACTTCCTCACACATTTTTAGGGTATTTAAATTGATTGTATCTGATTAATACTAATGTTAAATGTCACTGTATAAATTTATTGTATCCAAAATAGTACTAATGATAAATGTCACAGTATAAATTTATTGTATCCAATAGATACTAATGTTAAATGTCACTGTATAAATTTATTGTATCCAAATGATGCTAATGCTAAATGTCACTGCATCAATGTATTGCATCCAAATAATACTAATGCTAACTGTCACTGTATAAATTTTGTTATGTATGATGTTTATATAATATTATAAATATTTTGGGAAATTATAAATGTTTCTTCACTTTAATATTTGCTTAAATCTTAATGTTTATCAGGAAAAACATGTTTAACTAGTGTCCTTGAATTAGGTTGTTTTGATCAATATGTTTTCTCAATTTGAAGGTCAAGGTTGATTTTTGTTTACAAGTAAAAATTCCATTAAGATGACTCATGTTCTAGAACATTCTGTCATGTGACCAATCTTTATATATGCCATGTTTGGTGGACATTTATTCAGTTTTGACATTACCATCAGTCTTGTAAAGAGCTATTACAGTTGTGAAAATTCATTCCAAATTCTAAGAGAGGAATTATTTTAAATATTCATTCGATTATAACAGTGCTCATAAACGTTTGGATTTTGGATTTTTAATTGATGATTTTGGAATTTATGTGAACTTATATTCAGATATTTTGGAATACTTCATTTTGACATCAGCACATCAAAGATTACTAGTACATCAGGACTTTGGAGACCATTAGCACATCATAACATTCAAGGACACAGCCGTGAATTCGGAACATTCTATATTTAGGACTTGTGATTAGAACAATCATTCTTATTGGATTATTAGGATTTCAAAACACATTACTGTAAGTGACTTTTTGATTTTTCATTTTAATTATCTAGTAATAAATTGCTTGTTGATTTTTTACTTGATTTGTTGGTTTCACTTTCTTTCTGTTACATTTTTCTTAGACCATAGAGTCGTAACAGAAATTGGGGGTCGTTCCGGGATTGAATTTCTTTAAAGCATATTAGAGATATTAAATTTATCTTTGAAATTCATATTGATTTTGTCTTGGAATTTTTTTTGTCTTTGACAAAGATTTTTAATAGAGAAATTTTTTTGTGTGAAACCAACAAGCATTTACTATGGCATCTAATGTTCAGAATTTCATTTCAAAACCTACCCAGGAGGGGTTAGAGTGCATGAGAAAGGATGAGTTGCTCGAGCTTGCCAGAAAATACAGTCTATCTGAGGCAAAAGTATCATTGACAAAACAGGAGATAAAGATTATTTTAATTCAGTATTTAGTAAGAAAGGGAATTTTTGAAAATAGTGCTTTAAGATTGAAGAGAAAGCCTGTATCTGGTTCTGACAGGAAATTAAGGGAATTAGAGTTAAAGAACCAGATGGATTTAGAATTGGCAAAGCTTCAGATTCAGAGAGAGAGAGAAAAAGAAGAGAGGCAGATTGAGAGAGAAAAAGAAGAGAGGCAGATGGAGAGAGAAAAAGAAAAGAGGCAGATGAAGAGAGAGAAAGAAGAGAGGCAAATGCAGATGGAGAGAGAGAGAGAGAGAGAGAAAGAAGAGAGACAAATACAAATGCAGATGCAGATGCAAAGAGAAGAAAGGGAAATGCAATTTAAGTTAAGAGAATTAGAACTGGCAAACAGAGCACACTCCACTCCTTTAAACACAAGTCCAGGTTTTGATGTTACTAGATATATTAGGTTAGTACCCCCTTTTCAGGAAAAAGAAGTAGATAAATACTTTCTTCATTTCGAGAAAATAGCTGAAAACTTGAAATGGCCCAGAGAGCATTGGACTTTGTTATTACAAAGTGTACTTATTGGCAAAGCTCGTGAAGTCTACACTTCACTGTCAGTACAACAAAACACTGATTATGATGTGGTTAAGGAGTACATCTTGAAATCTTATGAGTTGGTACCAGAGGCATATCGACAAAGGTTTAGGAATTGTAGAAAAGAAACTGGACAAACTCATGTCGAATTTGCAAGGGATAAAGAACAACTATTTGATAGGTGGTGCTCAGCCAAGAAAGTTGATCAAGCTTATGATAACCTCCGACAGCTCGTATTAATTGAAGAGTTCAAGAGGTGCATCCATAGTGATGTTAAAACCTATCTTGACGAGCAGAATGTGGAAACTTTGGCAAATGCTGCTTGTATGGCTGATGATTATTCCTTGACTCACAAAATTTTATTTGGCAATAAATCGTCCTCTCATCAGTTTTTTGGTAAAAAACCATTTCAATCTCATTCGAGTACTTCCAAATTTCACAACAGCACAACTGTTAGGAATCAAACATCTGATAAGACTGATCAGAAATCCTTATCTCTTCCTACGTGCACTTATTGTAAAAAGAAAGGGCACGTTATTTCTGATTGCTTCAAGTTGATAAATAAGCAACAGAGAAAAGACAGAGCTTTTCCAAATGCTCTTATTTCTACGAGGTCAAGGTCACGGTCTTGTATTGAAAACAATACATTTGTTGGGTCAAACAAACCCAAGTCTGATTCTATTTTGGAGGCTTATGAACCATTCATGTCAGAAGGTTCTATATCACTTATTGGTGATTCTGCCAAACCTATCCCAATTAAAATATTAAGGGACACTGGAGCTTCTCAGAGTCTTTTATTATCAGGTACTTTGCCTTTGTCTGAGGAGTCTTCTTCAAGTGAAAGTGTTCTTGTTCAGGGAGTAGAGTGCGGCTTTGTAAATGTTCCTCTTCATTGTGTAAATTTGGCATCAGACTTAGTTTCTGGACCTGTGACTGTTGGGGCAGTGACTTCTTTACCCATAGAGGGTGTTCATTTATTACTAGGCAATGACCTAGCTGGAGATAAGGTTGTGGTTAATCCACTTGTAACTGACAAGCCTTGTTTGGATCAGAAAGTTGATCCTGTCGAAACTGAAATCCCTGATTTGTACCCTGCTTGTGCAGTTACTAGAGCTATGGCAAAAAGAGCTCTTGAGAGTGATGTTGATCAGGATATTATTCCTTTAGCTGACACATGTATTGGTCAGTCTTTTGATGAGGTCACTTTTTCCTCAGGTATTGATCAATCAAATGGTATTGATCACAGTGATCCTCTTTTGGCAACTCATTCCCTTTGTCCTACTCAGGAAGACAAACGACAATCCCTTGTCGTTGAACAGGAGCAAGATCCCGAGATATCTTGTTTGTTTCAGAGGGCTATTAGTGAAACTGAAGCCACACAAGTTCCAGTGTGTTACTTTGTGAAAAATGGGGTCCTTATGAGGAAATGGAGACCACCTGATGTACCCGCTGGTGACGAGTGGTCAGTGAGCTATCAAATTGTTGTTCCTAAGTCATATAGACAGGGAATTCTTAATTTAGCCCATGAAACTCCTTTGGCTGGTCATTTAGGAGTCCGTAAGACTTATCACAAGATCTTGAATCATTTATATTGGCCGAAACTCAAAAGTGATGTTTCTAAATACTGCAGATCTTGTCACACTTGTCAAATGGTAGGAAAACCCAATCAGAAGATACCTAAGGCTCATCTGCAACCTATTCCTGCATTTGATGAACCATTTAGTAGAATAATAGTAGACTGTGTTGGTCCTTTACCTAAAACCAAGTTAGGCAACCAATACTTGTTGACCATCATGTGTACATCTACAAGATTTCCAGAAGCAATTCCTCTGAGAAATATAAAAACTAAAACTATTGTGAAAGCTTTGGTGAAGTTTTTTTACACTTGTTGGCCTTCCCAAATCTGTCCAGTCAGATCAAGGGTCAAATTTTATGTCTGGAATTTTCCAACAAGTTATGCATGAATTAGGTATCCAACAGTTTAAATCTTCTGCCTATCATCCTGAAAGTCAAGGTGCTTTGGAAAGATTTCATCAAACTTTGAAGAATATGATTCAATCATATTGCTTTGATACAGAAAAAGATTGGGATGAGGGTGTTCATTTGTTGTTGTTTGCTGTTAGGGAATCAGTTCAAGAGTCGTTGGGTTTTAGTCCCTTTGAACTAGTTTTTGGTCATACTGTCCGTGGACCATTGAAATTATTGAAAGAGAAACTTCTTTCAAATGAAGATTCAAAGATTAATCTTCTTGATTATGTTTCTGATTTCAAATACAAGTTGTCAAAGGCCTGTGAAGTAGCAAGAACTAATCTTCACACTACTCAGTCAAATATGAAATTAAGGTATGACAGAAATAAACAGGAAAGGAGTTTTAAACCTGGTGACAAAGTTCTGGCTCTCTTTCCCATACCTCAAAATCCTCTTCAGGCTAAATTTTATGGTCCTTATACCGTTGAAAAGAAAGTAAATGACTTAAATTATATCATTAACACTCCTGGGAGACGGAAACAGAAACAATTTTGTCATATAAATATGTTAAAGGAATATTTTGACAGAGATAGCCCAGCTAATTATTCAGTTAATTTAGTTGTACCTGTCCCACACAGTGAAGATATCAACGATGGAGTACGATCAGACTATAGTGACTCTGGTATAACCAAGAATTCAGAAATATTGAACAACCTAGACCAGAAACTTTCACATCTACAACAACAGGAAAGAAATGAACTAAAACAGCTATTACATGAATATGAGCACTTGTTTCCTGATGTTCCAACACGAACAAGTAAAATTTATCATGACGTTGACATTGTAGATTCTGCACCTGTGAAACAGCATCCTTATAGGATGAATCCTCTCAAACAAAACTATCTGAAGAAAGAAATTCAGTATTTACTGGAGAATGATTTCATAGAACCAAGTAAAAGTAACTGGAGTTCACCATGTATTCTTGTTCCCAAGCCAGATAATACATTCCGTATGTGTACTGACTATAGAAAAGTCAACAGTGTCACCAAAACTGATTCATTTCCAATCCCAAGAATGGACGATTGCATTGATAAAATTGGAAATGCGGAATATGTCACCAAGTTTGACCTTTTAAAAGGATTCTGGCAAATTCCACTGACGGAAAGGGCAAAAGAAATTTCAACATTTGTAACTCCAGATGGACTTTATCAATATAAAGTCATGCCGTTTGGAATGAAAAATTCGCCTGCAACGTTTCAACGTCTAATGAACATGATAACATTTGGTCTTGATAATTGTGACGCTTATATCGATGACGTCATTATCTACAACAACACCTGGGAAGATCATTTGGAAAGCATTCGAAAATTCTTCGATCGACTCAGTGATGCGAATCTGACAATTAATTTGAGCAAAAGTGAGTTTTGCCATGCTTGTGTCACATTTTTAGGACATATTGTGGGACAAGGTCAAGTTAAACCTATAGAAGCTAAGGTCAAAGCTATCTCTGAATTTCAAGTTCCAATTTGTAAAAAGCAACTGATGCGATTTCCAGGTATGGCTGGATATTATCGGAAATTTTGTTCCAATTTTTCCAAAATTGCTGAACCTTTGACAAGTTTATTGAGTAAGAAAGCCAAATTTTATTGGTCTGACAAGTGTCAGGAATCTTTTGACAAGTTAAAGGCCATGCTTAAGAATGCACCAGTTCTTTCTGCACCAAATTTCAGCCAATCATTTAAATTATCTGTTGATGCAAGTGATGTAGGGGTTGGTGGAGTATTGATTCAGGAAGACAAAAGTGATGTGGATCATCCTGTGTGTTATTTTTCTAAAAAACTAAACAAGCACCAGAAAAATTATTCCACAATTGAGAAGGAATGTTTGGCTTTGATATTGGCTTTACAGCATTTTGAAGTGTATGTCACCTCAGCTCTTTCTCCAATTATTGTGTACAGGGATCACAATCCCCTTACTTTCATCAACAAAATGAAAGATAAAAATCGGAGATTGTTGAGATGGAGTTTGATATTGCAGGAATATAACATTGACATCAAACACATCAGGGGAAAAGACAATGTGATTGCAGATGCACTCTCACGTGCCTAGAAATGTAATATTGCTTAATGTAATTAAGTCCAGTATCATAAAACATGTTCTTATGTAATTTTGGTTATTATAGTATTAGATGTATATTCAAAAGAAAGCTTTATTACATAAATCTTTCTTTTTTCTTTATGAGGGGGAGGTGTTATGTATGATGTTTATATAATATTATAAATATTTTGGGAAATTATAAATGTTTCTTCACTTTAATATTTGCTTAAATCTTAATGTTTATCAGGAAAAACATGTTTAACTAGTGTCCTTGAATTAGGTTGTTTTGATCAATATGTTTTCTCAATTTGAAGGTCAAGGTTGATTTTTGTTTACAAGTAAAAATTCCATTAAGATGACTCATGTTCTAGAACATTCTGTCATGTGACCAATCTTTATATATGCCATGTTTGGTGGACATTTATTCAGTTTTGACATTACCATCAGTCTTGTAAAGAGCTATTACAGTTGTGAAAATTCATTCCAAATTCTAAGAGAGGAATTATTTTAAATATTCATTCGATTATAACAGTGCTCATAAACGTTTGGATTTTGGATTTTTAATTGATGATTTTGGAATTTATGTGAACTTATATTCAGATATTTTGGAATACTTCATTTTGACATCAGCACATCAAAGATTACTAGTACATCAGGACTTTGGAGACCATTAGCACATCATAACATTCAAGGACACAGCCGTGAATTCGGAACATTCTATATTTAGGACTTGTGATTAGAACAATCATTCTTATTGGATTATTAGGATTTCAAAACACATTACTGTAAGTGACTTTTTGATTTTTCATTAATTATCTAGTAATAAATTGCTTGTTGATTTTTTACTTGATTTGTTGGTTTCACTTTCTTTCTGTTACATTTTTCTTAGACCATA
>JAQPZY010000400.1:0-151490 GCA_029931535.1 Margaritifera margaritifera | reverse complement strand
CAGTACGATGGCATGTAACAAATATGAATTAATTCACAGGAATTCACAAAAATTGTTGTATGCACACTATATAAAATAAAAAATATTGTTTATTACCATTCACTGAAATTGAAAAGTGGAATGGTTTGAATTTAAATCTATAAAATGATATTGGATTCCTCAAGGGTAGGCATGGTTTACCAGCATATCTTAAAGCCTCAAAGTGAATCTGGTTACAGTATGGGTTACAAATTGGTAGCCACTTCAGTGTGGTAGAAAGGAGGGTTAAACATGTAATGAGTTGCTTCTCTCTATTATATAGGACAGAAAAACATTTTTTGTCTTTCCTGGGAGGCTGGATTCGGAGGTAGCATGGAAAAGTTATCCTAACATAATGTGATCTGGTAAATGTATCTGACGGCGAAGAAGAAAACAGCATTGTATCACCATCTTTAGTACATGTGTTCAAGCAAGAGGCATGTTTTCCTCTTGCGGTTTTATATCCTCCCCCCATTGTATGGAAGCTAAGGGTTTTTGGTTCCATGTTTTAAGGATTGATAATGGGTACAATTAAGGTTCAATAGCAATTTAAATTCAATATGCATTATGAAAATATATTAACATTTTTTAAACTAAAAAATCCACAGGCAGAAAGTACAGGAGTTTTATTATTTATAGTTTTCATCATCATTATCTTCTCTGAACCATGATCATGTGCCAGGGCACAACTAGGATCAAGAAAATCCTGACAAAATTTGAAATGGAATAAAAGCGATGCTTGCCATTTTCTTTATATAAGAGCTATGCAATCTTTATTTCACCAAGTTCATTTAAATAAGAATTCTATTGACTTAAATAAAAATCATGTAAAAAATATTTTAAAAAACTACCGGAAGAGTTGTGCATTTGCAATTTTTTGCACTTTGCACCAAAAAATTAGCAGGAGCGCTCTGCATCCTCCATTTCTCTTCTTCCTCACCCTCCATATTATTATTATTATTATTATCATTAATATTATTATCATCCTTCTTGTTGTTGTCTTGACTCTGATTAATATTGTTGAACTAATTGTAGTATTATTTATATAAATAATGCTTACTTAAACATTTCATTTAGAGATAAATTTGTGGTAGGATTTTTTTTTTTTTTGTTTTTAATCACACTTTTAAACACATTATTGGCTGTATCATGCCAAGGAAATGGAAGCTATGTGCCTTTCCCAGGGACACACTGAAAGCAGCTAACCCCAGGCTGGCCTGGGCAGGTATCGAACCCATGACCTTTGGATAGATAACGAATCCAACGCTCTACCAAGTGAGCTACTGGAATCTGTGGTAGAATGATGGCATTAATTCTCATGTACTTCACCATTGTTAATCACTAAAGATTTCTATGATTATTTTCCACCTAGGAAACCTGGATTAGGGCAGTCTAGATTATTTTTACTTTGTTTCATTCTATATCTTGCATCACTTGCATTTAAAAACAGCTTACAAAAAGTAGTTTACTGATTTAAAAACAAGAGTCCCTTGAAGGGACTGACAATCTACTGTCTGAAAACAATTTCCAGGGAATTCAAGATAAGACCATTTCTTTTTTTTCAACTGTGTGTTGAAACCATCTCCAATATTCTTGAGTGACAAGATTTTATTAGCCACTGCGGCTGCCATATTGGACATGCGATCAGCAACCATTATTCATTAGGACCAACTAGACATCACAAGAAGTCTTTAGTAACAACCCCATGTTGATATGACCATCCATGCAGGAGGAGTAGCAATAACCAAGATTTTCAAGATGGCCACAAGTGGCTGCAATATATGGACATCAGCAAAGCATGATTTTAATTTAGGACCAACCTAGACATCATAAGAAGTCTTCTAGTGAAAACCCCAGTCCATATTATTTTCTGCTCAGAAGTAGCGATAACACGATTTTTAAGATGGCTGCTGTGGTGGCCATATTGGACATCAGATCAGCACCATTTTCATTTAGGATGAAATAGACATCATAAGAAGTCTTCTAGTGAAAACCCGATGTTGATATGTCCATCCCATTCAGGAGGAAGTAGCAATAACAAGATTTTCAAGATGGCCTCTGTGGCTGGCATATAGAATGTCCAACGTGGTACCATTTTCATTTAGGACCATAGACCTTGGAATGAATGTGTGTTAAGTTTAATGGCAATCTTTCAAGTAGTTTAGGAGGAGTAGCGGATTACAAACTTGTGTCAACGGACGGACGGATGATGGACAAAAGACCATCCCCATAAGCTCTTCTGGTCTATGATCAATAGATCTAAAAACCGTGAATAACAACCGTAAATATGATAATTCAACAACAACACCCCTAATATCACAAAATATCGAATTCAACCATGATTGTAATTAAAAAATACAGCACGCACATATGTGACGCTATCGCGTATGACTTAGCAGGTTGGAAAAATAAAATCCACCACAATTATGGATGGATGGTTCAAAATGACGTTGATTCTTGACGGATTCGATAAGGCAATGCGGGACGTTACCTTGTAGCGAGTGAAAGCTTAAACTAGCACCAACTAGCATGGGACAAAAGGGAGGTAATAGATAGAGTTTCTTCCCTTTGTCTATATGGTATATAGGCATGAAGACGAAATTTTTCGTCTTTCTGGATTTTGCTGAATTCAAGAGAGTAGTGAAGCTTAAATTCCTAATGGTAATGTGATGGGGGGAATGTATTCGAAGAATTGAGCAATATATATTGAGATCAAGCAGAGGAAAACAATTCATACATGAAAATATAGGACTGATTCATTTTACTGCACGTAGCAATATCATTGTAGACAGCAAATCTTTGCTCATTTTCACAAGAAAACTTACCTGTCTGTATTCTCTCCGTGTCAAGTTTTTCCCATTCATTACTTCCCATACAAGTCTCATAGCTACTTTAAGCTCAATAAACAACAATTTGAAACCATTATAGTAATGTTTAATTTCTTTCTTAATTTTCACCCCATATCCTTTTCATGGCAGCTTCTTTTTTTAATGTCCACTGTTGGACTGGACCTCTGAGGCTACAGCAGGTGCAGCTTCTTTTTCACCACCTTTTTCAGTTAATTCTTGTTTCAAGATTTTCACAGATTTTTCTACTGTTGACTCTTCTTTCCATATCGATCTGGTTGGTGTGGTATGAACGTATGTATAACCACTGTGGGTGTCCTAATAGACTAATTGAAATGGTTCTACTACAGTACATTTGTAATGCTTTCGACTGATGATGGAAGGTGTCATTTTTTCCATTTGTCATCCTGACACGCTTGACATTGTGTACAAGCATCTTGTAGGTAAATATCCAGTGGACTGGTACTGGTGTCTCTGCACCCTAATTCCAACATCTTTAACTCTGCACCTTGAAAGAAAAGATAATAGCAGAGTCTGACCTTTGTTAAGGATTTTCACTCATAACTAAGAAGATCAGGGAATCAAAATAACAAAGTAAACCTGTGAAAATTCTTGCTTGAATACATGCATATCTTGCTGTTTGTTTTACTTTCTTCCTATTTGTCTCTTTCTCTAGATGTAATTTCTTACCCATTTCTAGTTTCCATACAGATTACCCCTTCATGTCACAAGTTGACAAGCATGTCTATCATTTGTCTGTCTGTCCATCTATGAAAAGTTCATCGGTGCAATTATCACAAAACATTTAGCAATATACAGAAGAGTTCATGTACTAAAGTCTTTGGGGGGATATAATAAACATCCAGATAAATGAGAATTAAATTAAAGAGTTTGGGTTATACCAAATCTCCACATTCAGGGGGTATGCTAGAGTTTCAGCTGGAACTCAACAACTAGTGTTGAGAATCTGTTGAAATTCAAAAATCGATGATTGGTTCATGAGAATCAATCAACAATTTTAATTACTTGGAGATATTTTCCTTATATTTAATGGACAATCATTTTCACATACTTGTTTAAGTTCCTCCCAGAAAGTCAAAAGGTTTAAAGGCACACTTGTTGTTTGCCATGTACTAAGCTCTTGTGTTGTACTAATCAACAGATGGTTCTATAATCGTAACTTTTTATTCACCAAATTAATTTTTCAGGAAGATTTCATCTGAAATATTTGAATACTTTTTAAAAAAAGTACACTTTAATTTTGATTATTGAAAATCATAATCAAATGCTTGTCTGTTTCACTTTTCTGACCACTCTTTGATTTTTTGAATTACTGTCACACCATTATCACCAACTCAGTTTCCAACTTAATCTGTGACTGCCAAGCAAATTCTGAGTTGAAATTTTCAGAACTTGAATTGGAATGTCATTAAAGTTTAAGCAAAGAATAGAAATCTTTTCAGGAAGTGTTTGTATTCTTTGCTATTCAATATTCAATATAAAATTTCTGTTTTGAACATAGACCAACACTCTAAAGGTACTTATTTCCATACAATGCATGCAATTTTTGATTTTGTCAGCATTCACTGGTTGTCAACTTCTGGGTTCCTTTGGTCTGGTCTAACATGTGAGTTGTTCTATTACCATCTATACTCGCTAATAAGTCAAGTCCAACTGCAAACTGCATAGACCCAATATCAGCCATCACATGATGAACTGGCATATCTGGGTCTATGCAGTTTGTTATGAGTGATCAGTAGAACAATCAACATAGACCTTAATCTGCAGGTGCACTATGCAACAGCAGATCAGGGTCTAATTGTTTGCAGTTGAACCCAACTTATAAGCAAGCATATACAGTACTTAATAACATAATATGAGAGGAAGGCTCTGTGTATTTTCAATTAGATTTGCTCTTTAAATTATCAGCGATGAAAACAAAAAAAAACATGACAATCGATAGAATCCCACAGAACATAACATCTGGACTTAACACCAAGTACATTAGTCCCAGATAGGTTATGCCCAAAGACACAAGTACATATATACTGTATGTACTCACTTATAAATTGTGTCTAACTGCAAACAGCACAAACCCAGATCAGCTGTTGCATAATGCACCGGCAGATCTGGCTCTATGTAGTTTGTTAGGTGTAATCAGTAGAACAAAACACAAAAACCCTGATATGCCAGCATATCATATGATGGCAGATCGGCCTATGCTGTTTGCAGTTGGACTCATCTTATACGCGAGTATATACAGTACATTAAAAAAAAAGAACAGTTAACACCAAACACTTAAAAAAAAAAAAAAAGGAATAAACTTCAGTCAGCATTTGATTAGCACTTGCAAAACCAGGGCCAGAAAATTTCGCTTTTGACTCACTGTCCAGGATCAGGCAGGACCCTTCACTGTCCAGGTCTGCATAAGCCAAGGACCGGTCCAACAGCTAAGTCTGACATGCAAATATTTACTACATTGTATTAACATTAACGAAAGACAAGAGTATATAACAAATTAATGACAACTGAAAATTCAGACAACTACTTTGTATTGGTGTCCTTCTGGGAACAAAACTATGGAGTTGAGAAAAGATGTACAGCCATGACTGCAGATGTAATTTTGTCCCAAATTTAGACCATTCTTTTACTGAATGGTATGAGCTAACTCAAAATCAGAGAAAGGTTTTCCAGCTTTAATCACCTCATATGCAGTGTTGAAAAGACTTTCAAGTTTTTTCTTCTGATCTGCACTCAACTTTATAAAGGCTTGGGCTTTCAGGGTCTTGATGATGGAGAGGTATGTTTGATTTACAAGCAATAACCTTTCTGGTGCAAGTAATATGCTCTTTGCTTGTTTCATATACTATCAGTGGTGTCAGTTTTAAAATTGGATGTGCTTTTGAATAAGGCACTTGAATGATTTGCTGACTCAGGGTATGCCATACATGTTGAACAAAACATAAGCAACCTCTTTTCATCATACTCAACCCGGCATGGCCAAGTCTTTTTCCAGTAATCAGTGGAAAGTCTGAATACGTTGATTTTTTATCATAGTTTGTGTCCTTTTCAGACCTCGGACATTTCAGGTCCTGCAGTACAATATAATCTTGTTGCAGTCTAATTCATTGTGGTTGATTCTTGCCCAATGGCGGTAAATCTACATTTAAACAAACTCATAGTCATCCATCTAGAATACACAGTAAGCTGATACTGCTGATGCTTAGTTTTAGCTATGGTTGAGAACTGACAAATGTTTGATTGGTGAAGATCAAAGCATAGAATTGTGCTAAACTTGCCGATTTCCAGAAAACATTTTACACCACCAGTCTCTCACTATCAATCGACTTCCACTTGCATCAGTGCACTTTTATGACTCTTTTTGGATGATTTAAGGATTAAAAAACACATTGTCTTGAATTTATAGGAACAAGTAAGATATATTAAAGGTCTGATGGGCTAGTGCTGCGAACATATGACAGCTCCACAGAAAAATAAAATAGGTCCAGACCACGGACCACCACATTTTAAGTAACAATGAAAATGTCATTTTTCACAAACCATTAAAA
Organism: Margaritifera margaritifera; assembly: GCA_029931535.1. NCBI lineage: Eukaryota > Metazoa > Mollusca > Bivalvia > Unionida > Margaritiferidae > Margaritifera > Margaritifera margaritifera. The sequence continues at coordinate 145,057 of JAQPZY010000400.1, read as the reverse complement.
TGTGCCACAAAAATAAATGAATTGACAGTATTATCATGAACCATCTATTGAAAATAACATATATAATGAAATCATTTTTTTTTCAAAAAATCATTCAGTTTTACTCATCTTTGGGCTTTTTGATGTAATTTGAAGTAACTGTTAAACGGTACTTGCAGCCAAGTTTTCAGCTTAGTTTATGTGCTTAATTTAACTCCATTAGCTTTGAGAGATAATCCATTGTGTGCTTATGGTGAGGATATAGAAAATACATATCATTACATATTTAATTGCAATACTATATAGAACAACATAGGTTCAAAGTCTAAATCATCTCTATATACCAGCTAGTACAAATATTTTGTTATATGGATCATCTGATTTTAATACAAATGTTAATATTCACTTATTGGGCTTTTTCTAAACGTATATCAAAAGACAACAAAATATATTAAAGACACAAAATGCTTCATATAATTAAGAAGTATCCAAAAGTGTAGGAAAAGGACTTATTTTAAGTTGTGAGAACTTGTACCCCAACCCCATTCATCAACATTTTATGGCAATAAAATATGTTTAAACAAAAATAATTTAGCTCCTAGTTGAATTTTTAGTTTCTGATCTTATGCAGATTTGGTCTTTTAAGCCTCTTAGTTTTGCAGTGGCCATCCTTTTTTACATGACATGCTTTTACATCCTTTTGTAATTTTCTTAGTCTAATATGCATGCCTTGAATATTACATTTGTAAATTTTTTTAACAAATATGTATGTATTTATGTTAAAGTTACATGTAATGTATGTATGTATGTATGTATGTATGTATGTATGTATGTATGTATGTATGTATGTATGTATGCATGTTTTTGATGTTTGTATGAGTGTAATTATCTATTTATTGTATGATGTATTCTATGTGTATGTTATCATTATATGGGTTGTAAAATAATGTTTAAATTTCTGTTTAAATTATTGTTTTAAATATGCAAGCTACATATCACTTCATGGTAATTTTTTTATGTGTGTATGAAAATGTATGTCTAAATTACTTTTGTTGCTCTATGTGTGTCTGTTTTTAAATGATTGTTTGTTGGAGTAATATGGGTTGTAAAATAATGTTTTAATTTCTGTTTAAATCAGTGTTTTAAATGTACATGTTACGTATGAATGTCTATATGCTTTATGGGTGATAATGTCTGTATCTTCATGTCTAAAACACTCCTGTTGCTCAATCTGTATCTGCTATTAATTGTTTGTTGGAAAAATAGTTCCCTCAGAGCTAATCTTATTTCTTGTAATATTCAACATTAAATAAAATTTCTTATTGTAATATTCAACATCAGATAAAATTTCTTATGTCTTATGCTAAATTAAAATAATGAATATACACAGTTGTTTGAATTTATCTATAGTTCGATTCAACATGTAGCCTAATTAGTCAAACTGGTCAATAACCTTTTGACAAAACTGTTTGCTAGTTATATAATTTTTAAAGACCGACATTGTGTTGTTCGCTAGTTTTGTATATATTCTGCATCTTTGTTAAACTGGTTCAGGCCTACTGACTTTTCTTGAAACTGACTATAGCACATCTTGCTACCTAACTGATCTAATCAAGCATAACAATCTCTTTCATTGTGCAATCACAAAAAATGTAATTCTACCATATATACCTCACTTATAAGACAGATCCAACTGCGAACTGCATAGACCCAGATCTGCCATCACATAATGTGCAGCAAATCTGGATCTATGCAGCACTGATTATAATGCATAATGCGATGGCAGATCAGGGTCTATGTTGTATGCAATTGGACCCAACATATAAGCGAGTAAAAATAATACTCATAAACAGTAGTGTGTTTTGTAAAAATCAGTTTTATGTGGCACATGTATCTGAAACTTAAAATTGCTTGCACTTGAATGTGTCTAGTAAAGAAATTTGAGAAATGTCAGGTGACTAGTGAGTTTCATGAACAACATACATGTTAAATCTGGATTGTTTTGGCTTTCAACGTATAAAAAATCCACTTTATTATAGCATTGTGTGTAATGGTTTCCACTAAAAAAATCTACAAATAATGTTCCCCTACCAATAGAAATACCTTCTTTTCCTATATTAGGGCAAAAGTCTGTCAGATTGAAGTTGCATATTGCTGAAAGCAATGGCTACCTGTCTCTATTTATAAACTAAAAGACAAACCAGTTTTGTCACATGACCATGTGACCCATACCTATAAAAGCTAATGAAACCAGTGCCTCATGTCTAATAGACCAATCTCATCTAGACCTATCCTAATTTGCCAATGACAGCGGAATCTGGAAGCAGGCAACCCCTCCAGTGAAACTGTGGTTGGCCGGGTACAGAGTTGGACTAGATGAAATTGGTCAGAGGGCCGACAGGTGGGGTTTCAAACTATATCCTCTAGAAAGACTGTGGGGATTGTATTCACAAAAAACAGATTAAAAAATTACAGAACAATTCCAAAACTATACCTTAATGGGTCAGAAATAAAACTTGAAAAAGTAACAAAATTCTGGGTATGCTATTCAATGAGCACCTGACATGGGGCAAACACATACCTGGGCTAGTAAGAAGATGTGAACAAGATCTGAACCTCTTGAGGAACCTTAGGGTCACCGATTGGGGAGTAGACCAGGCCACACTCCTTAGATTATACCATCCACTAATTCGTTCTAAAATTGATTATGGGTACCAAGTTTTACATATCGGCTAACCCCAGCTTACTTAAGAAATTAGACCAAATACAGTGCCAAGCTCTAGTTATTTGCACTGGTGCACTGGGTAACACGTCCAGGGAAGAAGTTAGGATTTTAACTGGGGAATTGCTCCAAAATCTAAGAAGAGAGGAGTTATTGCTGAGATATATGGCCAGGATCTCAATCCACAATAAGACACATCCTACAGGAGCAATTATAGAGAGATGCAACAAGCCCTTTAGACACAAACTTGCTAAATATCTACCAGGTGGCAAGAACTTTCAGGTCCTTATTCAAAGGGAATTAAAACTCACAACTATGCAGGTGGAAACCCACTAAATACCTAGAATCATCCCCATGGACATGTACTTTACCTAAAATTAACCTGTTTGCACTCCAATATGGGGATAAACTTGAACAACCCATACAAGTGAGGGCCTAAAGTACTATTAGAAGTAGACAATAGGTATGGAGGATACACCCAAATTTATTACTGATGGATCCAAATCCCCAGATCCTGAGTGCACCTCAGCAGCTATAGTAATCCTGGAGAAAAATATCACACTGGGGGAGAGACTTCCTGACTAATACTCAATATAAACAGTAGAATTTTGGGCCATCACCCAAGCAATGGAATGGATTAACAAGAGTCCCAAGAAGGGACTGAAGCTCTACTGGGCGAAAAGAATTTCCAGACTATTTCTTCCTTTTAACTATGTCTAGCATTTTGAATGATGAAAACATGTGGTTTCGCATCATTTCATTCATGCTACAAGATGGTGGCCAGGTAAACAATTGCTAAGAAGTACTTTGTCAAAATCAGTGAATATCATATGATTATTCATTCATCTAGGATTTATTATATATGGATATAGATCATCTAAGTACTTAAATATTTTTGGTAAATCCTCTTTATGACTGATGCTGTTAAAAATTTCATTATTTTTAAAAATACTTACTAGAGTTCCGTATACAAATAAAATGGTGGTAAATCTAACAATGTCAATACTGTAGAAATTTTTTTCCATTGATCCAGTATATTTGAGTTCTCTGGATTCACCCAAGAGGATATTCATAATGTGGAAGTAAATTCATACAGAAAGGTAAAACCCAGATTTTATCAACATCAAAAAAAAAATCAAGACAGTATCCCTATCCATATCAGGAACAACTAATCACTGAAGCAGATGAATGAACCTATGACTAATTTCCAGCTCTACAAATACTCATAGCAACATGGGTATGTGTCCAAAATCACTACTTCACATGAAAAAAAAGTTAAATGTACTGTATTCCCATCAACAAATACCATTTATTTCAGGGCAGTGGATGCTTAGCTTGGACTTAAATTGGATTTCTTGAACTGTGTTAAGATATAAACAACAGATCTAACACCAGCACTGTGTCACCACAGTCATCCTCAGCTTGGCCATAACCTTCACTCCTATCAGTGCCTGCCAATCAAAGCCATAATTAATTACAAACTCACTTGCTCAAGTAGACAGAATCTACACATGGCCTAATTACTTTACACTTCTCTCTCCCCTAGCCCTGGTACACCCAGACACACTTCATCAAATTGTAGAAGACAATGCCACTAATCAAGATAATGAAAATCCAAGTACATGTAGTGCTAGCCAAGCAAGACCCCCCACTTCTTTACACCTTCACCTGCACAGGCAGGCACAAGCCACATAGTGCCTACATATATAACACCTGTATATCTCCAATCCCAGGTAGACCCAGATATACTTCATCAAAATGTAGAAGACAATGACACTAATCATGAGACTTCTTTCAAACACAATGCAAGTCACAGTTCACAGTGCCATGGAAAATTATGTTCTAAGTGACTTGATAGTTATGATCAGGGATCTTAATCTATATGTGCAAGTGTATGTATGTATAAGTGTGTCCGTATATATAGTAAAGATTGTTTATAACGTTTCAGAGGGGACTGGGATTTTATTACGTTATAACAGAGAAACGTGATATCCAAAATTTTTATTTTTTTCAACATGTTTATGTACTTGTCCATGTTGATGATGTTGCACATACATGTAGTAAACAATTTATACTGGTATGACTGCTGTTAGAACTTTATGTAATGGTAATAAAATTTTCAAAAAACCGCCAATCATTTGTATAAATACATGTTATCATGAAGAAAAAAATGATAAATCAGTAAGTTTTTAACATCTGATGAAAGTTTCAACGCACATGTACAGGTATCAGCAGTGTTGCATTATACAAGTGTAAGTATGACCAAGGGACAGCTCAATTATTATTATTGAAACTTTAACTTGAAACATCTTCAACAATGCAACAGCAATTAAACAAGACAAAAAAATCTAAATACTTAATCAAGTGTTTCTGCCGAAATAATTTTGTGATCGGTCTTTCCTTTTTATCTCACTTTTGCCAAAGAACGGCCAATTTTTAATCAAAGACTCAAAAGCCATCACGGACAACATTTGATCCCTTTATTACTTATAACACCTCAAAAAACATCCAGCATTTGGCCTAAACTCTCCAGATTACAACAATAAGGTAATCAATTAACAACTTGTTGTGTACACATGTTAGCCTTCATCCCATTACTCAGCCACACATCACTGCACCAGTTGCAACAACTGCTAGAACAGATCTGGCACCCAGTAGACTGGTTCTGGCTGGTTTCTGTAATGCATAGATAGAACGCGTAAAAATACTGTTTTTTTTTCTTTCTTCAATTAAAAAAAAAAACTGTAAATTTTCAAAAGCAGTATATTTTAACTATAAAACGGTATGTGCGGTAGACAGTCTTAAGAACAGTATTTTTGTCCTACCATCGGTAGAATCACATGTATGTTAAAGCCATGTGAGCACTAATTATAGGTAACCCAGGCAATCTGTTCTCCATTCATAGGTCACATACTTCGCTTTGTACACAAAGTTTACAGCTTTTGATAGAAGTATGGTAAGTAGATAAAGGTAAGGGGCATACATGGGAATACATATTAATAATTGACTAGTCTTTCAACAACTTGAAAATAAAATGCTGTACTTCATCAGCATGATGGAAGTTTTTTTGCAGGCAAATTAGATTTTTTTTTCAACAACCCAGAACTGGCACTTGACTGAATACAGGAGGTGACCGATTTGAAATTAGAGGGGCCCCAGGCGTTGGGCTATCAGATTTTTTTAGCACTGACTGCCATTGTTTATCTGGCTTCAGCGCATCCTGTGATAAAAAACGTTATATTTGAGCTAATTTTCTCAAGCGGACCACACAAATCAAACGCTATAACCTGTTACCAATTAAACACTATAACAAAGGAACATTATAACAAAGTCTTTGGAATACATATTAGTTAGGAATTTGGCTGGGGAATTTAAACTCAGATGTTATAACAGAGGAAATGCTGTATCCAAAAATGTAATAAACAATCTTTCATGCATATAAAGTTTCAAGGCAATCCTGAAAGTAGTTTAGGAGTAGCTATAACAAACTTGTGCTAACGGATGGATATCGGACGACGGACAAAAGATCAGCACCATTTTCATTTAGGACAAAGTAGACATGATAAGGAGTCTTTTAGTGAAAACCCAATGTCGATATGCCCATCCATTCAGAAGGAGTAGCGATAAAAAGATTTTCAAGATGGCTGCCATGGTGGCCATATTGAATGTCAGAACGGCACCATTTCCATTTAGGACCAACCAGACATAATAAGAAGTCTTACAGTGAAACCGCATGTTGATATGACCATCCATTCCGGTGGAGTAGCAATAAGAAGATTTTCAAGTTGGCTGCCATGGCAGCCATATTGGACATCAGGTCCACTCCATTTTCATTTAGCACCAACTAGATTTCATAAGAAGTCTGTTCGTGAAAACCCAATGCCAATATAACTTTCTGTTCAGAAGAATTAGCAATAACAAGATTTTCAAGATGGCTGCCATGGTGGGCATATTGGACTTCAGATTTACATCATTTTCATTTAGGACCATCCATTCAGGAAGAGTAGTGATAACAAGATTTTCAAGATGGCTGCCATGGTGGCCATATTGGACTTCAGATTGGCACCATTTTCATTTAGGACCAAGTAGACATCATTAGTATTTTAGTGAAAACCCCATGTTGATATGACCATCCATTCAGGAGGAGTAGTGATAACAAGATGTTCAAGATGGCTGCCGTAGTGGCCATATTGGACCCCAGATCAGCACAATTTTCATTTAGGACTAGCTAGACATCATACGAAGTCTTTCAGTGAAAACCCCATGTTGATATGACCATCCATTCAGGAGTAGTAGCAATAAGATTTTTTAAGATGGCTGCCATGGTGGCCATATTGGATGTCAGATCGGCACCATTTTTCATTTAGGACCAAGTAGACATCATAAGTCTTTTAGTGAAAACCCGATGTTGATATGACCATCCATTCAAGAGGAGTAGCGATAACACGATTTTCAAGATGGCCACTTTTTCATCCTGGACCAACAAGACCATGGGATGAATGTGTTCGTACAGTTTCATGGCAGTCCTCCAAGTAGTTTAGGAGGAGTAGCGATAACAAACTTGTGCTCACAGATGGACGGACGACGGACAACAGACCATCCCATAAGCTCTTTTGGTCAAATTTACATGATGTGTGGGATTGAAGAGATGATAATAAAAACGACAAACACAACTTTTTATTGCTTTATTTCATTTTTTTAATGCACCAAAAAAGCATAATCCATATACAAGCGAGTGTAAGATGTAATTAAGTGAAGAATAGCATAATGATTATGTAAAAAGTGTAATAGTTGGCAGGTATGCAAAACCAGGGAAACCTCTGAAAATGGTTGAAATTCAGTCATATAGACAAGTGGCTCTGCCCAGTAACTACTCTGAATGCCTATCTTCTGGCAACCAGAAATTGTTGCAAATCATAATGAGTATTTATCTCGGTTCAAACATTTTTACCTGTATCCACTTCAACAACCAGCCACACATTAGGTGAAAAGTGTTCTTGAAATGGCAGGTATCAATACTTCAGTATTTAAAGCCCATTTGGAATGAGGAGCATCCACGCCATCAGTTTTATCTGCAGGTTTATCTTTGAAGGGGATTTTGGATACTGCAGATTGGTCCAAGGTTGATACTTCTTATCGTTTCTACTACAGAGATGATGTACAGTCAGCTTGCAGATTGGTCCAAGGCTGATATTTCTATGACAGGGATGATGTAAAGCCTGACTGCAGATTGGTCCAAGGCTGATACTTCCTATCATTTCCGTGACTGGGATGATGTCCAGCCACAGCTGACATTTACTGATCCAGTCTTCCAAAGATAGTACTCGACTGTTTCCTGGATGAAAGTACTTTTATATGGAGCATGTGTGAAAATGAGGCACTTTACTTGAAGATCTGTTTTATAATATTGCACTTATCAAGTTACTTCTATTGTTTTTTATGGTGAGTATATTAGGATATAAAGTTTTGAAGATATATTTATCTCATTTTTTTATTTTCTTTTACTGCCTTTTTTCGAATTTGTTGTCAGTCTTTAAACATCCAACTTCAACCCAACAGGTTTTTGGCCTAATACAGGAAAAGAATCCCCTCCCCCTGCATCTTGATGTGATGGATGTGGAAGATACTGCCTTTTTTTTGAATTTGTTTTCAGTCTTTAAACATCCAACTTCAATCCAACAGGTTTTTGGACTAATAAAGGAAAAGAATCCCCCTCCCCCTGAATCTTGATGTGATGGATGTGGAGGATTCTTGTTTCCCACCATGGTGTTACCTTACCACATTGTTCTGGGTTGTTTTGACATAAAATTCATTCTCTCTTTAAAAAGACATAAGGCACTGGTTTCACTGGCTTTTAAGGGGGGGGGGGGTCCCATGATCCAGTGAAAAAACTGGTTTTATCTTTTAGTCTATAAATAAAGCCAAGCAGTCAATGCTTTCAGCAAAATGCAACTTCAATCCTCCAGATTTAGGCTAATATATTCAAAGAATCCTCATCCACTGCATTAAGATGCTTTTCTGTTAACAAAGATATCATCTGTGAAAATCAGAATGATAATACTCGTATTGCAGGAAGGCATATTCATGTAGATGGGGCCCAATCTTCATGCATAAGCCTTCCTGACTTTGTAATGCAACAAACACAAACCAACACAAGCAATTCACTCCATTGCTTATTTTGTTTCATGTTTATTCCATTGCACGGACAGGAAGGCATATTCATGTAGATGGGGCCCAATCTACATGCATAAGCCTTCTTGACTTTGGAATGCAACAAACACAAACCAACACAAGCAATTCACTCCAATGCTTATTTTGTTTCATGTTTATTCCATTGCACTGACAGGAAGGCATATTCATGTAGATGGGGCCCAATCTACATGCATAAGCCTTCTTGACTCTGGAATGGAACAAACCGAAAACAATACAAGGAATTCACTCCAATGCTTATTTTGTTTCATGTTTATTCCATTGCATGGACAGGAAGGCATATTCATGTAGATTGGGCCCCATCTATATGAATATGCCTTCCTGTCCATGCAATGGAATAAACATGAGACAACATAAGCATCGGAATGAACTCCTTGTGTTGTTTTGTGTATGTTGCATTCAAAAGTCAAGAAGGCTTATGCAAGTAGATTGGGCCCAATCTACATAAATATGTCTTCCTGTATGCCCAATGGAATAAACATGAAACAACACAAGCATTGGAGTGAATTGTTTGAGTCGTTTTGTGTTTCTTCCTGAGCTGTGGGAAGTCACAAGAAAGCTGCTAATCTTGAGTCTTGGCCAAGCTTCTGTTTAAAGGGGCTTTTCTGTTAACAAAGATATCATCTGTGAAAATCAGAATGATAGTACACGTATTGCAGGAAGGCATATTCATGTAGATGGGGCCCAATCTTCATGCATAAGCCTTCCTGACTTTGTAATGCAACAAACACAAAACAAGACAAGCAATTCACTCCATTGTTTATTTTGTTTCATGTTTATTCCATTGAAGGGACAGGACGGTATATTCATGTATATTGGGCCCAATCTACATGCATAAGCCTTCTTGACTTTGGAATGCATCAAACACACACCAACACAAGCAATTCATTCCAGTGCATGTGTTGTTTCAGGTTTATTCCATTGCACGCACAGGAAGGCATATTCATGTAGATTGGGCCCAATCTACATGCATAAGCCTTCCTGACTTTGGAATGCAACAAACACAAAACAACACAAGCAATTCACTCCATTGTTTATTTTGTTTCATGTTTATTCCATTGCATGGACAGGAAGGCATATTCATGTATATTGGGCCCAATCTACATGCATAAGCCTTCTTGACTTTGGAATGCATCAAACACAAACCAACACAAGCAATTCACTCCAGTGCGTGTGTTGTTTCATGTTTATTCCATTGCACTCACAGGAAGGCATATTCATGTAGATTGGGCCCAATCTACATGCATAAGCCTTCTTGTTTTTGGAATGGAAGAAACACAAAACGACACAAGAAATTCACTCCAATGCTTGTGTTGTTTCATGTTTATTCCATTGGGCGGACAGGAAGGCATATTCATGTAGATTGGGCCCAATCTACATGCATAAGCCTTCTTGACTTTTGAATGCAACATACACAAAACAACACAAGGAGTTCATTCCGATACTTATGTTGTTTCATGTTTATTCCATTGCATGAATAGGAAGGCATATTCATATAGATGGGGCCAGTCTACATGCATAAGCCTTCCTGATCTTTGAATGGAACAATCACAAAACAACACGAGAAATTCACTCCAATGCTTATTTTGTTTCATGTTTATTCCATTGCACGGACAGGAAGGCATATTCATGTGGATGGGGCCCAATCTACATGCATAAACCTTCTTGACTTTTGAATGCAACATACACAAAACAACACAAGGAGTTCATTCCGATGCTTATGTTGTTTCATGTTTATTCCATTGCATGAATAGGAAGGCATATTCATATAGATGGGGCCCAGTCTTCATGGATGTGCCTTCCTGATCTTCGAATGGAAGAAACAAAAAACAAGGTGAGCTATCCAACCTGAATCATTGCACAGGAATGTCCATTGCAGTGAAGACATGTACACTACCGAATAATTCACTAGTATTGTGGTACCGAATCGGCTGAGTTGTGACGAGGGATCAGTGTACAGTGTTAAGAGTGCAATATCCCACGAGATAATTTGCAAGATCAGAGGTCATTAAATCACATGAAATGTCATTGACATGCATAGTTTGAGTCTTGGTCTTCATTGCGGGAATATTTGTTTAAGACATTAGAGTTGATTTGATGTTGCTGCATTCGTTAAAAATGCCAGGTGTTTGTAGTTTCAGTTTGTTATGGGTAGTAAAGCCGGAATGGCAATCTTGGTTATGATCGTTTAAAAGAGATCCAAATTCAGCTATGCGTACTTTATGTTGCAAAGTTTTTTTTTCTCAGTGGCCTCCATGGGGAAATCAGCAGCGGAAAAAGATGCACAAGGTGAAAATCACCAACAGAGATGTAAAATGGCTTTCAATAATTCACTAGTAAATTACCGGTTAGTACAATATTGCTTCTATCTTGCTTTTGTGACAACATTTTGTCATCATTTTCTGCATTTGAACAAAGTGACACAGGACGTTTAGATTCATTTAATAAAACTAAAGATATGCTGGACATCTTTCTTTACACTGCCCTGGCTGAATAATATCCTGAGCTGTGGGAAGTCACAAGAAAGCTGCTAATCTTGAGTCTTGGCCAAGCTTCTGTTTAAAGGGGCTTTTCTGTTAACAAAGATATCATCTGTGAAAATCAGAATGATAATACTCGTATTGCAGGAAGGCATATTCATGTAGATGGGGCCCAATCTTCATGCATAAGCCTTCCTGACTTTGTAATGCAACAAACACAAACCAACACAAGCAATTCACTCCATTGCTTATTTTGTTTCATGTTTATTCCATTGCACGGACAGGAAGGCATATTCATGTAGATGGGGCCCAATCTACATGCATAAGCCTTCTTGACTTTGGAATGCAACAAACACAAACCAACACAAGCAATTCACTCCAATGCTTATTTTGTTTCATGTTTATTCCATTGCACTGACAGGAAGGCATATTCATGTAGATGGGGCCCAATCTACATGCATAAGCCTTCTTGACTCTGGAATGGAACAAACCGAAAACAATACAAGGAATTCACTCCAATGCTTATTTTGTTTCATGTTTATTCCATTGCATGGACAGGAAGGCATATTCATGTAGATTGGGCCCCATCTATATGAATATGCCTTCCTGTCCATGCAATGGAATAAACATGAGACAACATAAGCATCGGAATGAACTCCTTGTGTTGTTTTGTGTATGTTGCATTCAAAAGTCAAGAAGGCTTATGCAAGTAGATTGGGCCCAATCTACATAATCTGTCTTCCTGTATGCCCAATGGAATAAACATGAAACAACACAAGCATTGGAGTGAATTGTTTGAGTCGTTTTGTGTTTCTTCCTGAGCTGTGGGAAGTCACAAGAAAGCTGCTAATCTTGAGTCTTGGCCAAGCTTCTGTTTAAAGGGGCTTTTCTGTTAACAAAGATATCATCTGTGAAAATCAGAATGATAGTACACGTATTGCAGGAAGGCATATTCATGTAGATGGGGCCCAATCTTCATGCATAAGCCTTCCTGACTTTGTAATGCAACAAACACAAAACAAGACAAGCAATTCACTCCATTGTTTATTTTGTTTCATGTTTATTCCATTGCATGGACAGGAAGGTATATTCATGTATATTGGGCCCAATCTACATGCATAAGCCTTCTTGACTTTGGAATGCATCAAACACACACCAACACAAGCAATTCATTCCAGTGCATGTGTTGTTTCAGGTTTATTCCATTGCACGCACAGGAAGGCATATTCATGTAGATTGGGCCCAATCTACATGCATAAGCCTTCCTGACTTTGGAATGCAACAAACACAAAACAACACAAGCAATTCACTCCATTGTTTATTTTGTTTCATGTTTATTCCATTGCATGGACAGGAAGGCATATTCATGTATATTGGGCCCAATCTACATGCATAAGCCTTCTTGACTTTGGAATGCATCAAACACAAACCAACACAAGCAATTCACTCCAGTGCGTGTGTTGTTTCAGGTTTTTTCCATTGCACTCACAGGAAGGCATATTCATGTAGATTGGGCCCAATCTACATGCATAAGCCTTCTTGTTTTTGGAATGGAAGAAACACAAAACGACACAAGAAATTCACTCCAATGCTTGTGTTGTTTCATGTTTATTCCATTGGGCGGACAGGAAGGCATATTCATGTAGATTGGGCCCAATCTACATGCATAAGCCTTCTTGACTTTTGAATGCAACATACACAAAACAACACAAGGAGTTCATTCCGATACTTATGTTGTTTCATGTTTATTCCATTGCATGAATAGGAAGGCATATTCATATAGATGGGGCCAGTCTACATGCATAAGCCTTCCTGATCTTTGAATGGAACAATCACAAAACAACACGAGAAATTCACTCCAATGCTTATTTTGTTTCATGTTTATTCCATTGCACGGACAGGAAGGCATATTCATGTGGATGGGGCCCAATCTACATGCATAAACCTTCTTGACTTTTGAATGCAACATACACAAAACAACACAAGGAGTTCATTCCGATGCTTATGTTGTTTCATGTTTATTCCATTGCATGAATAGGAAGGCATATTCATATAGATGGGGCCCAGTCTTCATGGATGTGCCTTCCTGATCTTCGAATGGAAGAAACAAAAAACAAGGTGAGCTATCCAACCTGAATCATTGCACAGGAATGTCCATTGCAGTGAAGACATGTACACTACCGAATAATTCACTAGTATTGTGGTACCGAATCGGCTGAGTTGTGACGAGGGATCAGTGTACAGTGTTAAGAGTGCAATATCCCACGAGATAATTTGCAAGATCAGAGGTCATTAAATCACATGAAATGTCATTGACATGCATAGTTTGAGTCTTGGTCTTCATTGCGGGAATATTTGTTTAAGACATTAGAGTTGATTTGATGTTGCTGCATTCGTTAAAAATGCCAGGTGTTTGTAGTTTCAGTTTGTTATGGGTAGTAAAGCCGGAATGGCAATCTTGGTTATGATCGGTTAAAAGAGATCCAAATTCAGCTATGCGTACTTTATGTTGCAAAGTTTTTTTTTCTCAGTGGCCTCCATGGGGAAATCAGCAGCGGAAAAAGATGCACAAGGTGAAAATCACCAACAGAGATGTAAAATGGCTTTCAATAATTCACTAGTAAATTACCGGTTAGTACAATATTGCTTCTATCTTGCTTTTGTGACAACATTTTGTCATCATTTTCTGCATTTGAACAAAGTGACACAGGACGTTTAGATTCATTTAATAAAACTAAAGATATGCTGGACATCTTTCTTTACACTGCCCTGGCCGAATAATATCCTGAGCTGTGGGAAGTCACAAGAAAGCTGCTAATCTTGAGTCTTGGCCAAGCTTCTGTTTAAAGGGGCTTTTCTGTTAACAAAGATATCATCTGTGAAAATCAGAATGATAATACTCGTATTGCAGGAAGGCATATTCATGTAGATGGGGCCCAATCTTCATGCATAAGCCTTCCTGACTTTGTAATGCAACAAACACAAACCAACACAAGCAATTCACTCCATTGCTTATTTTGTTTCATGTTTATTCCATTGCACGGACAGGAAGGCATATTCATGTAGATGGGGCCCAATCTACATGCATAAGCCTTCTTGACTTTGGAATGCAACAAACACAAACCAACACAAGCAATTCACTCCAATGCTTATTTTGTTTCATGTTTATTCCATTGCACTGACAGGAAGGCATATTCATGTAGATGGGGCCCAATCTACATGCATAAGCCTTCTTGACTCTGGAATGGAACAAACCGAAAACAATACAAGGAATTCACTCCAATGCTTATTTTGTTTCATGTTTATTCCATTGCATGGACAGGAAGGCATATTCATGTAGATTGGGCGCCATCTATATGAATATGCCCTTCCTGTCCATGCAATGGAATAAACATGAGACAACATAAGCATCGGAATGAACTCCTTGTGTTGTTTTGTGTATGTTGCATTCAAAAGTCAAGAAGGCTTATGCAAGTAGATTGGGCCCAATCTACATAAATATGTCTTCCTGTATGCCCAATGGAATAAACATGAAACAACACAAGCATTGGAGTGAATTGTTTGAGTCGTTTTGTGTTTCTTCCTGAGCTGTGGGAAGTCACAAGAAAGCTGCTAATCTTGAGTCTTGGCCAAGCTTCTGTTTAAAGGGGCTTTTCTGTTAACAAAGATATCATCTGTGAAAATCAGAATGATAGTACACGTATTGCAGGAAGGCATATTCATGTAGATGGGGCCCAATCTTCATGCATAAGCCTTCCTGACTTTGTAATGCAACAAACACAAAACAAGACAAGCAATTCACTCCATTGTTTATTTTGTTTCATGTTTATTCCATTGCATGGACAGGAAGGTATATTCATGTATATTGGGCCCAATCTACATGCATAAGCCTTCTTGACTTTGGAATGCATCAAACACACACCAACACAAGCAATTCATTCCAGTGCATGTGTTGTTTCAGGTTTATTCCATTGCACGCACAGGAAGGCATATTCATGTAGATTGGGCCCAATCTACATGCATAAGCCTTCCTGACTTTGGAATGCAACAAACACAAAACAACACAAGCAATTCACTCCATTGTTTATTTTGTTTCATGTTTATTCCATTGCATGGACAGGAAGGCATATTCATGTATATTGGGCCCAATCTACATGCATAAGCCTTCTTGACTTTGGAATGCATCAAACACAAACCAACACAAGCAATTCACTCCAGTGCGTGTGTTGTTTCAGGTTTTTTCCATTGCACTCACAGGAAGGCATATTCATGTAGATTGGGCCCAATCTACATGCATAAGCCTTCTTGTTTTTGGAATGGAAGAAACACAAAACGACACAAGAAATTCACTCCAATGCTTGTGTTGTTTCATGTTTATTCCATTGGGCGGACAGGAAGGCATATTCATGTAGATTGGGCCCAATCTACATGCATAAGCCTTCTTGACTTTTGAATGCAACATACACAAAACAACACAAGGAGTTCATTCCGATACTTATGTTGTTTCATGTTTATTCCATTGCATGAATAGGAAGGCATATTCATATAGATGGGGCCAGTCTACATGCATAAGCCTTCCTGATCTTTGAATGGAACAATCACAAAACAACACGAGAAATTCACTCCAATGCTTATTTTGTTTCATGTTTATTCCATTGCACGGACAGGAAGGCATATTCATGTGGATGGGGCCCAATCTACATGCATAAACCTCCTTGACTTTTGAATGCAACATACACAAAACAACACAAGGAGTTCATTCCGATGCTTATGTTGTTTCATGTTTATTCCATTGCATGAATAGGAAGGCATATTCATATAGATGGGGCCCAGTCTTCATGGATGTGCCTTCCTGATCTTCGAATGGAAGAAACAAAAAACAAGGTGAGCTATCCAACCTGAATCATTGCACAGGAATGTCCATTGCAGTGAAGACATGTACACTACCGAATAATTCACTAGTATTGTGGTACCGAATCGGCTGAGTTGTGACGAGGGATCAGTGTACAGTGTTAAGAGTGCAATATCCCACGAGATAATTTGCAAGATCAGAGGTCATTAAATCACATGAAATGTCATTGACATGCATAGTTTGAGTCTTGGTCTTCATTGCGGGAATATTTGTTTAAGACATTAGAGTTGATTTGATGTTGCTGCATTCGTTAAAAATGCCAGGTGTTTGTAGTTTCAGTTTGTTATGGGTAGTAAAGCCGGAATGGCAATCTTGGTTATGATCGGTTAAAAGAGATCCAAATTCAGCTATGCGTACTTTATGTTGCAAAGTTTTTTTTTCTCAGTGGCCTCCATGGGGAAATCAGCAGCGGAAAAAGATGCACAAGGTGAAAATCAGCAACAGAGATGTAAAATGGCTTTCAATAATTCACTAGTAAATTACCGGTTAGTACAATATTTCTTCTATCTTGCTTTTGTGACGACATTTTGTCATCATTTTCTGCCTTTGAACAAAGTGACACAGGACGTTTAGATTCATTTAATAAAACTAAAGATAGTCTTGACATCTTTCTTTACACTGCCCTGGCTGAATAATATCCTGAGCTGTGGGAAGTCACAAGAAAGCTGCTAATCTTGAGTCTTGGCCAAGCTTCTGTTTAAAGGGGCTTTTCTGTTAACAATGATATCATCTGTGAAAATCAGAATGATAATACTCGTATTGCAGGAAGGCATATTCATGTAGATGGGGCCCAATCTGCATGCATAAGCCTTCTTGACTTCGGAATGGAACAATCACAAAACAACACAAGAAATTCACTCCAATGCTTATGTTGTTTCATGTTTATTCCATTGCATGGACAGGAAGGCATATTCATGTAGATTGGGCCCAATCTACATGCATAAGCCTTCCTGACTTTGGAATGCAACAAACAGAAAACAACACAAGGAATTAACTCCAATGCTTATTTTGTTTCATGTTTATTCCATTGCACAGACAGGAAGTCATATTCATGTAGATTGGGCCCAATCTACATGCATAAGCCTTCCTGACTTTGGAATGGAAGAAACACAAATGGACACAAGCAATTCACTCCAATGCTTGTGTTGTTTCATGTTTATTCCATTGGACAGACAGGAAGGCATATTCATGTAGACTGGGCACAATCTACATGCATAAGCCTTCTTGACTTTTGAATGCAACATACACAAAACAACACAAGGAATTCATTCCGATGCTTATGTTGTTTCATGTTTATTCCATTGCATGGACTGGAAGGCATATTCATGTAGATGGGTCCCAATCTACATGCATAAGCCTTCTGACTTTGGAATGGAAGAAACAGAAAACGACACAAGCAATTCACTCCAATGCTTGTGTTGTTTCATGTTTATTCCATTGGACGGACATGAAGTCGTATTCATGTAGATTGGGCCTAATCTACATGCATAAGCCTTCTTAACTTTTGATTGCAACATACACAAAACAACACAATGAGTTCATTCCGATGCTTATGTTGTTTCATGTTTATTCCATTGCATGGACAGGAAGGCATATTCATATAGATGGGGCGCAGTCTACATAGATGTGCCTTCCTGATCTTGGAATGGAACAAAGAAAAAACAAGATGAGCTATCCAACCTGAATCATTGCTCAAAAATGTCCATAGCAGTGAAGACATGTACACTACTGAGTAATTCACTAGTATGGTTGTACCGAATCGGCCGAGTTGTTTTGAGGGATTATTGTACAGTGTTAAGTGTACATATCCCACAAGATAATTTGCAAGTTCAGAGGTCATTAAATCACATGAAATGTCGTTGACATGCATAGTTTGAGTCTTGGTCTTCATTGCGGGAATATTTGTTTAAGACAGAGTTGATTTGATGTTGCTGCATTCGTTAAAAATGTCAGGTTTTTGTAGTTTTCGTTTGTTATGGGTAGTAAAGCCGGAATGGCAATCTTGATTATGATCGGTTGAAAGAGATCCAAATTCAGCTATGTGTACTTTATGTAGCAAAGATTTTTTTTCTCAGTGGCCTCCATGGGGAAATCAGCAGCGGAAAAAGATGCACAAGGTGAAAATCACCAAGAGAGATGTAAAATGGCTTTGAATAATTCACTAGTAAATTACCGGTTAGTACAATATTGCTTCTATCTTTCTTTTGTATCGACATTTTGTCATCATTTTCTGTATTTGAACAAGGTGACACAGGACGTTTAGATTCATTTAATAAAACTAAAGATAGGCTGGACATCTTTCTTTACACTGCCCTGGCCGAATAATATCCTGAGCTGTGGGAAGTCAGAAGAAAGCTGCTAATCTTGAGTGTTGGCCAAGCTTCTGTTTAAAGGGGCTTTTCTGTTAACAAAGATATCATCTGTGAAAATCAGAATGATAATACTGGTATTGCAGGAAGGCATATTCATGTAGATGGGGCCCAATCTACATGCATAAGCCTTCTTGACTTTGGAATGGAACAATCACAAAACAACACAAGAAATTCACTCCAATGCTTATGTTGTTTCATGTTTATTCCATTGCACGGACAGGAAGGCATATTCAAGTAGATGGGGCCCAATCTACATGCATAAGCCTTCTTTATTTTGAAATGGAATAAGCCGAAAACAACACAAGGAATTAACTCCAATGCTTATTTTGTTTCATGTTTATTCCATTGGACGGACAGGAAGGCATGTACTCTACCAAATAATTCACTAGTTTGGTGGTACCCAATAGCCTCCATGGGGAAATCAGCAGTGGAAAAAGATGCACAAGGTGAAAATCACCAACAGAGATGTAAAATTGCTTCCAATAATTCACTAGTAAATTACTGGTTAGTACAATATTGCTTCTATCTTGCTTTTGTGATGACATTTTATCATCATTTCCTGAATTTGTCAAAAGTGGGACTGGACCTTTAAATTTATTTAATAAAACTAAAGTTCGGCTTGACATCTTTCTTTACACTGCCCTGGCCGAATAATATCCTGAGCTGTGGAAAGTCACAAGAAAGCTGCTAATCTTGAGTCTTGGCCAAGCTTCTGTTGAAAGGAGCTTTTCTGTTGACAAAGATATCATTAAATCACATGAAATGTCGTTGAGAGTCTTGGTCTTCATTGTGGGATTATTTGTGTTTTAGATATTAGAGTCGATTTGATGTTGCTGCATTCTTTAAAAATGCCAGATTTTTGTAGCTTCAGTTTATTATGGGTAGAAAAGCCGGAATGGCAATCTTGGTTATGATCGGTTGAAAGAGATCCGAATTCAGCTATGTGTACTTTATGTAGCAAAGATTTTTTTTCTCAGTGGCCTCCATGGAGAAATAAGCAGTGGAAAAAGATGAACAAGGTGAAAATCACCAACTGAGATATAAAAAGGCTTCCAATAATTCACGAGTAAATTACCAGTTAGTACAATATTGCTTCTATATTGCTTTTGTGACAACATTTTGTCATCATTTTCTGAATTTGTCCAAAGTGAGACGGACGTTTAGATTCATTTAATAAAACTAAAGATAGGCTGGACACCTTTCTTTATGCTGCCATGGCAGAAGAAATATCCTGAGCTGTGGCAAGTCGCAAGAAAGCTGCTAATCTTGAGTCCTGGCCAAGCTTCTTTTGAAAGGAGCTTTTCTGTTAACAAGGATATCATCTGTGAAAATCAGAATGATGATACTCGTATTGCAAGGAGTCTTATTAAAGAGTACATCGTGTCAAAAGTGGTATTTCAAAAGTTTGTATTACTTGTTAAGTGATACATTATTCCGGAGATGGAAAGTTTAGATATATGAGGTACTTGAGCGAGCAGGAGGAGAAAGAAGAAAAGGAACGGTGCAGCAAGAAGAGAAAGGTAGAAGAGGTGGAGTTGTTTTTTTATGAAATAACACTAAGAGGCTGAAGAAAGACATTGAAAATTTGGCTTGTGGTTCCATTGAACTTGCTGACAAATGTGAGGCAACTGGAAAGATAGATTGTATTGTTAAAGCAAACAGTTTTTGTAGTTGTGCAGAAGAAAAGCAAACTTTTCTCTGACTGAACTTGAAAGGGAACTTGAGAGAAGGCTCCAACAGCTCAAGCACTGACATTTCAAAGACCATTTGTGTATCATTGCAAATAGTTGTTTGAATATTGAGCTGCATATTAATAATTGACTACTTTAAGTTGTGTTTTTGGATTAATGTTATTGAATATTTCATTACTGTGAGTTTAAGTAGCCATTTTGTGTAACTTAATTGACCTTTTCTTATTAATTCATGGTTGTGTTTAATTCGATGTTTGGTCCTTACATTCAAGACATTTTTCCTTATAAAGTCCTTACCCAATATTTTCATAAAATGGTGTGAACCATGTATCAGGAAGGCGTATTCACATACATTGAGTCTGTTCACCAGTGTGCACATTGTGTCTGCAATTGACATTGTTGTGGAATGCTTTGAATTGGATTGCGTAAGTAGCTTCATGTTGGTTCAGTTTTTGGTCATGAAATTGTATTCATGTAGCTGGTTTATATTCTGGAGTATGCACATGTTGCTTGTTATGGACATTGTTGTGGAATGCTTTGGATTGGATTGCTTGTGTTGTTTCATGTTTATTCCATACCATAGACAGGAAGATATATTGATGTAGATGGGGACTGTTCATTAGTGGACACATCCATACTCCTGATTATGGAATGCATTGCTTCTTTTGTTTGATGTTTGTTCTGTTCCATGGTCATAAAGGTGTATTCATGTTGATGGCGTCTATTCAGTACTATTTGCATCTCAACTGGTTGTGTTGTTTCACGTTTGTTCCATACCACGGATAGGATGGTATATTCATGTAGACCGAGACTGTTTAGTAGAGGGCACATCTTCTCTGCAATGGATATTGTTGTGGAATGCTTTGGATTGGATCTCTTGTGTTGTGTCGTGTTTATTCCATTCCACAGATAGGAAGGTATATTCAGGTAGATGGGGCCCAAAGTTTGCAATGGGGGTATGCTTGGTGATGATACTTTTGAGATGTATTCCATGCATCTGCCATGTTTTCATTATCTTGTGGTCTCATTCCTCCAAAGCCCTGACATTCTGTTGTCCTTTTCAGGTATGAATTGGTACCGAGAACAGGCCACGGCAGTTGAAGCGGCTTGAATGCACCCTCACAGTCTCGTGTTCGTACAGAGGCTCCATCAGCACTTGACTTGACTACTAGGGAAAATTCAGCTTCACTCATTCTGGCAACAATCATGGGCTGTGGTGAAATAGAGGCAGTGGGCAAGTCTTCACTACTCAAAGTACTGCCCTTATTCCAAGGTGAATTACCTCCCTGGAACTGTGTTTTTCTTCTCTTATGGTCACCTTTCATTGTTGCATTCAGTACTGCACTTTGCATTGATCTGCTAAACCTTGGTGCAGCTCCCATATTTATATGTAATGTTTGGTTTAATGTCAGCTACCCTGACAACTAGACACATCCCTGACACCTTGCAACTACCACGCGGCAAGTGTCAGTATTTGTTCATTGCCAAGTGCAGTACCTGATGACTTGGCTGTATAGTATATTCTCTGGCATTCTACAGGGAGCCGTAATGCCCCACTGCTATTAGATTGAATACCCTATCTAACCTGTGCATGAGTGACCACTTGTTGTGCTCAGCAGATATTTGTCAACTTTGCTATCTAAAATGTAGCAGTTTCTGACTTTTAATTTTGATTATAATTAAAACTTTAAATTAAAATTGTTTCAAAAAAATATTGACCAACCTTTTTATTTTTAAAAAAAAAATTAAATTTAGTATCATGAGCACTTTTGACTCAAATTTGCTGATAGAGATTATTCCAAATTTCAAATTAAATTTTACTGCATGAAAAAATTCCAATAAATGAAAAAGTTATTACAAATTGAATTTCTCACTTATAGGCACATCAGGCCTCAAAGTGGCACATATCCGAACAGCAACAGTGCATCATTTCAGATGGCTACAAATTTGTTAGTAGTACATGAAACTTGATAATATTTTGCTGAGTAAGTTTAAGGTATCCCTTTCTTGAAGATATATTAGTTTGACTTTGATTTACTGCAAAAAGTGTCCTCGAAACACAATTTCCCAATTTCCGTGGGGGACACAGTTGTCAGTCTTGCATAGGTCTGGATTGTTTTGTCAGATTTGGTGTGTTCTCCAAGGTCAGGACTTCTGGATGGATTCAGATTGTTTTTTTTTTTTGTTTTGGTATGGTAGTGTGCACTGGTTCTCAATGCTGGAAATTCTTGTCATCACTGTAGTCTGGAACTTGTATCCCTTCCAAGGACAGGAAGTTGTATTCAACATGGGTTGGATTTTTTGGATGGTAGTGCACACCGAGTTTCTGTAAGGGACACAGTTGTCACACGTGTGGGTCGGGATTGTTTTGTCGGATTTGATTTCTTCTATATGGTCAGTACTTGAGGACAGATTTAAATTATTTTTTGTGGTTGTGGTTTGGTAGATTGGACTGGTTCTCAATGTTGGTAAGTCTCGTCATCAACATAGTCTGGAACTTGTATCCCTTCGAAAGACAGGAAGTCGCATTCTACATGGACTGGATTTTTTGGATGCTAGTGCACACCTGGTTTCTGTGTAATACACAGTTGTCACACATGCATGGGTCAGGATTCTTTTGTCGGATTAGGGGTATTTTTTGTTAGTTTTTTCTGCATGGTCAGGACTTCAGGAGGGATTCTGATTGTTTTTTTGTTGTTGTGGTTTGATGTTGTGCACTGGTTTTCAACCCTGTAAAGTCTTGTCATCAACGTAGTCTGGAACTTGTATCTCTTCGAAGGAGAGGAAGTCACATTCAACAAGGATTGGATTTTTTCAATGGTAGTGCACATGGAGTTTTTGCTAGGGACACAGTTGTCATACATGCTTGGGTCAGAATTGTTTTGTCAGATTTTACTTCTCCTCCATGGTTAGGGTTTCATGACAGATTTTTATTGTTTTTCTGTGGTTGTGGTTTGGTTGAGTGCACTGATTGTCAATGCTGGAAAGTCGTTATCAACATAGTCTGGAACTTGTATCCCTTTCAAAGAACAGGAAGTTGCATTCAACCCAGATTGGATTTTTGGGATGGTATTGCACATAGAGTTTCTGCAATGGACACAGTTGTCACACATGCATGGGTCAGGATTATTTTCTTGGATTTGGTTTCTTCTACATGGTCAGGACTTCGGACGGATTAAGATTGTTTTTTGTTGTTGTGGTTTGGTAGTGCACACTGCTTGTAAACATTGGAATGTCTTGTCATCAACATAGTCTGGAACTTCTATTCCTTCCAAGTGCAGGAGGTCACATTCAACACAGATTGGATTTTTTTAGATGCTAGTTCTCATAGTTTTTGTGAGGGACACAGTTGTCACACATGCATGGATGAGGATTGTTTTGTTGGATTTGGTTTCTTCTGCATGGTCAGGACTTCAGGACGGATTCAGATTGTTTTTTATTGTTGTGGTTGGTAGTGCGCATTGATTTTTTATGCTGTAAGTCTTGTCATTAATTTAGTGTGGAGTTTGTATCCCTTCCAAGGACAGGAAGTTGCATTCAACACATACTGGATTTGGATGGTAGTGCACATCGAGTTTCTGCGAGGGATACAGTTGTCACAAGTGTGGGTCAGGATTGTTTTGTCGAATTTGGTTACTTCTCTATGGTCAGGACTTCAGGCCCCAAGATCTCAGAAGTACCTGAAACTGGAGTAGGAACTCGATATTTGGAGTTGGAATTTTTACTGCATGAAGTATTTGGTCTCAAAAGTGGATCTTGACCTGCTTTCGAGATATTCTCCTCCGAGTACAAAACTCGGGATCTTGAGTTGATTTTTTACTTGAATCACGTGACATGTTATGTCACTTTAATGCTCTTCAGCAAGGTGACAAGAAAAAGGAGTCTAGTACCTGTAATGTGTATCCAATGTCAATAATCATGGCGTCCTCCACGGGAGATACGAACGCTGCGCCAAAAAAGTTGCCTTATATGGGATAAAGAGCAAGAAATCCTTTTATTATCAGAAGTTAGGACAAGAGAAACTGCTCTTTTGGAACATTTAAGGGGAGTCAGCAGGGATTTTTAGTGAAAGAAAGAGCATGGGAAGAAGTTTAAATGTTAATGCGTATGTAATGTATAATGTATTGCCAGTATCAGTATACGATATAGATCGATCATAATTAGGATTTTACAAATTAGAACTTATAATGTATGCAGATTGTACTATTTCTTATAGTAAACAATATTTTATCACTTATTTTAGATTGAAACACATTAATTTCTTTAGAATACACACAAACTGAATGTAAACAATGCATCACAGGAGTAATCCCAGACAAATTTAACTCTTGTTGATTTTGTATGTTCTCACATGTATAAAACAAAATCAAACATACAAGATGTTTATTTTTAAAGATGTATGGTTTTTTTTCATGGCTGGTTTAATAAGTTGCTTCCAATAATAATAATAATCATAATCATAATATCATTTGTATTTGTAATAAATGCAATTAATAAAAGTAGTAGTTGTAATAATAATAATAATAATAATAATATTATTATTATTATTATTAATCTTAGTATTGTTATTATTACAAGTTGATTTTGATATTGTATGATTTGTTTCAATCTTTAATATTGAATCTATTAAAAATTTGTCATATTTATTACATAATCAGTACAGACTAACTAATAGAAAGATTCCTTAAAAATGAAAATTATTAACTGTTATAAATAATACCTCAGTCTTTACACTGCCTAAAAATAACTGATGATTTTCATCCTAATATCTTCAATTTGTATTTATAAAAAAAACAACTTATGCAGCATGTAGAATATAATATGAAACGATCTATACACTTTATAATTCCTCATTTTTCAGTCAGAGCACCTCAATCCCATGTACTCGTGATGAAATCAGAAAAAAATATGCCAATCTGAAGCAAAGAGGTAAGATGATTTTGCATTTTTTTAAACAATTTAATACACCATTTACCTCTTTATAAACTTTGTCAAGTATTTCAAACCAAACTGAATGAAAAAACTATTGTTGCTTATGCGATTGCTTAAGCATAGTTTATACACAGCAATAGGTGACCCATTCACTACCATTCCTGCAAATAGTCCACATCAATATACATGAGCTATATTAATACATCGCTTGCCAGCCAATCAAAACATTCCCAGCTGTCACGTGCAGCGTCTTTGTTCAATTGTTCTTAGTTTGGAGTGGAGAGCGACAGCTTGCATATTTCTGTCGAATTGCGCTTTTCAACTTTTCTTTGTGTGTGCATCTCTTGCTTACTTTCACAACACGGACTTTGCATACCGGAGCTACAATTCCCCATTTGTTTCCTCTTCTCATTCCGTGAATTCATCAGTAGTTTCATTGCCATTCACTGGACCCTCAAGGCCGTTCCTTTGTCTGCAAACAATGGCGTCACGATCTTCAAGAAGACCGAGGTCAGTCCCATTCGACTTGGACAATCCTTTTAACTGGACTACTCTCCGTTTAAAGCAGAAACTTGAATCTATAGGCATTAAAGTGTCTGCTGTTCTCCCAAAGCACGCCTTAAGACAGCTATACATGGATAATGCCCCTTCCACCATTTCACGGCCTGCTGATCATTTACTGAGACAAGAGAGGAACTACCAAACCCAATTGCAACCAAGCACACGTCAGTCTGAAGAAGAAGTTGCATCCCTCATTCCACATCCAACTCCACGTTGACGTAGCCATAGTGCGACAATTGTTCATGAGGATACGGCAGAGGGATTCACTTCGGCGGAAATAAGTGAAGTGGCAAAAGCAGTGCAGTGCAATATTCCGGAAGTAGGAACTACTTCCGACATGGCCACCATCGATGTAAACACAGTGTCTACTGCCAACATAATGACCTCGATCCACTCCATTCAGCGTTCTATCGTTGACCTCAATAATAGCATTATTCACATCATGGCATGACAACAGGTGTCTTCACCAGATTTATTCTTAGGCGACTCGATACATCTCTCATCAACGCCAGTCGCCCAGCTTGCGATGTCGATCAATTAGCTGATGCAGTCCCCGTAGTTTCGCCGGAAATACTACCAGCAATCGACATAGTATCCGAAATCCAGTGGAAGCAGATACTCGATGGTAAGCACATGGTAAGCTGCCTGCCCAAAGAACCCATTGCACAGTTTTTCTAGCACTGGTACATGCAATGTCAATACCCCTTGCAAATCAGTGCCAGAGAAAATGCAACAAATCTGACCTACTTTCTCGCCACATGGTTCCACCCCCATTGACATCAACAGATTGCAGCTTGAACTCCTTCATCATCCTGATCAGAACTTCGTTCAATATTTCTCTTCCGGTCTGAAACATGGTTTCGACACTATGGTGCATAAAACTCACTTGCCTACAAAAGAGTGCAAAAACTTGCTTTCTGCTTCTAAACAACCGAATATTGTGGATCAGTTATTAGCAAAGGAATGTGCCAAAGGGTTCATGCTTGGCCCTTTTCCATCTCCACCATATCCAAATTACAGAGTTAGTCCTGTCGGTATCGCGGAAGGTAAATATTAAAAAATGAAGAGACTTATCATTGACCTGTCATCTCCCCATAGTGACCATGTTCATGCAAGTATCAATGAACTTATTGACAAGGGTAAATGCTCCCTAAGCTATGTCAAGATTGATGATGCCATCCGAATTATTCAGAGTTATCGTAAGGGAGCTATTATGTGTAAAACTGACATTTCAGATGCTTTCAAACAGATTCCCATTGCGCCTTCGCAATGGTACTTGTTCTGCGTAAAATGGAGAGGACATTACGTTTGTGTTCGCCTCCCCTTCGGGTCATGTTCAAGTCCGAAATTATTTGATACCTTGTCTGAGGCGATTTGTTGGATAGCCAAACATAATTATGGTATTGACGTCATCTTGCACCTCCTTGACGACTTTCTTACAATAGATCCTCCTTCTGCATGTGGTGAGAGAACTTTGTTGACTTAAATTTTCAACAGATTGAAGATTCCCATGGCTCCAAACAAGACCAGTTATAGAATATTTGGGAATAATTCTAGACTCAGAACAAATGCAAGCACGTTTATCGCGGGATAAAGTGGAAGGTATTGTGAACTACATTAAACACTTTCTTAACAAATGAAGTGTCCGCAAGCGAGAACTGCTCCAGTTACTGGGCCACTTCAATTTTGCTACCCGTGTTATCCTGTCAGGGCTTGTGTTCGTGTCATACCTCATACGACTATCTACCAAAGTCAGGGAATTCATTCATTATGTACACTTTGATGCAAATTGCAGAGAGGAACTATATATGTGGCACCGATTCCTGGCTACGTGGAATGGAGTTTCTATGTTTCTTGACAATCAGTCCACAACATCGGACAAACTTGAATTATGCACAGATGTTTCATCCACAGTAGGGTATGGGGGTTACTTCAAAACTCACTGGTTTGCAGCTGCATGGTCTGATGATCTTAAAATGCTTTTATCTGTGGAGAATGATTTCTATATAGCATTCAGGGAGTTGTACCCCATTGTTGTTGCTGCTATTATTTGGGGTGCGGAATGGGCTGGCAAACGTATAATATTTCTATGTGATAATATGGCCACAGTGAATATACTTCTAAAGGGAAGATCTAAATGTATGCATATAATGAAATTAATGCGTAAACTTACGTGGTGTGCGGCTTCTTGTAACTTTTATTTTTCTGCCAAACACATTCCTGGAGTTGTCAACAATACAGCTGATGCCTTGTCCCGCCTTCAATTTCAGAAATTTCATGCACTGGCTCCGGATGCAGATCTACAACCCTGCGAATGCCCCCCACCCTCGGAAGTCTTGTGGACCTGGATACAGAGGTAGACATTTTATGGAACCAGGCTTTAAGCCCTACTACACAAATCGCCTACAACACTGCATTCAACGCTTTTAGGACCTTCATGCTGATGTGTGGCTTCTCCTCAAACATGCAACTTTTGCCAGATATTACGGAGGACACCTTAATCTACTTTGCGACACATTGCAATAGAGTTCTCATCTTGAAGCATTCTACAATAAAATTGTACCTCTGTGGCATTAGGTTCAAGTTTATGCAGGCTGGTTTGCAATCACCATTCACCAAAGACAGAAATAATCTGCCTCATCTTGCCACCATCCTCCAGGCCATCAAAAAAACTCAAGGTTCACCTGCAAAACTGTGCCAGCCTATTACGTACAATATCCTAACAAGCATTTGTACAATTCTGCGAGGATGAGTGTTTGACACACACACCGATTTGCTGTTATTGACTGTCTGCATAGTTGCTTTCTTCGGCTTTCTGAGATGTGGGGAATTCACTGTTCGGGATTCCTTCAATCCAACCGTTCATCTCTGTCGGCGATGTGCACTTCCACCTAGAAACTGCTTTTCTCAAGTTAAAATCTTCAAAAACCGACCCTTTCCGTAAGGGTGTGACCATTCAGTTTCATGCCACAGGTCGTGCTATATGTCCATTCTCTGCTCTGAAGACTTTTATGCAATTCAGGAGACGCTCATCACCCCAGCCATATGCCCCACTCTTCATTACGGCTACAGGTCAAGCGTTATCAAGAGTTGTGTTCCTTAATCACATGCAACTTGTCTACCATAAGATGGGAATGGACACTTCTCAGTTTAGTGGCCATTCATTCCGTATAGGTGCAGCTACTTCAGCGGCAGCGGCTCGGCTGGAAGACCATATCATCAAAGTTCTGGGCCGGTGGTCTTCATGTTGTTACACCAGATACATTCGCACTCCTCACAGTGCTATCCGGGCAGTGCAGGGGTCATGGCCATGGATGCAGATAGCAATACACAGCGACCATGATCATGCTGCATTCAACATACAAGGATAGAAGGTCTCACATTGACAGTGTTCTTCTATCCTGGGTGTGTTTTTCTGGATCCAGTTCTTCGGTGCTTTGCCATGTGATGTAATTGCTGTGGTTCCAGTTTCCATAGTCGTGCATTGCGTTTCTATATTCATCATATGTTGGAGTTCTGCACACGTGTGATACTAGTGTTCATTTTGTGGTGTTTGTGCATATCCATCATCGTCATTGCCATATGTGCATTCGGTGTGTTCAATTCATGGAGGTGTTTGTGCATTCTCATGGTCTTCTTCTGCCCATTTCATGGATGTGATCATCTTGCTTCCTGCCCGAGTTGGATGTGATCATTGAATCATTTCCATTCTCAATTTCCCGCGGGTTCGTCTTTGCCATCTTCCAAGATGTATCTTTCTCATGCTATGCCACCATCGTCCTACTTGGATTGGTACGCAATTATTTCACATAATGCTGTCGATACATGATCAGATGCCTGTGCAACACTGCAGTGTTTTTAGCATGCATGGAACCACTCTCGGCCATTCATTCGCACAAGACTTTACATTTACATATATCATAGACTTCTTGCAATTCAGGTGACTTTGTTTTGATAATTGCAATATTCTAGTGTTGGAGTAGTGATATCAGTCTTCTTATAGTAATTACATGCTGTTTCTTGCCATTGTCGATTTTTTCCTACCTGTATGTATACCTATCTTTTCGATTATGTTTGATATGACTGCTGTGAAATAGTGCAGTGTTTTAAGCATGCATGGAACCACTCCGAGACATTCACACAAGATTTGACATTTTCATATATCATAGACTTATTGCAGCTCATGTGACTTTGTCTTGATAAGTGCGAGTCTAGCGTTACAGTAGTAATACCAGTCTACTTGTAGTATTTGCATGCTGTTTCTTGCCATTGTCGATTTATTTCTACATGTGTGTATACTATTATTTTCCATTGTTGTTGATATGCTGCTGTTGTATAAACAAACATTTTTTCTTTTTTTTCTCTTCATTGAACACTGAAGGCTTCCCCAGCTTATTACATTCTTGGGGGACAACATCTGCTGCACATATGTTCTCTTTGGGCATTCACTTCATACGATTCTGTTTATTCACCCAAGAATCCAATGTCAGCGCTATATGGCGTATTCAAACTAAACCCATTGAGTGAAGTCCACCCAGTTGCCGCTGTCATCGCAACCTTCGTTGGACAGCCCATTCTTCGCTGGGCTCCTTCAGTTTCTGCTGAAGTAACTTTACTCGAGGGTTATCCATAACATTCTGTCAGAGAGTTTCACAACCCAGCTGTGACATCTGTACAACCACGTTGTGCCATTCCGTAACCGCTGAATCACTCACTGACAGAATGAACCAAAACAGTTTCATCAGTAGCAGCAGACAGTCCCCCTAGGCAAACATTATAATTATAAATAAAAGCTTAACTGGATCTGTGTTTTGTTGTGTATAAATTGTTGCTTATGTGATTGCTTAAGCATAGTTTATACACATCAATAGGTGACCCATTCACTACCATTCCTGCAAATAGTCCACATTAATATTCATGAGCTATATTAATACATCACTTGCCAGCCAATCAAAACATTCCCAGCTGTTACATGCAGCGTTTTTGTTCAATTGTTCTTAGTTTGGAGTGGAGAGCGACAGCTCGCATATTTCTGTCGAACCGCCGCCATCCCTGCCTCAACGCCTACAGTGTTCAATGGACACGGGAATGTCTGTGCTGCTGCATGTTGCTTACATTAAATAAAAGGCATTCACTTCATTCCATTCCGTTTATTCACCCAAGAATCTAATGTCAGCACTATATGGCGTATTCAAACTTAACCCATTGAGTGAAGTCCACACAGTTGCCGCTGTCATCCCAACCTTTGTTGGACAGCCCAGTCTTCGCTGGGCTCCTTCAGTTTCCACTGAAGAAACTTTACTCAAGGGTTATCCATAACATTCTGTCAGAGAGTTTCACAGCCCAGCTGTGACCTCTGTACAACCACATTGTGCCATTCCGTAACCGCTGAATCACTCACTGACAGAATGAACCAAAACAGTTTCATCAGTAGCAGCAGACAGTCCCCCTAGGCAAACATTATAATTATAAATAAAAGCTTAACTGGATCTGTGTTTTGTTGTGTATAAATTGCCATAATAATCTTTATTTCAACAAATTAAACTAAAGTTATTTTATTTTATATATATATATATATATATATATATATCTTGACAATTAATTATACACTGATACAAAACTCCATGATGCATACAATTTATTGAAAAGTGATTTTAGTATATAGGTTTTAATTTCTGTCACTACTTTTGTATATATTTATTGCAGTAATTGGAACTATGAATTTAATAAAACATCATATAGTAATTAACTATGTTCCTTAAAATGTCATAAGTTCTTAAAAATAGAAATCATAGCACAATGATGTTATTTTCAAATGTTACTTGAAATTTATGTAATTTTTTCACATAGTTATCACATTAAATAAGAAATTGTAATTGCAAATTCTGTTTTCATATAGTGGCTTCCCTTATATGAAAAGAAATGTGGAAGATTTACTTAATAACATTTAGGTGTATAATATTATCTACTAATGTTCATAAAAAATAACAATATAAGAATGACATACGAAGCTGACAGAAGTTAGGAGTACTACTACAATATTTTAATTTGTCAGAATTAGGAACAGTCATATTTTTGCATACATTTGCAGTTTCTTTGGAATTTATACTTTTTTCTAAATTATTATGAAATATTTGTTTCTAATATTAGACATGAATGATGAATTGTTTTTGGATAATTAGATTTTGATTTACATACACAACATTTTCAATTTTTATTTTCAGTTAATCTTTTCATAAGAGATTATTTTCCTTCTTTTAGTTTACTACTCTCATTCACTGAGGATAGCAAAGTAAGAAACAAGAATACAATTAGTGGTAATTCCAAACAGTTTAATTATTATTCATGAAACACAGCATGTTTGTATTTTTGTACTGAATTTTTCCCTGTTTTAAAGGAATACTAATATGTAACTAGAAGAAATGTATAAAGAAGACGCTAAGTTCATACTGGTAGTTACAAGTTATCATTTGAAACAACAAAACAATGAGCATTTGTAATTATTGTAATCATTCACTGTTTGACACTAGTATGACAATGTGTAGTTATTTCAATTACTACAATATTTGTAGAACCAACAATAGTAAATATTTTTAAATGTACTCATAGATATATTAATTGTCTATGTACATATGGCTAAGTTAAACTAAGACAATAATCGATCACTATGAATGTTTTACATTGTCACCATCACTATCTCCACCACCACCACACATATAGAAAGGACTCTTAACTATTGTCATGTTAAATTAAGATAATCAAAATGATGCATTTCAAACATTGTAACTGGATGGTTCAGTATTGTCCCTTCTCTCTTCCTCACAACCTTTCACTTTCTCCACACCACCACACCCCCACCTCCAACCACATATACAAATATATTTAGATATTATCTTTAATTTTCATTGAAAGACAAACACTCGATTAAAATATGCAGCATTGATATATCAATTTATTTTTCACAGATGGCAATATGTGTGAAGCACTGATACATTGGAATGTACTGACTTTTATGTTGCCCTGCAGAAGAACAAGAAGTCCAGTGTGTTACTCCAGTGAATATCAATTGAATATCAGATTTCAAATATTATCAAAATTGCGAGGGACCACTGTACTTGAGAAAAGTTAGGAGGTGTTTATAGTGGTAAATTACCAAATTGCTATGGAGAAGGTAGTGGATCACCTATCCTTGTACATTCTAGCTGTGATCATTAAATATAACACATTTTTTCCATTCATTTTCAAGTTATATTATTCTGTTTTGTTTTCTACATAATGATATTGCACAAATAAATAATGTTGAATGAAATTATATCCTTACATGATGTGGCTGATTCAGGCTGGTTTAATGTACTTTTGTGACATCAGCTATACTCAAACATTAGAACTGCATCTGCTGTTTGAGTATTGTCCATTGTGTTCAAAAGATCCTTTTTGCAGATTAATGTTACATTAGCAGTGTACTTCATGAGATAGTATTCTGACTATACTAATACTATTGCTGATGCTGCTGATTGATGATGACGAAAATCAAATTACTTATGATATACTAGTAATTGAGTATGCTCTAAATATGGTATATTAATATATCTTCTTCAACAATTAATCATCATGTGTGAAAAATCAGGCTCAGTTAGGTAAATTAATTCATTATTTTTATATTTATTGTTAAACTTGACACATTCATTCTGAATGTTTGAGAAAGATTTTGTCTCAAACCTTCTGCTATTACATGTATTTCCATTCAACTTCAGACAAGACTGATAGACAAGAAAAATACTAGTATGACCAATTAATTTAGTATGCATTTCTTTCTTCATTGCACACCTAAATATGATTTCTGTGAAAGAAGAAAATATATTGAACATAATATTATTGTGTAAATATGTCTTGCTAAGGTTTTTAATTATATTCTGCATATAACTTAATTTTGCTATAAAGACAAAACGTGTAATATATAACAGCAAAGATAATAGTTTTCAAATATATCTGGAGACTACATAGATACCATATGCCAAATGAGACTTAATAGAAGGTGCAGGCAATATGATCTCTTAACATACTGCCCATAATGTCATTCATCTCTGGCCCATTCGTATCATGAGATCATCTTTGTCATTATGTCTAATGATGTCCTTTCTGTCTATACCTAAATTGTGTAGACAAGGACAGGCCACTGTCAACTGACAAGCCCTCATGGATGAGATCATAAGCCCAAAGTGCAGGAAAGGAAACCTTCTCTTCAAAATACTAAATGTCTTCAATTAAAACCCTGGTTCTGCAATGGGCTTTGTTGTAATTCTCCATACGGGGTTCATGGGGGTTTAGGTATGGTGTCATAAGAAAACTTTGGCAAGGGTAACCCGAGTCACCAAGTAGTATCCCATGGTGGAGTCCTGAAATTTCATGTTATAGGTTGATTAAATTCCTTATATTTAACAATGATTTGGTGATGATTTTGATGTTGTGAAAGATGTGCACAAGTCATTATGCAGAAATCATCCTAAACTATTCAAGAGAAATTCTTAACCAGTTGATAATATTTAAGGTGATCTTTCAATTTGCACAGCATTTTTTAAATTCTGGTGCAACCAGACATTGGGGTGTGGTTAAGGAGTGAGTTTAACAAAACAAAATTGTACATAAGTCTCAATTTGCAACAAACATGTATGAAAATTGGTGTGTTTGAAAACTGACCTAGTTGCTAACAAATGTAACAGGTAGCACTGAATGGAACCTATGAGCAATACCACTGGTTTTATAGTTGTAACCCCTTTGTCAGGGTCACAACTTTAGATATTGAGATCCTCACTCTGTATGATTTTATTAGGCATGAAAAAATTAATGTATACATGCAACTATCATTGACACTGGTGGCATATTTTTGGAAGTAAAGAGATATGTATATATCTGCACACAAACACACAGCTGGCATTAAGAAATGAATTCATATACTACTATTCAACTTAAATTGGCCACTGCTTCTATTCTAATCAAATGCACATTGATCAGAGAGTTAGATTTTGACTGGTGGATAGTTAGTTTTGAAAAAGCAGTGGAGCATGGGGATATGTGTTTTACAAGTATTATAGTTCACCATAATTATCTAATGATCACTGCATATTTTGTGATAAGACGATCACAAATTTTTATTCATATTTTTTATGTAATGTAGCTTAATCTGATGATAATCTAATCACAAATAAATTAAAAGACCCACACTTGTACCAAAGGATAAATGCTATAATTAAAAGAAATTAGTGTGCATTTTTAAATTAATCCTATTCTGTCATTAGCATGCATCAGTAAGTATTTTTTATATCATGATACAGTGACTGATAAGGTATTTGGAACCACATGGGTATGTAGTGGCACAAGTGGTCTTTGCATAAGGTGAAGAAACGTGAACATCCAGAGGCAAGAACCAAACATGGAAAATTACTCATAGCCTGTAGATGAGCTGGCCTAATAGATAAAGCACGTGGAAAGTTACTCATACTCCATAGCTGAGCTAGTCTAGTAAATAAAGCACATGACCACAGAGGGATCATTGAGAGAGTGGTCTATATCTTCTGATGGGAATAGTGTGTGCATTCATAAATTGTATGGTAGTCTACATTTTGCACTCCAAAAAGTAAATGTGTACAATTATAATTATTTTTTCAGTCTGTGATATTCTATGCATGTTTTTGAAAGTTTGGTAAGGGGTATTATTCCCATTCAATATAATATGTTATTACAATGACTTCTTGCACATGTAAATATGACAGCTTCTTGATGACGAAATAAAAACAGAAACATTTCATACCAGAACATTGAAAGAATGGAAACTTTTTTTGTGTAAATACTCTGCTTCATTTTCCTGTGGTACTTGGCTCTTGATAAAAATGTCATCAATATATCCAAGTACATTTGGGAATCCTGTTTAGGAAATTAAAAAAATTACATACTTAGTGAAGTTTGTCTTTTCTATTAGTGTAATGTGTGTATGTATGTCTGTCTGTGTGAGTGTGAAAGGATAAGTTTTCTTACTAGCTGGTATATATGTTTATAAATGAGGTCCAGAAGATAACATTCTTTGTAACTAATTGAGTCAATGTTTGAAAATATTTATTATTTTTATTATTATTAATCAAATAAATGAAAGCTATACACAAGAAATTATTTTCATAAATTCTTAAAATATAAAAAAATTTTTTTTTATAATTTGCTTCTTGAGATGTAATTAAGTGGAGGTGTGATTCCATTTTTTAAAAATAAATTCAACACCATATTTGTTAAAAATCTGATTTTATTAATAAAATGAGGAAATATAAATGGCATATTACACATTATATTTGATATTATACAAAAATCTACAATTCAAAATATTTATTTTATATATATATATATATATATATATATATATATATATATATATATATATATATATATATATATATATATATATATATATATATACCCTTACAACATGTGTAAATATGTCAAGCTTAATTAAGTGTTGGTCATTATTGTTGTTGTTGTTATAATTATGTAAAAATGTCTTTTCAAAATTTTGAGATTGCCCCCATTGTAAGCTATTTTTAGAAGAATGAAACAGGAAGCACTCTAGACTATATTGTACAATAAAAGAAATAGTCTTCGCCGATACTAGTTTGAAATCCAAATCCTTGTTGAAATGTATCGTTGTAGAACAGTATCATTAAGAAAAAAATGTATTGTTTTCTTTTCTTAATTACAATAATAAATAACTACTGCATCAATACTGCTTGTCCCATATGGAAATAATGTTCATCATGAATTCTTCTCGTACACAATTACATACGGTAATGTAAGGTCAGAGTTAAAAGAAAATGGCAGAGTACATTGTTGACAACATGTGTTTGTCTTAATTATGTTGCCAGACATTGACTATGAGTGCATGCAGTTTTCCAGTGTTACATTATTTTAAGACCTAGAGTCATAAGAATAGGCTTTTTAAGTGCGAGAAAGAAATTTCAAGGTTATACAACAGGTTAGCACATACAAAAGTCTCTATGGTGAGAAATACTTTTGGTAGAGTTATTTATTATATATTTCATAATGAGACATTGAAATGTATCAGTGGCGATATCACATTTGAAGCTACTTTCTTTTCCCGTTTAGGAAATATATCTGCCCGTATGTAGGTTATTCAAACCTGTATTTTCATTTTTAAGCCTATTTCATTTTTCTTCTTCTTCTTCTTCTCCTCTCTCTCTCTCCATCAGGATAAACAGATCATACAGTATACATTCTGTAGACCCTCTAGTATACATTTATGTAATCAATGAGTAGGCGTCATCAAGAAATACCTAAAATCGAAATCCAAACAACAGAATGTGCCTCTGTTATAATTACTTTTCCACATAATTTAATGCATTTATTATCAGTGACTGAAATTACATGACCTCTTGCTATTCGATATTGTGTCACCCATACAGTATTGTATACCTGTTACACTCTACGACAAACGGTAAAAAGTGTCAGATAAACGCTCTTGATTAAAAATATAGTAATACAATTGTTTAAGTAGCGATTTAACTCTCATCACAATCATAATCATGTTTGAAAATGATGGAGAAATCGAGCATAGATGAGCGTGTATTGCAAACCGAAATTCATTGTGAAATATTTCCTTATATGTACTCCAAAAACGTTGATATCCTCTATATATCTCGGGATGAAGATACATTCCCATGTTATTGAGACAAGTGTGTAGTTTGGTAGTTTTAAGGTAAGCACAAGGCAATGCTTACCATCAAATCTGATGACAGTGCCCAGACCTAAAAAAACAAAACATGTACTGTCTTAAATATTTACACATGAATAGCCGAAAGACATGTACTGTCTTAAATATTTACACATGAATAGCCGAAAGACATGTACTGTCTTAAATATTTACACATGAATAGCCGAAAGACATGTACTGTCTTAAATATTTACACATGAATAGGTGAAAGACATCTACTGTCTTAAATATTTACACATGAATAGGCGAAAGACATGTACTGTCTTAAATATTTACACATGAATAGCCGAAAGACATGTACTGTCTTAAATATTTACACATGAATAGCCGAAAGACATGTATTGTCTTAAATATTTACACATGAATAGCTGAAAGACATGTACTGTCTTAAATATTTACACATGAAAAAGCCGAAAGACATCTACTGTCTGAAATATTTACACATGAATAGTCGAAAGACATGTACTGTCTTAAATATTTACACATGAATAGTCGAAAGAATAAAAAAGGAATGCCCAGATATAAGAATCTCATTCTAAATTACTGCATAATAAATTATTTCAAGTATTGATTGCATGAAATATCAATTAAAGCAGATCTGTCCAGAAAATAGATTTTGTATATAAATTAACCGTAAGATACCATAATTCATTAAAGAGAAAGACTATATGTGCTGAAATTGTTTCCTCAAAGTAAAATACCCATATATCAATGACTGCAAAGGATGGAAACTCTTTATATTATAAACAGGGATAAGATAAAGAATATGGAGATAGGCATACGAACATGGAGAAAATCAATACAATAGCAAAGAAAACCACTAAAAAGACAACGCATACTTTATGTAGCATTGTTGCAAAGATGTAACATCAAATACATAAATTAAGCCGGTTATCTTAAAATCATGACATATTTCTATCACCTCTCTGACAATGTTGACAAATAAGGAGATGTGGAATTAGAATTTATCACAGTGATATTGTTTTATATTGTGCGTCAATGAAGCCTACGCAATAGAATGTACTCGTATAAATTTCACGAGTGTGCTAGTCCTACCTATTTGATACCTACTGATCGCGACGATGAATCCATCTTTTCCACAGTGTAAACTAAAAATTAAGTGGTAGTATCTCCTTTGTTGTAACCTCTAGTACATAGGAAATTATTTTAATATATTATTAGCATGACTGGAATAAAGATTTCAGAAGCAGACAACAACCAGTTAATAGTCAGATAACAATCTATTCAGTTTGCTAGATGCAGTATCATTCGATAGTTTTACCAATAGGAGGGGCAAATTTTTAAAAGCTTGCCTTGATAAAATCTGTACAGACTATCGACCAAATCGAATTTCTGTATAAATACGTAAACCCATAAACCCCACAATATATATTAAAGTGGGAGACACAGTGATCTGCAATTTACATTACTGAAAATCCATAAAGACACCCTCCAGTAAAAATGAGAATATTCGGTGTCACGTGCATGGTTGTCTTTGGGATTGGTGTCTCCCTGCAATCACGTAATGTGAGATTTTGCAACTCTTGGTATATTTGTTACTCAGATTAATTGAGATTAATATAATTCATCATATGCATCGGTGTAGGATAGGAAATTTCCACATGAGAGTCAGAATTTTGCATCAGACACAAGGCTGTGCCAAGTGTCTGAAGCAAAATTTTGATCCTGAGCGTGGATGTTCCCTATCATATACTGAAGCATACTGATGGATTCTTTTTCTCAAATTTATGAACGACAAAATAAGCCTAAGTAAAAATGACTTATTGTGAATACTGTTGTAACTTTCAAACGGTAGAACACCCATTGAACATTTCCTTGCCCTAAGATAGTGTGTAACAATTTAGGTTTACACTGAAATATTCAATGTAAACATTCAATGACTTTTAAACAGATTTTAACTTTCAAAGAACAGTGGTTGAAATTGCTAAGGTAATGGCAATACACAGCGTCTGAATATACACTTACTGCAGATAGCTTGCACAATGATACAAATGTGAACAGGTCAAAAAGTAAAGTTCACTTTTATCCAAAAGATTAACTGAAACAGACAAAAATAATGAAATAGTTCTCGATTCAACTTTGATCTAGATTTGATTTATCCTTCAAAAATAATGAGAATATGAATTTTAAAAAAATAACATTTACAACAACAGCTTTTTCGACTCAATAAGGACTAAAGAAGATGTACATGTAGCTAGGTCGATCATTGCAAAACGGCTTCTTTGTGGAACACTTCAACCAGTGTGCTATAATTAATGTTTATCTTAATTATTGTTAAAGAATGTTCAAGTGATGACTGAAAGTGGGAAGCTTTTGCAACGTTGTGCACACTATGATCGCAGTAGAAGGTCTGCATAGTCCACAAGTCAGGATAAAGGCCACGTATGAGGCAAGATAGAATTATCATGCACTGGTGTTCTATACTAGAAAACCTAATCATACACATATAGGAATGTGAAAAAAGGTGTGACTAAGTTGAAGTATTTTATTATTACCATAAAAAATTCTCTTTCAGTCATAAGGATATTAAGTTTCTTATTCAAGCAATAACTTAGGTATGTTATAAATCAAGAAATAAATAGATACATAAATAAATACACATTTATTTATATTTATGTATGTAATAATCACTTCTTTACTAATAATAAGCTTGGGTATTATTTATATCTTAACGCTTATTTTGTTTCTTTGCACCTGTTTTTTAAAAAACTTATTTGCAACATTCAACGCAATCTTGATTGTACTTTCACATCTGTGCATTATCTTGTTCATTTTGCATTTGTGATGTAAATAATGTTCGAAAACATATTTACACGAATTGCCGTTTTTGAAACTTTCACATTCATTGTGCGAATTTTCGTGCACTTTTGTGGTTATATGTCTATCTTTACAGCGAATGCCTTTGATTGTTACGAATGCGAAGATTCGGACAGATGCAAGGACCCTCTCAATAAAAGAGGCGACAAATCTGGCGAACAGGGCTTGTATCCGATATTTCATTCTGGAAATACATTTGTTATATATTTGTAACAATCTAGATAGTTTTGTGCCTGTGGTTCCCAGGTTTGATCCCTTGTGCCTGTGTGTACTTGGGTTGGTTTTAATATGACTTCTCTCTTTTAAGTTTATAAATTAGAGAGAAATCATTTTATCATAGAGAGTAGGATACCAATAGTTTACTTGTTCATATCGATCAGTTTGTATGACTGGGATACTTTGTTTGTTAGGTGTATCTTTGAATGAAGACACATACATTGACGTTGGCTTGGATTGAGAATCCCATATGTTGTTATGTATTGTGTACTGATAGTCACAAGGGGTCTATGATATCACTAACCAGAGGCATTTTCAAAGGGGTAAAAATAAAGTACCTTTTCTTTCTTTCTTAACTTCAGACAAAAATAGTAGGAAATGACAATTATATGTGACAGATGACGTATATTCTTGTATTATTTCAGTCTACCTCATTTCATTATTATGCCTTGATAACGGTTAATAAGATATACAATGTGGTTCCCATGAAACTATGATGGGACATGGTTTACGTGTAACAAGAATCTTGGCAGAAAAGATTATCTCCCACGGAA
This sequence comes from Margaritifera margaritifera, assembly GCA_029931535.1. NCBI lineage: Eukaryota > Metazoa > Mollusca > Bivalvia > Unionida > Margaritiferidae > Margaritifera > Margaritifera margaritifera. The sequence goes on along the minus strand of JAQPZY010000400.1, from coordinate 103,820 downwards.
ATATTTCTCGTATCTTAAAGCTGTAATTACCATGACTAACAAGAAAAGGATTAAGTTTAAACATTGTTTCCGTGTATGTATATCACGTTGTCAGCTTGGTGTTCATGATGTGGGAATTATAAGATCATCAGACAATCAACAAAGATTTCTTTACGTTTCATGACTTTTTCAATTTCATGAAGTAATAATAAATTAGAAATAAAAACCGATTCAGATTGTGTCCTTATTTCATACTCGCATGAAAATAAAAAAGCGTAAATGTAGTAGCTGTGTGTGTGTGTGTGTGTGTGAGAGAGAGAGAGAGAGAGAGAGAGAGATGGGTAAAAGACTAAAAACGCTCAGATCAACTCACACACAGACCCAAAGAAAGCACTCAAATTGCATATAGTACTGAGAGAGAGAGAGGTTATTGTGCTTTGCCTGGAGGACAGATTACAGGGTATCATTATTGTCCCAAGTTACGGGCGAAAAATCCTCTACGCTCTGCTAACGTTCTCTTTTTGCTCGTGGCTTATGACGGTATCATAGACAACTGTTGTAACAGTATGTAAGTTTGACATCACAGCCAGTTTCTAACCGATAGTCTGGCACGGATGTGTATCACACACAGCATACCACTGAACTGTGCTGGATGATATTGTGACTGTAATATATTTGTATCTTGTTAAATTAATTTGCTTTGTTAACTTGGATAACTCTTGTTAGCTAGTTTAATGTTTTAAACTGCTGCACATGGGTAAGATGTACTGCTTGTTATTTGTCTTAAATGATAGTACATTATTTATTTTAAATTTTCTTTCTTATTTTACAAACGTTTTAATTTGAAAATCTAAAATAATAGATAGTAGGCATTCATCTCTTATTCTAGCATTTGGTTTAATACCCAAATATTGTACTAAATTGTTCATTAAAGCGTGGCTTGCAGTGTCTCACCCACATCAGCTACTTTGTCATGGTCTCAGTAGCTCTGGACTTAATAATGTTTAATTTTTACTAAATAAGTTATAATGCCAGAGCTGGTATCTAATACCCTGTTACTTATCTAATTTAGCATATGGATTTTAACCCAAGGAGTGTCCGACTTAAAAAAGCACGGGCGATATCTCACCCATTTCAAAAGCAGTAGGAGTTAATTATTTCTTCAGTAATGGTTATAACCTCAGAGCACATATGTTTAATGTTTATTTTTTTATAACATTTAATGTGGTGGCCCAAATTATGACGCATAGGGGCAAGATGTTTTCGTGTTGTTGTTGGTTTTTGAAAAACAAAAAGAAGATATGCGAGTGGCCTTGGGCTCATAGTTGCTATTAATATACTTTTGGCTCGTTGAGGTGGGTGGTAGGGTGTTGGTTTTTGAAAAATAAAAACAAGTTTGTAGTGGCAGAGCCAGGAGGCATACGGTCTAAGAAAATATTTTGTAGGGTAGGGTGTTGGTTTTTGAAAAAGAAAGTGTTTATACGGGTCTTGGGTTCATGGTTTTTATTATCTTACTTTTGTCTCATGGGGATTGGGTTGGTGATAGATGTTGCTTTTTTAAAAATGAAAACAAGGTCATTTGTGACCTGATCCAGGATATAGATCCTCTATAATACTGTAAGCTCAGTCAGGTACGAGTAATTGCCTAATGTTTCATAATGTGGGTTGCTGTATGGGACTTACTCCCACGTTTTAACTAAAATATGGGGAATATACAGTAACTTGAAGCTAAATTAACATAGCAACCATTGATCTAATTTTGCTCAAATTTTGATTTTTTTAATATTTAGTTCAGCATGTCCTTACAATTTCATCTTGATATATTAGAAATGATTTCCTTATGTAAATGAACGTGGGCGGGCTTAGAGCAGTTTCTCAACTATCAGTTGTGTATATGCAAATTGAAAGCATTGTGAATCTTTGTGGCACAAAAACTTAATAGTTTGTCGTATAGTAAGGAGAGATATTTTGCTGTTAATTTTAGGGTAGCTTGTTACTTGTTTCCTATTTGTCGATGCTTACAAAAATGTTGTTATGTATAACATGCTGTATGAATATTGTGCAAATATAAAAACTGCTTGAGTTTGTGCCTTTAAGCTTTTCTGTTTAATGTGCATACTATTACACTATCGTAAGAAAGAAGAAACTGAAAACTTTCCATTTCACCACCCTAATTCAAGATCATTCAAAATGCTTCAAGCTTTGGCGTTGGCTTTATGTATCAGACAATCACAATGATTGGTCGAAGTGACAAGATAAATAATCAAGATTAATAGATCCCAACACAGTGCCTCTAGTACGCTACATCAATTTCATGAAATATTGATGATAGTAAAATAAAGGCCAAAAACCTGATTCACAACAGAAGTCGCTATCTTGAAAAAAATATGTCCGATTGGTGGTTGTTTCTAATTTTATATATGCAAAGCTATCACATCATTGACAAAAAAGTAGCTGCTATTTATGACGTCTGGTTTTCTTCCCCGAACAACTCTATTTTGCTCCAGAAGTTAGGCCTGTTGTTCACTCGCGTTAGATTTTGAACCTGATGCAGAAAAACCCAATTGATCCAAATGTATTTGACATGGAATGGTGAAACTGTTACCATAGGCCATCAAAGCGCCATGTCTTAACACAATTCTATATGGTGTTATCTTAGTTCTTCAAGTCTCTTTCAATATTAAGCAATATAGCAAAGGAATAAAAGCTTGGAAAGCATCAGTTAACACAAATTCTTGTGCTCCTCTTCTTATCTTCCAAATGGTAAATGGACAATTGTACTACTACAGTACCTGTGGTAGACCCAGTCCTCCATTCAACTATGTCTGGAACTGGTGTGTGGAGAATGGCGTCACACGTGTATGATTTATATTTTGTATATACGCCTGTCTGTCTGCCTGTATGTAGTTAAGGTATGTTGTTAATTACTCAGTAAGTTAGTTAGTTAGGTACATAGGTAGGTAATTATGTGTGGCGTTTGGTGCTCCCTTCCATTGAGGAATAATTGATCCGCCCCTGAGTATCATTAGTCTCATACATGTTGCCACAGGAAATACAGTGAAATAAAATAATATTGTATACATTATCAAGTAGTACTCTTGACTTTTTAAAAAATCAAAATGCAGTTTCATCATTCATGAATTATCTAATTTGAACATATTTCTGCATTGCAGTTGTTACAAGAGGATGTTTTCCGAGTCTGGAATTTGATAATCAATGCGATGAAAGCACACTGTACGGGGTCAAAGTTCAAACGTGCACATGCAACAGCAACCTTTGCAACAACCTACTTCCAGTGCGAGGGTCTTTCATCGCTCTGGTGGCATCGAATGCCATCTACCGTATCCTCTTCTGAAAAAAAAAATCAACGATACAAACACTGTATGTTAGATATTTTATGGTGTGATACAATTTCTTCCATGATGTACAATCTGCACGAAAGAAACACATGATAAGATCGATAGAGCGACGTGTATTGAGTTTGTTAGTAAAATGGTATGATTATATAATTTGTTTTGTCTTTCTATTAGGAATATTTACCAATGTTATATAATCCTTCCCAATAATATAGAACTTATTTTAAGTATTCGTGATTGACGTCTTATATCTGTATAATATACATTAAGTCTATATCTTATATTTTTGAGAGTTGATGATGATGATGAAACCGAATATGTCCATATTAACTTCTCGTAAACAAGTCTCAGTTTTATTGGGGGGGGGGGACAAAGGAGAGTATGTACTTCTTATTATGCTTAAAATATCAAGTCTCTACCCCGTGTCTCTGGGGAGGTTCTTTGTTTTTATTTTGACCAATGCTGGCTAAATATATGATCCTCACAAAATTATTGCAAACTATATATTTTTTAAACTAACTAAGATTCTTTAAGATAAAAAAACCTACATTGCTCAACAAGTGGCAAAAGTGTCTTAATTTTTGGTGTGTAAATGAACTATTATGTTATTATCAATATTGTATTTGACAATTGTTCCTTAATTTCCCAAAAAACAAACATTATACATTTTTCTGTTAAATTCAATCTATACAATGTATTATCCTAAAAATCAACCAAAATTGTAGTTTTCTTATATTGTCTGAATATATGTTCTCTTGTTTCCAGTTGATTTCTATAACAATTATATATATATATATATATATATATATATATATATATATATATATATATATATATATATATATATATATATATATATATATATATATATATATATATATATATACTTTTGTTAGGTATCACTATAATCATGGAGCCAATTATCTGTTATTGCATTGTAGTTCCTAAAGTCATTAATATTTTTCTTCTGATTTTCCTATAGATGCTGACCAGTGAGTTATTTTACTTGCATTCAATAGAAATCAGCATTAATGCCTAATCAGAAAATATATTGTTTATTGAGTTCATCTTCTGGACTTTTACGTTGGATGACACGTGCACTAAACATTCCAGTGATTTCATTCAAATGATGTTATTTCCAGACAATGCAACTTAACCTATGCCGAGTTTTGCATATGTTGTGTCGAAGTTCGTGAATATCATACTTAATATCATCCTGGTGCATCTGAGCTTAGAACTAATGCACCGGATTTCATCGATGGAGTTAAATAATTAACTTTATTAGTGCAGTGATATCTTGAAATCCATTATCAACACATCACTTTGAAAATAAAGCAGCCAAAATGCATTCATAGCTAATTTTGTTAATGCATGCAATTAAAAACAGTAAATTAATCAGTTCTATGGGTGCAAATTGGAAGAATGCATTGTTTGCTACTATTAAAGATGGGAACATCAGACTTTGACTATATTTCTTTCTTACAAATGCACGCACTATACACAGCAAGATTTCACATGGTTACATAGTTTTGAATTTACTTAAAACTTTGTATGCAAACAAAACTGGATTGAATACTTATTGCTGAAATGTGTTTTCTTCACCAGTAGGATGCTGTTTTAGGATGAATAGGATGCATGTGGGTTGTTCAGTTATTAAAATTGTGGAGCTATGGTAATTATTTCAGGAACTGGCATCATAACTATAGGAATGTTTAGTCTGTCTTGTCTAGAAAAGCATCTGATTTGTTCACTCAAGATAACACAGAGAGCCATAATAGGGCATAGAATGGGTGTCCTGGATGGTCAATTGTGAGGAATATTCTACATATTTGGTTCTGAAAGTATACAATTCTAATATTGACTATTCACAAAAGTTTAAATATCTTCTAACCATTGGAAATGAACAAACAAATGAGTTGATAACACACTTAATAGCCCGTGGATATAAAAACTTTGCATATCTTACCTTTGATCGACACAAGTGATATACTTCAGATCCATTTATTTAAAAAAGAAGTACCATTTAAGAGTTTTATTTTCGTATCTTTTTTCCAAAGCAACTACCTAGGTGGCGATTTTGGCCAAAAACATTTGACATTTCTTCAAAGCAAAGAGGTGTGACTGAGCCGGTTCTCGTAATGTCAGTTGCCTTTAAAATTCCAGTCATTTTTTTAAAAATGCAACTATTTCCAGAAAAAGCAACATAACCAGTATTGATTTTTTAGTGCCTACCATAAGTAAGATAGTCTAGATGTATCTGAACTTACAACTAATGCAATGGATGTCATCTTAAATATGAAAAAGTGGATAACATTATCTGGATGCAAGCTAAATATGATTGCATACTTATTACCTTGATGTGTTTTCTTCACCCATGGGGTAGTGCTATAGGTTGGATAGGACACATGCCGACTGTTCAATCTTACAATCTGCGGGGACAATGGTAATTGTTTCAGGAATCAGCATCATAATTAGAGTAATGCTTAGTTTGTCTTGGCAAAAATTAAACATTCATATATTTAGTGACCATTTGCTATAGAAAAGAGTTTGATTTTTCTGTTCAATATGACACAGAGAAGGATGATAAGACATACATTGAGTCGCCTAGCCTAGTCAATTGTGAGTAACATGTAAAATATTTGACCCTTAAATCATCAGATTATGTACCACTCTAAACAGTTTCAATGTCTTCTGACAATTAGAAGTAAACATACAAAAAGAGTTTATGACACTCTTTTTAATTCCAAAGTGTGTATACAAATGTTAAGAGAACTAATATCGATGTAGTGTTGTCTTTCTAGAAATGTCCCATGGATCTAGCAACTTTTCATATTTCACCTTAGGTGCACAAAAGAGATATACTTTCTTCAGATCCATTTATTGAGAGAATAGAAGCTCATTTTAAGCTTCTTGGTGGTATCCTCCTTCTTTCAAGGCAAGAAACTGGATGGAGATTTTCGCCAAACATTCTGAATTCTCTTCATTTTTTAAACTGAAATATGAACCAAAGTATCCTTACATTGAGTAAAATTTGTCTTTACAAATGAAACTGATTTGTTTGTAGAAATTTATTATAACTAGCTCATACATCCAGGAAGCTTCATTTTCTGATGAGTATGGGAAGTTAGTCCCCTTGTTTGGATCTAACATTTGTCAGCAATGACATCATATGACACCCCACTTAGACCGCTATCTCGTAATATAAATTGTTCTCTGCAGCAAACCCCAATTGTTGTAAATGCAACCAAACCTTGTGCAGTTATGCTTCAGTGATGCCATAGACATAGGAAAAGAAAGTTTATTAAATAGGTGCAACCTTTCTCATCTCCTTAAGGTATTATTGTCGCTGTGTGTTTGTTGTTTTATGGTTCTAAATTGTTTGTCTTTCTTTATATCTGTACACTAAGTTGCTACAGTGCGTTAATACTAATATAATTTTGTACTGAGATGATCAAATAGTTAAATACACTTAGCAGATTATCCTTAGGTGATAATTACAGACCAAAAGGAGAATAATTTAAAACTTGAACTTGAACATTTAATATTTTATATCACTATTTAATAAAAAAAATTAAAAAAATGGCTTCCAGAAAAAAAATGGAATTGCTTGCTTGTCCTTTTTAAAGGAATTTTAAATTTGTGTACACACAATAATCCCGAAACCCATGTAGTAGCAATACCCTATTTCCAGGCAATGATTTTATGATCTGCAAACCTGGTGTAGTAATAATACTACATTGTTATCCCCAAACCCATATAGTAACAATACCCTATTTCCAGGCAATGATTCTGTGATCTCCAAAACCTGATGTAGTAACAATACTACATTGCTATCCCCAAACCCATGTAGTAACAATACCCTATTTACAGGCACTGATTTTGTGATCTCCAAAACTTGATGAAGTAACAATACTACATTTCTATCCCCAAACCCATGTAGTAACAATACCCTATCTCCAGGCACTGATTTTGTGATCTGCAAAACCTGATGTAGTAACAATACTACATTGCTATCCCCAAACTGATGTAGTAACATTACCCTATTTCCAGGCACTGATTTTATGATCTGCAAAACCTGTTGTAGTAATAATACTACATTGCTCCCCAGACCGATGTGGTAACATTACCCTATTTCCAGGTGACAGTGTAAAACCGATTTTGTTATCTCCAAAACCTGATGTAGTAACATTACTACATTGCTATCCCCAAACTCATGTAGTAACATTACCCTATTTCCAGGCAATGATTTTGTGATCTGTAAAACCTGATGTAGTAATAATACTACACTGCTATCCCCAAATTCATGTAGTGACATTACCTTATTTCCAGGCAACAGTGTAACACTGATTTTTGTAATCTTCAAACCCTGATGTAGTAACAATACTATATTACTAATCACCAAACCACATAGTAATATTACTCTATTTCCATGTTACAGTGTAACACCCTGATTTTGCAATCTCCAAAACCTGATGTAGTAACAATACTACATTGGTAATCATCAAACCCATGCAGTAACATTGCCCTATTTCCAAGATAACAATGTAACACTGATTTTGTAATCTCCAAACCTGATGTAGTAATAATACTACATGGCCTCAAATCCATGTGAACCCACAATATTTCACTTGAGGAAAAAATGGGTAATTCCTCCTTTGAAGAGTCACTTTCCAGAAAAAATTCCAGTGTATTAAATCAAATTTAACCATATTAATATTGGCTTTTGCACTCATGTTTTGGTACTGATGCCAGTAATAAACAACAAAATGATAATACCTATTTCCTCCTCTATAAATCATACATCTAAAATCAATGTTTCTGAGGCTTGTATTTTCAAATGTAGGTCAAGCCCTATAGCCCATTGGAGCCTGGCCTGGGATTTTCAGCCGAACTAGAATTTTGTTTTTCCTTTTACCTCAAGATAATTTCTTTTCTTCAACTAATATAATGGATATAGTTGGTTTGTTTCGACAAATCAGAGCATTAATGTTTTTGGAAGCTATTTGGGGTCAGGAATTTATTTTCTTAAAAAAGTTCCCGACCACTCTTCCCTCCTCCCCCCCCCCCCTTCCCCCATAAGGAAAATGAAATGTTCGGTCCTTTAATGACATGACAAAAGAAGTAGGTTTCAATGATGTTTTGTTTATATCTAAAACGATATTGCTCTTTTCCCCGTCCTCAAGTGATTACTTTCAAAAACTCCCACAAACTAACCATAAAAATAAATTTTCTAACGCACGTTTATACAGAAGTGTATTTGATATTGCTCACATAATTACAGATTTCTCATTTTGTATACGGGAGTCGAAAGCTAATTTAGTGCACTGTCATACAATTGTTGCTATGTGAAATAAATTATTATTATTATTATTATTTATGTTGGTAGAAGTTGTGTTTTTGCTGCTGCTGTTATTTATTTATTATATTGATATTGTTTTATTGTGGCGGTGCTGATAGTTGTGGTGATATTAATGTATTATAAACCCCAGCTAATATGTGCCATTTGGAGACATTTAGGAGTATTTTTTACAACTATTCTTTTCAAAGACTTGTTACATTTAATATCTCTCAGCTTAATCTCAGCAGGATATGGTACCACACTGAGAGCAGCAACCAGACGGACAGACTCCTTCTGTGGTACCCGACTGAGAGCAGCAACCAGACGGACAGACTCCTTCTGTGGTACCACACCGAGAGCAGCAACCAGATGGACAGACTCCTTCTGTGGTACCACACTGAGAGCAGCTACCAGACGGACAGACTCCTTCTGTGGTACTACACTGAGAGCAGCAACCAGACGCACAGACTCCTTCTGTGGTACTACACTGAGAGCAGCAACCAGACGGACAGACTCCTTCTGTGGTACTACACTGAGAGCAGCAACCAGATGGACAGACTCCTTCTGTGGTACCACACTGAGAGCAGCAACCAGATGGACAGACTCATTCTGTGGTACCACACTGAGAGCAGCAACCAGACGGACAGACTCCTTCTGTGGTACCACACTGAGAGCAGCAACCAGACGGACAGACTCCTTCTGTGAGCTATTAGGTGCTGACTTTGATATTTAATCACTTGCGCGTGAAAAGTTGGTCACTGTGATATTGAGGCTTCACGGGCCTTTCACCACAGGTTTCACTTTTCAATCTCATAACTGTAAACAGCTTCAAACCCAGATACGGGTTACTGACCCAAGGATATGGTTTCTTCTTTTAGCAGTGAAAACCCATTCTTTCTTCCAAATTTTTATATGACTATGCCAGATGATAAAACACACAGAGGTTTCTACTGATCGCATACTTATATGGTTCGCACATGAATTATTTGTGTTTTAAAGGTTAATATTGTGTGTGTGTGTGTGAATAAGTAAACTGTATTGATTTCTTTCAATACCAAATTGTTTACATAGAGCAATTTGCCATAATATAATCAACAGAAGCATATATTTAACAGGGCTAGGTGTTAACCTTTTTATGCCTCTAACAATTTGTTGCTATTTATAGTTCTAAATGGTCTAACATGGTAAGTAGTGCCACTAAGAGTTTAATACACTGAACAAGTTTCATGATCGTACATACAACAGTGTCAAAGAAACAGCAAAAATGCTTTTTGCGATATAACTTTCAATTTCATAAAATTCCTTAACGCCAAAGGAAAAAAAAGTCCTATATAGGTAATCGCTAAATTTCCCCCGCGGGATATTTAATCACTTGCGCATGAAAAGTAGGTCACTGTGATCTACCTTTGCAGGTAGTGATAAATATAAATCATTCTGAGTGTAGCATCATTGTTTCAGGTCTACCCCCTCGAATTGATGCAGACGTAAAAATAGTAAACAACATTTTGATAGACCTCTGTGAGAATCTAAACCTGTATTATGTGCCTCAGTACTACTCCTTTTTCATAGTGAGAATCTAAACTTGTATTATGTGCCTCAGTACTACTCCTTTTTCATAGGAAACACCTAAACTTGTATTATGTGCCTCAGTACTACTCCTTTTTCATAGTGAGAATCTAAACCTGTATTATGTGCCTCAGTACTACTCCTTTTTCATAGAAAACACGAACAAAGTGAATCCAGAATTATATAGTAAAGACAGTATCCACCTGAGCCGAAAGGGAACTGCCCAATTACTTCGAAATATTAACAAATATTCCAGGATTTTCAAGAAAGTGACTGAAGACTATTGCCAGTACTGTGGTGAGACTGGCCACATTACTGAGGTGTGTCGGCATGCGTAGCCAATCTCATGCAATGCATGTGGAGCACTCGGACACAAGCAAAAACTCTGTCCCTTGGAGACAGTGCCACCAGATTAGGTGAGTGGCAAAGAGGAGAATGCCACCTCATGTTTGTATGGAGCAAACAACAATAAACTGAGCTTAATAAACACTGCATATGGCAAAATCCCAAATGCAAACAAATACTATGTACTCTCTGAACTGTGTAAAGCATGTAATAATTTTAAATGTGTATGTACTTTCAAATCTAACACAAGATTATTGTATAATAGTAACATTGAAAAGCCATCAAATATTAACCATGGCAAACCAAATTCATACAGTAAAGAGGTTTTGGAACCGGCCAGCAAAGATACTGTTACTAGTCTACTTGATTGTACTTATGAAATATGTAACTCCCTTGAGGCCTCTTGCTCACACAAGAATCCTAATGTAAATGCTTATGGTACAAACAATAATGAAAACATAGACTGTACTACAAACAATACCAAGTTAAATGTCTGCATAGACCACATTGTACATACTGAAATCAATCCCAGCACATGTGGTAAAAATGATAGTGAGCAAACTTGTACAACTCTTGGACTTGTAAAAAAGGGTTTAAGAATTGCAAACCTCAATGTCAGGCATATCTTGCCTAAACTTGATGAGATTAGGCTACTACTAAACCAAAAGAGATCTGTACATATTCTTGGTCTTTGTGAAACATTTTTAAACAGAAACAATGATGATATATTACTCAATATTAAAGGGTATTAGTTTGAAAGAAAAGATAGGGATTACAAACAGGGAGGGGGGATACTTCTTTATATTGCAGATTCCATTAAATATAAAACGAGACATGATCTTGAAACCAACACAATCGAAAGTATATGGATAGAAGTAAACTTGATGCAAACAAAGCCTATTCTGATATGCTCTGCTTATAGGCCCCCTAATTCTAAAGTAGAGTGGATTGACAAGTTTGAAAATCAAGTACAAAATGCTGTTGGTGTACATGATTATGAAACAATAATATGTAGTGATTTTAATATAGACTTCCTAAAAAAACCCTCCTTAAACGTGGCTAGACTGTTTCACTTGGGTCATTAGCAGTCCGACTAGAATCACGAGAAACAGTTCAACATTAATTGACCATATTTACATAAATAAAGTAGAAAATGTAAGTGAAATTTGTGTACCTGTGTTTGCAATCAGTGACCATTATCCTGTATGTATCGCTAGACATGTGCCTAAACTTACCATTAACCAACATCGTAAGATAAAATACAGAGATTTTCGCAACTTTCATGAAAAAAACTTCCTTAATGACCTGTATTTGATGCCTTTTAATGATACCACTAATATTCCAAATGTCAATACTGCCTGGGAAGCTTGGTATAAACTTTTTATCCATGTATTGGACAGACATGCTCCTTGTAAAACGAAACGTGTTAAACATGAGCATCAACTTAAATGGATGACCAATGAGATAGAAGAAGCAAGACACAAAAGAGATAAGTTTCATAGAATCAAAGACTGGGATAACTATAAAGAATGGCGAAACATCACAAGCAGCCTTATACATAAAGCTAAGAAAAATTATTATAATCAAGCTATTGGGAGTGCTACAAATACAAGCAGATTATGGCATTATCTAAAAGATCTTAGTCCCTCCTCACAAAGTATTACACCTACCTAATTAGACCACAATGGAGACTCAGCTACAAGTGTACATGAAATTGCGCACATCTTCAACCACTACTTTACAAATGTAGCAAATAATTATGTCAGAGAGAACACCGAGACCATTGATAATGAAAAGCTTCGCAATTATGTAAATGCCAAAGTTCCAACTGATCCTCCACTTGAATTTTCTATAGTTAATGTAAGTGACTATGATGTATACTGTACCCTTGTGCAGCTAAATGTCAAAAAATCTACTGGCCTCAATGAAATAGGCCCAATGGCCCTAAAATTTGCTGCACCTGTTATATCTCAATCTATAGCTAACCTCATTAACAAGAGTATCCAGTCTGGTGTTTTCCCAGATAAATTTAAAGAAGCAAAAGTAACCCCAATATATAAGAAAGGCTCTAAGTTGGACAACAGGAAACTACAGACCTATTTCCATTCTACCTACATTATCAAAAATCTTTGAGAAACTGATTGCTAAGCAAGTATACCATTACTTCAGAACATTCTCACTCTTTCACAAAGAACAATCAGGTTTTCGAAAGCATCATTCATGTCAAACAGCTTTAACAAAACTCAAACTGTTGGCTGCAGGAAATCAATAAGGGGAGTCTAACAGGTGTATTATTCCTAGACTTCAGGAAGGCTTTTGATTTAGTAAATCATGATGTTCTTTTATCTAAGCTAAAATGCTATAAATTTGATACTAATGCCTTAAACTAGTTTTCATCCTACCTATGCAACAGAACACAAAGAACCGCTATTGGTAATGTTCAGTCCATCTCCATGGAAATTAAACATGGTGTCCCCCAGGGGTCTACTTTAGGCCCACTGCTTTTTCTTATTTTCATGTGGACAAAGCAGTCAAATATAGACTTATTTGCAGATGATGCTACTGTAACTGCTTCAGGAAATGATATAGTTACTGTTGAAGCACTACCAGATACTGATTTAAGAAACACTGAGAAGTGGTCAAATCAAAATAAAATGGTTATAAATGAAACAAAAACAAAATGTATGGTAATAGCCGCATCAATGAAACATTCAACTTCTGACAATCTGCTAAATCTGACAATAAATGGGCAACTCATTGAAAATGTTAAAGAAGAAATACTCCTAGGAGTGATAGTTGAAAATGATTTAAAGTGGGACAAGCATATTGTATATGTCTGTAGGTCTCTATCAAGTAAAATAACTTTACTAGGTAAAATTAAGAAGTACCTACACATACAAACTAGAATAATGTACTATAATGCCTACATTCTGCCAATTATTATATGGGGAAACTGCCCCAAAGCCAATTAGAAAGAATTAACAAGATACAAAAGAGAGTAGCCCGCCTAATACTGGATGCTCCTTTTGACACACCATCTAAAACCCTTTTCCATGAACTAAAATGGCTTCAAATAAATGACAGAATTAACTTTCAATAGGCAGTACTTGTCTACAAATGTATAAATTGGAAAATGCCTGAATACATGAGAGAAATTTTTGATGAAATCCAAGGACCATATGCCTTACGGTCGACCATGTATGGCCATGTGAAACTCCTCAAACCCAAGACTGAACAATTTCGATATAGTCTTAAATATTCTGGAGCAAAGATATGGAACTCCTTGCCCACATCTGTTAGATCAGCCACTTCTGTTGAAAGTTTGAAAGAAAAATGTGTAAAATATTTGAAACATGATTTTTAATTGACCTTTACATGTCAGTATACCTTGTAACATCTCCTGTCTCTACTCCTCTACTCCAACTGTCTTGTCTCTGTGCATGGTAATCTGTGTTTTTAGTTTTAGAATAGCTGAGGGCCTCAAGGGAGACTAGATACATCTGTAATCTAATTGAGCTACCCTCGTTAAATAAAGAATTATTATTATTATATTATTATTAATATTCCTCAAGATGACACACACGCATATATGTAAACACATGTTAAAACCAACACACACACACAACTGCTTCCACTTGACTCAGCCCCAGACTCCAGACCCTACTCTAGACTCCACTCCAATACTGCACTCCGTATTTTACACTATACCTGTTAACGCGTGTCATTTTAAAAATATGCGCATAAAACCACTCACATGTAACCCGAAGACAGGAAATTGCAGTATTAAAGTAAAACACTAAATAAATTTAGTAAGAAATATTGGTAGCGGTAAACAGACAACTCAGAACATGCTTGCAACATGCGACCCAGGACTTGTGTCGTGTACCAAGGTGCTTATTCGTCACGAGCGAGTGAGCGATTGAGTGATCGATCGCGGTGCATGATTTCTGGGCTTCACGAGTACTAACAGCGATTCCCCGCCAAACTAAGAAAAGCTTCTGGCATTCCTACTCTGGTTCTTTTGACGGACAACACACCGAGCAGTACGATTCTTGAATATACGTAAAAGACAAGGGATTGAATATAATTCGAAAAAAATATACCCTTCGAGTCTGGTAAGGTATCATTTGTATTTTATTGCGATAAAATTATAAATGCGGGCGTGTGGGTGGTGTATTGTATTTGTGTCGGTTATATTCGGTATTGTATTTGTCTTGTATATTAAGTATGTGCTTTGTATTGTTTTAGGTTTATTTCGTACCATTTCATCTTGTAATAAATGCCATAAGTAGTAGCGAGTGTTATTATTTCAACCCGAAATAACACAAAGCTCACAAACATATATGGAAAATACAAACATAGAATTATTGCGGTACACCCCCACCCCCCATATAGACGTCATACCGATAATTCAAATCATACTACTGTGTCAATGTGCACTACATTTTATGTTCGACTCTGGGTTCATGTTTTTTTAGAGGAAGAAGGTTCCCTGAAGAAAAGAAAGACAATTTTCGGATATTGTGCTGTTGAAACAATGTACAGCCATCGAGTTCATTTAATGTTCATACAATATGTCCTTATTGTATGACTCTATCTTCAAAGAAATCAATTACCAGAGACCAATGAAAGCAAAGAAATAAAACAAACACCTCATAATCGAAACACTTCAAATACTGTCTTTTTATGAAGCGGTCGCAAAAAAACAAAATTATAACATTTGCCAGTCTGCAGCTATAATGAACATTTTACACGTCCAAATAGTTTATCACCATGACAACCTTTAGGTGATCATTTCTGACCTCAACCCAAGTAATTTAAAATTATTATTCGTTACAAAATGTCTCCATTTGAAGATGACTGCCATGGGGGCCATATTCTATTTTGCAGATACAACTGTAATTGAGACCGTTCACATGATGGCTTTGTTTACATATCTTGAACAGGAAAACGAAATTTGGGAATTAATACAACGTGATAGCCAATGTAAATATTTGGTTTTAATCATGTGGGGTTCTTATACAACGTAAGAAAAATTTACACTCGAAATGTATATTCACTACGGACTTTTTCATTTAAGTATTATTTCATAATGAACATATATTCTACATCAAAAGACATTGAATCTATTATAATAAGAATTAGGGACATTTCGCCCCACTTTAATTGACATTTCGCCCCACTTTACTGGACGTTTCGGACCATGACATTGTATGTTCTTACATCGTTTAATACATATAAATGTTTAAATTCAATTTAAATTTTTTTTATATTTAAAACATATGTGCTAATATTTTATTTCCTTTGCAATAAAGCTTCCATGACTTACTCAAAACCTTGCCTCAGCTTAAATATATTGATACCACATTGAGTGGATTCTTTAACTACGAAGATCAAACAAGCTACCTGGTTGTAATTAAGACCAAAGAACACTTGCTAGATAATCATCTTCGCTTAAAACGGCGTTCTTTTGAAATTATAATTAATTTTGAAACAAGTCTTTGAGAAAATGATTTTTTTTCTTCTCCCATTTATCGTCACGCTCAGGTGTATGGATCTAACGACTGCAAATGATTGATGAAGAGTATAGAAAAGAAAAGAGATAGTAAGACAAGTTATTCTCTATCATAAGGAGATAATAATAATAATAATAATAATAATAATAATAATATAAGAATAAGAATAGGCTTATACTTTGACTATTCGATTTACGGACCCATTTCAATTTGTTTGATTTACATTCAACCTGTCATTATATCTGACAATATTTTCCCATTTTTCTTCATTTTTGTAATAAGACTGATCAGAAAATAAATCTATCGTTTACAGTGATCATTATTTTCTATACTGCGATACTTTTATTTTCGCAGTTACGAAAACTGAACTTTATGATGAAGGGTAATCATAATTGTTGGGAATGGAGAGGTCATTGTAGATAGCTAAGACATGTAGAAATGTCCACTGAATGTGGGGCGAAATGTCTTGGGCCGAAACGTCCACTGAAGTGGGGCGGAATGTCTTGGGCCGAAACGAAAACGTCCAGGTACGTCCATGAAGTGGGGCGAAATGTCTTAGGCCCAAACGTCCATGGGGCGAAACGTCCAGGTACCTTATAATAAAGTGTGTATCCATTCACCAGTGTCTATTTTTAAATTTATCTCTCCATATTTTAAAATTTCTCTCCCTCAGTCTGTCTGTCTCTCTGTCTATGGAGTCGTGTATTTATACGGTAAAGAACAAGCAAGCAGTAATGTGATTGCACAAACTGCATACAGAATTAACGGAAATATTTTTTTCATTTTTAAATTTATTTTTTTTACATTTCAAAAACACGGAGACGCTATAAACTAATCATATCCATACCTTGGCCCAACCGACACGTTCCGGTCATATGCCACGTGACTTTTTAGTCCGTACCACGAACCATGGATGCCTCTTCCAGAAATAAGTAAACTTACACACGCTCGGAAAAACGGTAATTATGAACTAATGTATATGAGTGCCAAACTTTTTTTCACGCTGATTAAATGAAGTACATATAGTTCAACACTTTATAGTTTATTTGAATAGATTATCACATTATAACGAACGCGTTAAAATTCACGTTAAGTGCACGAAAAGTGCGTTGCTCGAGGCTAATGGTGTCTTCCAGAACTTTCAGTTGCGAGTATACTTTTCACCGGTACCTGGACGTTTCGCCCCATGGACGTTTCGGCTCCCGACATTTCGCCCCACTTCAGTGGAAGTTACGGCCAATGGCAGTGGATATTTCGCCCCACCTGGTACCTGGACTTTTCTAGGGAAACTAGATACACTAAATTGTTATAAGAAAGGGACACTAGATATACTAAATTATTATACCCAGGATATTTCGCCCCACTTCAATGGAAATTTAGGACATATATAGAAATTCATCACCATTACACCATTGTCCCCACTTTACTGGGCGTTTTGGACCATTCAGATATCATTTCTTAATTCCCACTCGCCAAAGTTTTTTTAATAGAAATTCAGCAAGTGTTATTTGGGCTTAATTACAGCCAGGTAGCTTGTTTGATCTTCATAGTTAAAGAATCCACTCAATGTGGTATCAATGTATTTAAGCTGCAGCCAAGGTTTTGAGTAAGTCATGGAAGCTTTTATGCAAAGGAAATTAAATATTAGAACAGATGTTCTGGCATTTACTTATAACAGTATGAATTACATATAATTAAACCAATGTTTCATCTTGTTATATCAAAAGACTAATATTGATAATGAGCTTTTTTATTGTCAACGGTAAATGAGCATTGTTGTTTATTAATCTACAAACATCAGGCGGATTGCATTGAGCGTTAGGCTAATAATTATGATTCTTCAAGTGGATTGTCTGACATGACATGGTATAGAAGCTCGTGCATGTGTTTGCATGGAAATTTAGCAGAGGCTCGATAAATTGCGGTCTTTCCTATTCTTGGTAGTAGTTATAATGTCAAGTAAATCAATAGATCGAACAATGCCTTCATGCATTTACTGCAGAAAACCAGTTACCTATTGTCATCAAGCCATAGATTGCGAGTGGGGCGAAATGTCCATTGAAGTATGGCAAAATGTGTTAGGCTGAAAAGTCCATGGGGCGAAATGTCCCTAATTCCTTTTTACCTCTTTCTAGGACCTAAATTTTGATTACAAGTTTTCTGGATAGAAATCCATTGGACTGTAAGTTTTGGGGGAAAAAATGTGGCGGCCACTGTGGCCCAGGATTTTAATTTTAAAATTGTACCGAAAGCTCTGTTGTCCTAGCTTCCTATTTCCTTGAAGGGTACAAGGCATGCAAGTATTTGAATACCGTATATACTCGATTATAAGTCGACTCGACTATAAGTCGACACCCCCTTTTTAGGGCTGCAAAAAGTCAATTTCTCTTTGACCCTCCTATAAGTCGGGGTGTATTTTGCAAGTCAGATTCGTCTGAAGGGGTGACTTCTTAGTGAGTCAGAAATGCACTTTGGAAATATAAACAAGCCAAACTGGATAGATAGATAAGAAAAATAAAGACAAAACCAGTGTAAAATATCTTTGTGTAATAAAGTCCATTGAAATCGATAATGCTTGACATTTTAAATCCATTTATATGATAAATCCACGAGTTCAATTATAGGTCACATACCGGTATAAATCAAGTAGTTCAGAGTGATCTGATTCACAATATACCGTAATATGTTAATTCCACACGTCGAACAAATAAAAAATGAAAGTGAAGTCCACTTTTTTGTGATTCACGGTATCCTATAAATGTCCCTATCTAATGTCATCTGGTACAAAGTCCAAGAATTAATCCTCATTGTCTGATAAAATTCTGAAATCCTACATCGTTGTCTAGTCATTGTAAATCGTCGTCGTCTAGTAATCGTAAATCTTGTCAGACTCCGATTCCTCGGCTTTACTGTCATATGTGGGTGCTTATGCAAAGACTGAACTTGGACTCTGTAACACTTTGATCATAAAGTCAGAAATCTATTAAAGGATGCAGCTGAACACGTGTCAATTGTGCGGGAAGATCACGGAGTTCAGATAAACACCATCTGTTACTTGGCACTGAACAAGTATCAAACTTGCGGCTAGATCAAATGGTTGTAACGTGGGAAAACAAAGAGTGTGGTGCCTTTACAAGCTAAGGGATTAAGGTCAAAGTATATGCATAGGAAGTTGTAGAACTCTACTTGGCACTGAACAAGTATTAGATTTGTGGCTCAATCAAAAGGATTGTCAACTTGAAAACAAAGCTAGTGTCTTTACACGCCAAAGACTTATCAGTCCACGTGCACTGGCTGATAACTTGGGATATATCACTTGGGAATTAAATCTGACTTGTGGAAAAGGAAAATACAAATTAAATCAAAACTTTTATTGCATCAAGCACAGTCTTTATACAGCAAAACACAAATATTAATACAAATACAGGTTGTTTGGACTGGCACGAAAATGGAAGCAATATACTTACTAGTAAACACCCACGGTAAACATTGACGGACACTTCATTTTGCGGTAGGTAGTATTTAATTTACCAGTAATATTTTCAAATTATTAAAATAAAAAAAACTGTAGATACAAGCATTGTGTAATGAATACCGTCATGAAACGGATAAACACAGTGCATACCATATATGCATTACTGCATAGGAATAGTGGCATGAAAATGTAAAAATATATGAATTGACAGTATTTTTATGTACTGCAAACATCTAGAGTTTCCAACATTACCCCAAAATTTATGATTTTTTAAAAAATGTATCGTTTATAAGACGACCACTTCTCTGCATGAATCAAATTTTAATTAAAAAACGTTGACTTATAGGCGAGTATATAAGGTATATACCCAGTGAACACAAATCTGAGACTAAAATCTGAAGGGAGGGGGGGATTTGAAACTTCTGACCTAGCCCACTAAATATCACCCGTTCCCTGTTGCTATACAAATTTCTAGTCCACTGTAAGATCATAAGGTGAAGTTGTTGCAGGGACCAGAGTTCATTCATGATCCAGTCAGATTCCTCTATTATATTTAAATTGGGAGATTTTTAGGAATAATTATAGCAGCCTCAGTACAGAATGTCACATGTCACGTGCAAGTTCCTCCAATAGAAACATTTCATGCAACATTTAATTTTGAATCTATGCCTGTGGACATCGTAGAAATCACTCCAAACCACCAGTATACGAATACAGGTTTGGGAGCTGATTTATCAGACTATTCTGGTAGCTCCTGGGTTCCAGGTACAAATTTATCAGTCTTTGCACGGTAATCAATGATTAAACACGAGTTCAACAAAGAAATAACACAGGTTCAGGAGGCTCATGATTTGGGTATCATCTAAAATTACAAATCACATTGCAAACTGTAAACAAGGCTAACTGGAACTGAGGAATTATTTACAGAACATTGACATATCGGATGAAGAGACATTATTAGTAAATCACACATAGAATTTCGTAGTTCTGTATGGTATACTGTGTATAAAAAAGATGCTATTTAAAAAAAAAAATATGCAACGAAGAGCAACAAGAATGCCGAAAAGATCATAAATTACTATTGAAGCTACGTGTAGGTTTTGGTTTGGTTTGGTGTTTTATGACACCTCAATGCTGTTTTAAGGTTATTTTGTGCTGAGGCAAATAGAGCAAAATGCCTGGCCAGAGGTAGCCAATCTGGGCTGATCTGATGGTGGGTATCGAACATGCACCATTCTCATCATGAGTCAGGTACTTTAACCACGAGGTTTACAGGTTTACCAGCATTTGAGTATAGATGAAGCTGTTTTTTATATATATAAAATTCAGGTTTATAGGATTGTTACAAATTTATACAAAGTGAATTGTGATACATTTGTTTCAAAATCAATTACCAATAGAACAAGAGACCACTCAGAAAAACTTTTATAAAACGACTTATAATCTGGATATTAGAAAGCACAGTTTCTGTGTACAAGATATATATATGATTGGAATAATCACCCCATATGAAGTGGTATGTTCATCAACACTTAACAGATTTAAGAATCAATTGAGCTTCAGGAGAAAGATGTAATGAATAAATTTATATCAGACATCAGTAAGTATAGTTTTGAGCTTTATACAGCTCTCTTTATAACACGTTAGTTTGGGTCCATAACTGCTGACCAAATATTGTATTGAGCTGCTAAATAATGAGAACTGTGTTATTAACTGAACTGAGGTATAGCGAGAACTGCATATGAATCACAGTATAGCAGAAATTATCAAATTTTTTCAAATACATATTTTTAAAAAATAATAAAAAATAATACTAAGGTTAATGTTTTCTTTCAACCCATATTGTCATTTTGGTGAACCAATTCAAATCCAGTTGTTAAACTTTGGTCATGGGGTCCATAGTGATATCTGCATTTTTATCCAGAATCACATTCAGGGCTGAGCAAATCCCATAGCCCAGCGTCCCAGACTATTAATTTTCGAAGTTGGGCAAATAAATTTTCCAAGTCGCTAGTCCGGGACAAGTGCTTTTTTCCTTTTTTTTAAAAACAAAAATTGGGCAAGTAGTTATTTTTGTGCCATAATCACTTTATCTAGCTTTATCTGGCCATTCAAGCCATCGGGGTATACTGAATGCTTGATTCTACCGGTCTACATGTATTTATTTACATCCTTTATCACACCTGCCAGGTGTCATTGATAACTGTTGCATGACATGCGCATGTTCTATTACCGCTTTAAAGCATA
The DNA here is from genome assembly GCA_029931535.1 of Margaritifera margaritifera. NCBI lineage: Eukaryota > Metazoa > Mollusca > Bivalvia > Unionida > Margaritiferidae > Margaritifera > Margaritifera margaritifera. Next base: position 81,998 of record JAQPZY010000400.1, on the reverse strand, counting down.
TTGGGCTAAGTGATCAAATTATTGGCCAATTACAACACATGAAAAAAACCCAAAGCCGTTATGATTAATTAGCAGTGTAGACCTGCCAACCCTTATTTTGTCGTAAGTCTTACGAAAATGACGCAAAAATGAATATGATCGTTTTCGTCTATTCCGAATATTTTTGTCATGGTTCGGTCCGGATCCGGATTTTCATATTGGACTCTCTGTTCGGATCTGGGGTTTCATCTTAGACTGAGTGGATTTTGTTAGGGAACCAGGCTAACTATTAAGTGGTACCTCAGACACTTTATGGGGCGCTCTAGAGATAATACATGCTTCTGAGAGAGTGACAGGTGTAAGATGAAGTATTTTGCATTTGCAACATGGACAATGGAGAGAATGTTGGCATACCTCTATGTTACTTTCATGTACTGTGGCTGAAATTTCTTTACATATTCTACTTGCGGAAACTGGAAAGTACTCGAAAAATCAGTCTGAATTAGTCAAAAGTGCACTATTTTCAGCAGTTATTAAAATAGGGAAACGAATTTTGCCAGAGCATACAATACCAGCCTCTGAAAGTACTATGAATGAATTAAAAAATATCTAAAAAGTAAAAAAAGTTATCGGCTCTTTTTAAAAAAATTTACCTTTGAAGTCCAGGAAGTGAAAATGACCAAGCGGAGTTGGCAGCTTTTAGAGGTGCACATCTTAAGTAAGACCAAGCTGTATACTCTATAACCCAAATTTCACCCATCAATCATACACCAAAATAAAGGGAATTCAAAGTTCTTTTAACAATACCTAAGATATACAAGGTCTTTTTTAAATAGCCAGGACAGCCAGTGAGGAAAACCTGGGTAATTCTTTTTCATTAAAAATCTAACCCTATGCAAAGTACGAAACTGGAGAGCGCCACCTTAAAATAAATATGAAAATTTGTGCAATTGCTTTTCTATTACTCATATAATTATGTATGCATTTCTCAACAAAATGGTATATTAACATTGATGTTATGCATACAAATAAGCTAATTATGCCTATTTTTCTCTTGATTACACAATATGCCTTGTGGCAGTATTTTGTGTGCAATGACCTCAATTATGGGGAAATTAGAAGTCTTTGAACATAGGAGTAAAGTCAACTTAAATTTAACTGTTCTATTAAGTCAAAGAAAAATGTAGCAAAAATGTTTCTTTTCATTCGCTTGTAATAAAATTCTGGAAAATAATGATAAAGTAGATTCGCTTTCTTCCATATACTAGTGTTAGAAGAATTAGCAAACTTTGTACCCTTTGACCTTTGACCTCTGTGAACCTGAACTCTTCCATCCCTGTTCAGTCTGTAAATAAATTAGTGACATCTCATGAATAATTGTGGCAAGTTTCATGGTCCTGTCTTTTACCAAAACATTGGTTGCTATTGTTGAGAAAATGCAGGGTATAGTTTTAAAATAGCCCACTTTTCATCATGGGGGGGGGGGGGGGGGCTGGGCTTGTGTGGGACTTTGCTACAAATGAAATGAATACTGTTCTGTGGGGAAATGCATGAGAATTATTCAAAAGGACTGTTTAGATGCTTGTGGCTTAAATGTTTCAGCTATAGAACCAAAATTAAATCATATAATAATAATGCACATGTTGTCTTTATGGGGGCGCTCTAGAGATAATACATGCTTCTGAGAGAGTGACAGGTGTAAGATGAAGTATTTTGCATTTGCACATGCACAATGGAGAGAATGTTGGCATACCTCTATGTTACTTTCATGTACTGTGGCTGAAATTTCTTTACATATTGTACTTGCGGAAACTGGACATGATCTAAGCACACAGCAGACAAAATGTCCGCTCCAAAGTACTCGAAAAATCAGTCTGAATTAGTCAAAAGTGCACTATTTTCAGCAGTTATTAAAATAGGGAAACGAATTTTGCCAGAGCAGACAATACCAGCCTCTGAAAGTACTATGAATAAATTACAAAATATCTAAAAAGTAAAAAAAGTTATCGGCTCTTTTTTTATTATTTACCTTTGAAGACCAGGAAGTGAAAATGACCAAGTGGAGCTAGCAGTTTTTTAAGAGGTGCACATCTTAAGTAAGACCAAGCTGTATACTCTATAACCCAAATTTCACCCATCAATCATACACCAAAATAAAGGGAATTCAAAGTTCTTTTAACAATACCTAAGATATACAAGGTCTTTTTTAAATAGCCAGGACAGCCAGTGAGGAAAACCTGGGTAATTCTTTTTCTTAAAAAATCTAACCCTATGCAAAGTACAAAACTGGAGAGCTAAAGGACTCACGGTACTAATTATATGGAACAACTGTGAACCAGTCTAGAAATGGGTGAAGATTTATAGAGTATATACGGGTTTGGTGGTCCATAATTGATTAATAATAAAAAGTAAAATTTTAGTAAAAAATTATTTAGAGAGCTTACCCTATCTGTACCTAAAAAAAATGGAGACAAGATTCTATTGATGCAATTTTAGTATTTTTATATACTTGACTTGGGAACAGTCAATAACAACAGTAGCACCGGATTCATTAGGTGCAGAATGGATAACACATGTTTCATGTACATGAAGATCCAAAATATGGCGCAGCTCATGTGGTTCTCTTAACACAGAAGCTTGCCTCAATGATTGATCTGTACTGATAAATATAGGTTTGATCATGAGCATTTAGAAATTTAAAGTTAAAGAAATTATAATATCATGATGTTTCCACAGGTTTACTATGGGAGTTGAATTTGTACTACGAGTCCTATAGGGGCACTACACCATACCAAGAACCTGTTGTTTCCATGGTTACCACATGCATCCAGTTTATTGTTTTGGTGGTTTTTGGTTATCAGAATCACAGTGGAGTATTGTTTTCATAATTTGCATATGATTTTAGAGAAAATTTCTGTAAATAGCAGTGCTGGAAAGGGTTATGTGCACATTTTTAGGGGTGGTAGGTGGCTCAGGTTATGGAATAAAGAGAATAGTATGGCCAGATGGCAGAATTTCATATGTTGGTGTCCACATATTGGCTTATATGGCTAAATACCATTTAACCTATGCAACTATTCCCACAAAGGGGTGGGGGGAGAGATTTTAAGCATAATCCACATGTCAAAATAGTTTATGTATCAATACTAAGCATTTACATTTAGAAACACATTCAATAAATCAAAGCCGGGAGCATTGTAAAAATCAAGGACTGTAACTGCACATGCCACATTGCATCGGCCTGTAAAAATGTGCTATAATGAAGGTTGATTATGGTAATAGTGTTGATATTTTTCTTTTATATTTGTAGCCATAGCACACAGCAATTTGCCTTTATCATAATTAGTTTGCTCTTGATATTTCTCGTACAGTTTGTAAAGAAATGCCCTTTTCTCAGATCTTTTCTTTTCTTATATACTTTACTTGATTTGTACATTTTATCTCTGAGATATACATCTTGTTTGGTTTTCAGATGTTGTGCCTTGGAACTACAGCTGAAACTGGACAACCGATAGATTTACATAGCTTCTCCAGAGATTCTCCAGGTCCATGGTTACAGTTATGAACAGCACTATGAGCCCTACCATGGAAGTTTCTCTTGAAGGTTACATTTTTAGGTAAGCTATGTTTAATCCTTCGATTGACTGATTCCACGTTCTCGGTGTTCTTGTTCAGTTTTGTTTTTAGCTCTGTAGATTTATCTAACCAATACTCCATACGCATGCATAATGTAGACCCTTCAGTCTCACCGGATATTTTCAGCTTGAAATGACTTGGCAAGAATGTGCTTCTATACACCCAGTTGGAACCATCTATCCAGCACACATTAGACTGCTTAAGACTGACCATACATAAAAGTATAGGCCTTAAACCTTCATTTCCAACAGAAGTCTGTGAAAATCCAATCTGTATGGAGCTATTTACACAGACTGCCTTTTGTCCTTTCTTGCTGGTTTTCTGTACCTCATCATAGAGATTAAACATTTTTAATGCATAACTGCATGTCGAACATATTGCTCTCTCCTGCCACACTACATGTAGATCTCTTTTTTCATCATGACTCAGATCCTAGGAGACAAAATCATTACACTGTGGGTGTTTGAACTGGTGTTCATGGATCACAGTATTCCACATCTGTGCATTTTTTCCTGTGTGCACTAAGTGATACATGTTTTCTTCTCCAGATTGGTTAATGTAAATAGAAGAAAACATGTTTCATGTCTAAAATGTGTGCTCAGATTTTGAAAGAAGAGCAATTTAGAAAAGGAAAATTGCTCTACACTTAGTATCAATGGTAGTATAGACTCATTTAACTGTAAATTCAAGTTTGCTGCTTGGTATGCCAAATTAAGCTATATTACATGTACCTCCCCTTTGACTGTAACTGAGTAATTACAAGATTTTCTTTATTTCCCTGTTTCCCTATAATTTATGCATTTTAATAAGCTTTATCTTGATAAGAAATTTAACACTACTTGTAGTAGAAAGTTGGCACAATATCGATTTGGGGGCTTTTTCTTAACTTTTTATGTTTTGTGGCTAAAAGTAGGTATAGATTTATGTATCGGAGAACTTTAACATGTAATTGAATCCTATTGCTTAAATTTACTGAGTATCTTATGCAGTCATAAATTATATCATTGTATCAATATTGTATTGAAACATTATTTTTCTTGACATCGCAAAGTTTTCCATAGATTTCTCCACCTCCTACTTACTTCTTGGCTTGGGCCGCATCAATTTACACACTGGCCTGCTGTCTCCAACATCAGTTTCACCATCATAGGAACTTTGAATAGATTTTTCCAATTGTTCTCTTGTTGCCCTTGTGTAACAGACCTTGAGTGGCTTTGTTTTTCTGGTTGATGTACATTTCTTTCCCTTGTTGTGGAGAACATTACCAGGTTTGAAGAAATTACTTTGTCTATTCTGTGTTTCCTTACTCTTTCCCATAGTGTTATAATAAAAAAAGTAGCACTGAAATATTTAATTTTTCAATAGAATAAAACTTATGGTACTTGTTTGGCTTTTTATACATTACTGTGCATATTTTGGGGTGATAAATCACTGGTGTTAATAGTTTAGATCATTTTGGAATGTCAGCATCACTGTTGTTTCATGAGTGTGTTTGCTTCCCTTAGTGCCAGAAAGACCGTGACCCCTTATCATTATCCTCTGTCATCTGGCACACTTATTAGTTGGATTTTGAAAGATGGGAATAGGGATACACTGTACTTTTTTTTTCTGTGTGAGTCAGAAAAAAAATGGTCATTTTGAATTGTATAAGCTATTAAAACTTGTCTTATAACCAGTGAGAGATGAAAATACAAGGTGTCATGTAATTTGATAACTAATTATGTAATACTTACTGATGTCTACATGTTTGAGTTTCTTTTGTGTAGCATGACATAGAAATATAACATGAAGATACATATACAGAAAACAATAAATTTAATAACAAGAATAAATCACTAATATGTACAATACTATACAGCAAAATGTTATGCGGATACAATTTAGCTATAGATAGTGGTATCTTTATTACAACCATGTTCCAACATCAATGAGTAAAATACATATCTTTGTAAAAAATTCAGATCTACTTATTGGACTCATGGTACTAATTATATGGAACAACTGTGAACCAGTCTAGAAATGGGTGAAGATTTAATAAAGTATATATGGGTTTGGTGATCCATAATTGGTTAATAATGACAAGTAAAATTTAAGTAACAAATTATTTTGAGAGCTTATCCTATCTGCACCTAAAAAAAATAGAGACAAGATTCTGTTGATGCAATTTTAGTATTTTTATAGACTTAGGAACAGTCAATAACAACAGTAGCACCGGATTCATTAGATGCAGAATGGATAACACATGTTTCATGTACATGTAGATCCAAAATATGGCACGACTCATGTGGTTTTCTTAACACAGAAGCTTGCATCAATGATGGGTTTATACTGATAAATACAGGTTTGATTATGAGCATTTAGAAATTTAAAGTTATTGAATTTTTAATATCATGATGTTTCTATAGGTTTACTATGGGAGTTGAATTAGTATCGTGAGTCCTATACCTGCCTATGTTCATGAAAAGCGCGTACCTGATCAAGATTTTGCTTTTTCGTTTTGTCATCCGGTCTTCTGAAAATGTCGTCTAAACGAGAATGCGTTGAAGGTGGAAAGGACAATCAGCCTCGTAAAAAGTTAAAGCAGTGGTCACAAAAATATAAAAAAAGATTACTCAGATAGTTAGTCATGCTTAGAAAAAAGCAAGAAAGGCAACCATTACATTTATTGCACATTATGTCGTGTTGACTTGAATATTGCCCATGGTGGGCGAGATGACTGTCGCTGCCATGTGAATTCCAAAAAGCGCACAGAATACGTTGCAATGAAGTCAACTTGTAAGCCGTTGACTTCTCTGGGATTTGGATCTGCAGAACCAGAAACTGAACTGGAGGTCATAAATGCTGAAGTTTATTTTACACACTTTTTGGTTGAGCATAATGTTGCACTTGCTGCATCAGACCATGCTTCTAAACTATTCAAACGCATGTTTCCGAAATCGTCAGTAGCAAATAGTTATCAGTGTGGTAGAACAAAAACTACTGCTATTGTATTACAACACTGCAAGTCAATTCAGGAAGACATTGTAAGCAATATTTCATCCCAGCCTTTCAGTATAGCAACTGATGGTAGCAATGATTCTGAGAAGTTGTACCCAGTTGTAGTTAGATATTTTGATCACACAGAGGGGGTTGTAACTGAAGCACTTTTGTCAGTTCCAACATGTGATGGAGCCTCTACTGGGGAAAATATTTTCACATTATTGAATGATGATCTGAAAAAGAGAAATGTAAGCTGGAATAACTGTATTGCATTTGAATCAGACAATGCTTCAGTAATGACAGGTTGCAATAAAGGTGTGTTTGGACATATAGCTAAAGTGAATCCCTCTGTGTACTTAATTGGATGTTCATGCCATTTGATACATTTAGTAGCTAAAAAGGGGGCTGATAAACTATCTATGAGTTTTGATGACTGCTTAGTGGATATATCATATTATTTGGATACAAGTGTGAATAGACAAATGGAACTGAAAAGTCCTCAGACGCTTTGTGGAAAAGAGCAGACACAAATATTGAAGCATTGTGTAACACAATGGTTGTCTCGTGGAGAAGGCATAAAGAGACTGCTGGAACAGTGGGAACCTTTACAAATGTATTTTGAGAGAGAAACCAAGAAACAAGAGGTTAGAGGCAAAAGGACTAAAGCCAAAAGCAGCAAGTCAGTGAAGGTATCTAGTACAAAGGATAAAGTTACTTGTGTGTCTAGTAACAAAGAAGGAAATAGAGACAGAGCAAGTACAACTTTGAGCTGTGATCAATCTAGAAGTCAGGCTAGTACGACCTCCAAGTCTATCTCAGCAGGAAAGACTGAGAAAACAAAACCCAAGAAAAGTTCCTTAGAGAAAGCTAAATCCCAGAAATTCATTGAAAAGGCTCAGACTGGATTTCAGACACCATCAGTTAGAAATGACAGGAGGGACCCTAAGAAAATCAGTTACAGATAGGAAAAGGCTAGGAGTCTGTGCATGGCTTTGTGGTCCTGGAGGGTGAAGCTTTATTGCTTATTCCAGGACCACATAATTACATTATTTACAAGCATAACCGAATCCTGCAGCAGGAAGAGCCTATGATCCACAAACTTGGAGAAAACCTGCTTGAATTATTCAAACAATTGCTGGTCAGATTTGTAAAGCCTACAGAAATTTCACAGGCCAAGGAACTTACTGATATTGATTATCATGACTGTAAGAAACAGAAGTCAGATGATACACTTACAGTAGGTTCAGAAACAAGAAAATACATGGCTGAAAGTAAGCTTTATGAAAGTAACCTCTGTGACGTCTATAAAGATGTAAGAAACTTTTACACAACTGTTTGTGATTACATTGTTAAGAGGTGAAGCACAGTGCAGTTGCTGATGTGACAAAAAGAATGATGATTGATTTCAGCAGTGTGATGTATTTCCCATCAAGATTTGTGTGTATGGAACCCAAGGAAACCAACTGGCAAGAAAACTTGGAAGCAGAGTTTTTGAATTACCAAGTAGATGAATTGAATCCCGAGATCTTAAACACTGAAAGAGTTGACAAGCAGTGGAATCTCATTAGTAAACTCAAGGATGCAAACGGCCAGCTGAAATACAAATTGTTGTCCAGCATCATGAAGAATGTGCTTATTGTTCCACATTCAAATGCAGGTTGTGAGAGGGTGTTCTCATTTGTTGCAAAAAACCACTCAAAATCCAGATCATCTATGTCAGTTGATACCTTGGAAGAAATACTAGTCATGAAAGTGAAGGTAGGAGAATGCTTCAATATGGAGTTTGACCAGAAGTTTCTCAGAAAGTGCAAATGCGCCATGTACCAGTCACAACAGTAGCTGTATAGTGTAAGTTTTTAGTTATAATACGGAAATAAACTGTAAAGGTTGTTAAGCCTGTACTTGTTGCCAGTACTTGATATTTTTTACACCTTACTGAAAATTGGTCCAACTTACTGAAAACTTTTGACTGACTTACTGAGAATGTCTCTTTAGGGTTGGCAGGTCAGTTTCCTTTATGAACTGGTTAAATGGCATTGATGATTTTCTTTCATTTTTATTTGATTATACAGAGGAATAACTTTAATGCCCAATATCGCATTTGAAGCGAAACAATTACGCTAATTAATGAACTGTTTCGGTTCATATTTAACCCTTTACCTCATGTAAGCGCTTTTGGACACCTCTACCTCATTCTCATGGAAGCATTAGTGGATGTTTCTACCCGATTTGCATGGAAGCGTGTTTGGACACCTCCACAACATTAGCTATTTTGAACTGGTAGTGCCACCTTCGGGGGGAAACCCCCTATTGGATACTACAAGCATTAGGTAAATGACCATTACGTCAGATTACCTGGTTGCTATTTAAGATCTAGTTGTAATCTGCTATTTAAAGTAACTTGGTTGGATTCTCCACTCTCCAAAATGGAGGTTGTGGATTTCGTTCAACACTTCCTTGAGTTTGCATGGTTAGAATTATGACTATGAAAGCTTCAGCAAGTCAGATATAGGATCCGATGTTGATGTAGGCAACACTGATTTATTTTATAATTTTTCAAGATTTTAAAGCATATATAAAATTCTACTGTGAAAAATAATTATACAACTATAAATATCAGATTTTACTCTTAAACCTATCTATAGATAATAGATGTGTACTAAAAAGGTAAAATGGTTAAAATTGAAGCTGAAATTTAGATATACTACACTGCTATAAATGTAGCAGGCAGGCCTATGCATATTGAGTCGTAGAGCTAACTGATGTTCTGTTTATAGCACTTGGCACTGTGTGGATTGAGCACATGTATATCAACTGCCTACACAAGAACAGGCACTGTGTGGATTGAGCACATGTATATCAACTGCCTACACAAGAACAGGCACTGTGTGGATTGAGCACATGTATATCAACTGCCTACACAAGAACAGGCACTGTGTGGTAAAGGGTTAAAAGATAAAATGTATGTTATGATCACTTTGGAAGTAGTTGTCAAGCAAGTTATATAGTTACTATGTGGATTAAGCGAGTTTGCTAAGTTATTTTCACAAGGAAATTAATAAGGAAGATTCGGAGAAGAAAAATTCATGTGAAAGTGGAGGGGTAAACGTAAGACTGTCGCTCAATGTGAGGTAACTGTTTCTCCAAACAATGAAAGAGACATAAGCCAGACTCCATGGCAACAAAAAAAGGTAAAATATGACACTACTAAGAGACTGAGAAATTTGTAGCCGCATTGGGTTGATAGTTATCCCTGGCTTGAATTCATTGACTTGGAAGGAAAAATGTTTTGCATTTATTGCAAACAATGTCCCAAACTGGCACTGGTTGGAAATTCAACCAGTGTATTTATCAATGGAACCGACAAATTTGGGATTGAACCAATCAAGTCTCATGACAGTTCTGGATCGTACAAAGCCTGTGCAGCACAGTACATGCATGACACTAGCCAGCATGTGCAGAAAATCCCTGAAGTTAGATTTGCTGACACTCCACTAGGAAAGACCCTTTCAAAACAGAATGAGACTGAAATGAAAAAAAAATTTGAAATGCTGTGTGCACTCCAGGAGAAGAAGGGTGTTGAACTTGGTGCTAATTATAAGAACAGATTCAGGGCAAGAGACTTTGTTCAACCAATCAATCAAGTCTTGAGAGAAGAAGTTAAGGAAAGTTTGAATTCCAGTAAATTCCTTTTCATTCTTGCGGAAATGAAGTACTGATGCTACCGTATCATAGCAAGAAATAGTGCATATAAGATACCTGGACAATGGAAAACTGAAAAACTCTGATGTAACAATGTATAATATCAACCTATGTTTTTGAAGAATTAAATTCTTTTTAAGAAATAAATGTTGTACATTATTTCGTTTGTTATTTCTATGGATTAAAGTGCATACATCTCATAAAATCTTGACAAGTGATTTCAATTTTGGGACATGTACAAAGGTAGGTGGGTCAAGTGAATTTTCGGAAAGCATTTGTCCTGGACAAGTGGATGAAATTTTTTTTTACTCTAGCCCTGACATTATTATTATAGTGCCAAATTTAATTATTTCAGGTGGTATTGTAGTTATCTATGTCTTAGATGAGATGTTACATTTGTATATAATTCTCTAAATTCTCTTGATAAATGTAATTATTGTTTTTCTATAATAGATGGGTAAATCTGTAGTTACTGTTAATTATATGTTATTATGTGATTCCAGTTAAATATGGTGTTAGCCAATCTGGCCCAGTAGGGGGGAGGTTACATTCAAATGTCAGGCAGTTGAAACAAAGGAACCCATTATTGGCGGGCTAGCTGTGTTTGTAAACTTGCAATAAATCAATGATAGCAAGTTTCCCTTTATAGCTAAACATTTAATGTCAGTAATATCTTACCTGTCACTATTATTAAGCTTTCTCCTTTCCGCATGGAAAGACCTCATCCGTGCTAGATGCACCAACTCCCTGTTCTACAAGTTTCTTAGAACATGTGCATCGACCCAGTCTGATCTACGTCGTTAGCTCGTGCTCCACAGAGCATCCTCATTCTTTTTCAGACGACAGAAGAAGAAAATATCTACAAGTGCAATGGTTTCAATGCTAATAACCAGGACTTGTCATGAATATTCTTTATAATGAACATTAACCTCTTTCAGTATTTATAAAATTTGTAATTGATAACTTTAACATTGATATTCGCCATTCGTGCATTGTTAATGCACTACGAGCCACATACCCTTCCCCCGCCTACGTAAAGAGCTTGGGACATAGTGGTAGCAATAAGTATTCAGAATATCCTTTTTAAAACAGTGTTGCAACACTGGGGTCCATCTTTACTGTGATTATTATTTATGAACGTCATAATTTGGTTACGAGACGGAATCTCATAACTGTTCGCTATTAGTAGATTCTAGGCCCCCTAAATGTTTTCAATAATGTTTTCTGTTACATTGCCTTAACCTACAATTATGCTCTGGTGTTTATATCCATCACGAAGTACCAAATAAACTCCGACATTCTTGTTTACAAAAAAATTAAGTAGTAAGGAGATGCGTGCTGACACAACCCTTGTTATTATCATTGCTCTGTTATTTTGTTAAACTAAGTTTCTTTTTCAGAACTTAATTTTTCAGATGTCTCAATCAGTTCGTAAGTGTGGGCATAAAAAAGGCCCTTGGGACATGCACCAAACTTGTTTGTCATGTACAAAATGTACATATATGGATAGATGCCCCATGTGTTGTCTATGGTTGGACGACACTTGGGATCTGGCCGAAAGCCGTCACACTTATCTGAAGAGGAAAGAAGCACATTTTTCCCCTTTTAAATCAAATAAATCTCACTTAGAAAGAAATACTGGTGTTACCTGTGAGGTAGAAACAGATGTTTCTAAAGGGTTTGAGTGCGATCCCCCAAATAAAAGAGGGAGGAGCAGCATTTTCCCTAGACAAGAGAGAGATAATGTTACTGCTGGTGTGATGGCAACATATCTCTCAAGGGTTTGAGTGCGATCCCCTGAATATAAGAGGGAGGAGCGGCACCTTCCCAAGTCATGATAGAGTGTCTTCGAAGAAGGCAGCTTCTATCGTTAAGGGCTTTCAACTTGCTGGGTCCGAGTGCACCCCCCGGACTACAGGAGGGAGGGGTAGCACCGACCAACAAGCAGACAGTTATACCCCCGGAAGGGGTTACACTGAGCCCAAATATGGAGAATCCCTGTGTCTTCCTTTTGGGGCAGGAACAAGACCTCCATAGTATCCGTAGCAACCCCAGTACAGGTCATATATCCTCTGGAATTGTCAGTTTTACATGGTCACTGCACTTTTTCCATATGTTACTAACTTTCTTTATTAAAGAATGCTATAAAGTATATATGAAATAAAAGCCAATAAAATTATCTTTCTAAATATGTATTACTTGCTATTTACACTTTATCGCAGGTTGAAAAGTAAATTACAGGTAATTTATGCTTCCTGTACAAAATCATTAGTTCTGTGACTTGCGTGTAACATCTGGTTCATTTGGAAAATTATGCGACCGGGTTAATGACTATGAATATTCATGAAATTTTCCAGCCAATCAGAATATTGAATTACAGTTAGTACAGAATTTGAAGAATTAAAATATCACAAGCCATGCTGAAGATATTTTGATGCAAATTCAACTATAGATCATTCGCGATCCTCAAAGTTTATAAATATTCTTCACATACCATTAGATTCTACACATTCTCATCTTTAATTTGATATATAAAACATCTATCGCAAAAGAGATTAAGTATGCCGGTCTTTTTTCAAAGGTAAGAAACTTTCTAGTTTTTCAACTTTGCCAAGAGTGTGGTATAGACGCCATCTTGAATATTTTATGATATTTGTAAACAAACTTTTGTAACCAATAGTTTAAGACCATATCAATAAATAAATGTTCAAATATAGTTGTTATGACTTCTGGCTAACAAATAAAATGATCTAAATCAACTGGTAGCATTTATTCATATATTTTAAATGCAGTCTTGTCTTTTGCAAATTTGTCGAGACAATCGTTCTTCATAACCACTCGAAATCGCAGCTAACATATCGAATTTGGTTTTCTTATTCAAATTTAATCATTTGCTAGTTCGTTATTTTTACTTTTGACAGGAGACCGTTCAGTTAAAAATGTTATGTATGCCATGAAAATTACACCTCCCTTAAATTATATTTATATACAGTATAGTTCAATAGTTTAAATTGGCTAGTTTGTTTCTTTTTTTTTTTTTTTTTTACAGTAAATAATAAAAATGGTTTTGATTATGAATGAAAATTATGCAAGCCCCTTTTAAAATTATCATCAATATTATTATTATTTTAAAAAATATACTTTATTTATATATAGCACAATAGTTCATCCTCTTTTTTAGATTGATGTGTATGGAAGCTAGTCTGGTAATACTGATATCCAAAGCTGTTCTGGCCTTTTTGAGTCCTTTTGCCCTAAAGAATGGATTATCCTGGCCCCTTCTGCCAGAAATATGACTTGACAAAAGATAAAATATTGAATCACATACATGAACAAAAACCTATATCCAATCTTCAAAATGGAGTTGTACTAGAAATTAAAACTTTCCTTGAAGTCAAACAGAGCTGCTAGTAAACTGACTAATGTTGTTTTAATGTTGGACCCAAGATTTAATACAGGGAATCAAAAATCATTGGCAACAAAAATCACCAGACTTAGTGAACAGAGAATCATGTTAGGCCACAAGAAAAAAGTTGCAGGCTTCAAAAATGTATCTGACCCCTTAGAAAACTTGTTTGAACCACCAGCAACCCTGAGAAATCAAGCTCAAGTAGCAATCAATGAATCCTCAAATAACATTCAATCTGTTTTTGAGGAAAGCATAAATTCAAATGAACCAGAGATGGAAAAAGTGTGCATAGCTATGTTAAATTTAAATGTGAGCACTCCGACTGATGAAGAGTGCCAGAAAGAAACTGTTAAAATAAAAAGGATTAGTAGAGTCCATTACAGATGATCAACAGGCAGTTGTAAAATTTATGATTCCAGGCCAAAATCCTGGACATTTTTGATGGTCAACAAGGAAAGACAAACAAACGGTGAAAAAAGTTTGTCTTAAAAAAAGGATTTGTACGGGACTGTGTGAACTTGGGACGACAGTGGTTCATTAAAGACTTGTAGGAAATACAGAGTGTCTTCGAGTTGTTCAGAAATATATACTTTGATAATAATAGAATGTTGAACTCTTTACCTTCTGCCAATGCATACAAGCGTCGCTAAAAAAAGCCTTGGAACACGAGGCCAATACAAATGGATGACTTCACAGCTGATTCAGGTCCAACATTTCATTTGGATGAAAATGGAAGCAAGATAGATTTCTTTCTTTAAAATTTTTTTTTGGTGGGTAAGTAAGAGACACAAAACTTAGGTGAGTGTTTAAAATTTTATTTCTCATTAAATTACATAGTTTGCATGGGACAAAATTCATGTAGAAAATGTAGAAAGCATGTGCACTAACTCCAGTAACTTTCACTCGGGCAGCCATTACGATGCTCTGAGGTTCAGCCTAGCAACAGCTGTTAGAAGGCACACTTATTAGTAGCCTCAATAGCCAGACCACTCAGTACTTGCAGAAGGTGAAGAGTTAAATGTAAATATACATGAACTTGAGGCAGACGAGACAAGCTGTCTATTTGTAACTAATTACAAAGTTTGTAAATAAAATGGTAGAATTTTTACATAATTGTTCTTAGTTAACTCATTATCATCTACACATACAAAATATCTGACAGCACAGATGCATTCAGCAGGAAAATTTACATAGGAATGCCAATTTTCATAGCAGTATCTTTAAAAAATAAAAAAGTTGCAACATTTTAAAGAAGAATATTGTTAGTCTCGGGGGTCGTTCGTCGAGCAACACAAACCAGGCATTATATAAGGCTAAAAATTCTGAAAATGACTCGATTTTTGTCGACTTTAAGTTACTGCAACTTTGGTTCTAGTAGAGATATCTTGATGATTTAAACTGTTTTGAAGAGGTTTCAATGAGCTTGTTAATTTGGAATAAGTTTCATTCATTTATAATATCTTTAAAAAAATAGACTAGGGTTGCTAGTATCCGAAGTCAGGTGAAGAATACATCACGCAAGCCCAAGACGTTTAGCCATCGTTCCAATTCTTCTAGTTCTGAGATAAGTTCTCTCAGATCTAGATTGCCCCCAACTCAGTGACAGGTCACGGACCAGCCACTTATCACCGGATTCAGACTGACCATATACTGGGTATAGGTCTGCGAGACAGGCCAAATCTAGGTCTAGCACTAGGGATAGGTTTGAATACCCCCCTTTCGCTACATTACCTAGTTGTCACACCACAGGGACAGAACATGCAAATAGACACATTTCTGAGATAGGAAATAGGACCGATGTCCCTTCCTTTCCCATGTTCCCTTTCAATCCATTTGGTATGTGGAACTTTCCCTCGCAAGGGAGAAAACTACCTCTACCATGGATGCTGTCCATGTGTCCTCCTGCATGTACGAGTGATGAGATCCAATGACCATCACAAGTTCTGCAGAATAGGTCATCAAGGGAAAGGAAGATTAATTCCCCTCCCTCTAGGAGATGAGAGTCGAGAAGAGTTCTTGCTCTCCATATATAACACCCATTGAGGACAATTCTGTCACTCTCTGTGCTGAGATGCAGAATAGATGTCCCTACTTCCCGGCTGTCCCCGCCGAGGGATCATTCGGATACATTTCTCCTGCTTCACACCGAGCTTTGGAACAGGAAGATGATGTCATGTCGATCTTAGTAGATTCGAAAGAATTTCCTGAAACTCCGGAGGATAGGGTATACCTTACCTTTCAAAGTGCTCCAAAGCCCTCGCCACCATTGTCTCATGTGGTTGAGGAAGGGGAGACTTGGTCATTCAACATGGCTGTAAACGAAGTATACTGCCTTCCCTCTAACGTGCCCAAAACCAAATTGTCAAAGTGACACTAAGATTCTCTCTTGTTTAGAGAAACTGTCAGGAGCAATGCCCAGACTTACTGCTACTTCTGCACACCCCGATGGTTAGCGAAGTTGCGAAATGGCTGAGCAAAGGTCACGGAGCAGTGTGACAGATTAAAGGGTGGTCTGTTCCCTCTGCTACACTGAGGCCCCTAATTTCAGCCTTGAGCTATAAGGTCCATTCACCTGCCTGGCTGTTAATCCCCCTCCCCCCACTTGAATGCCAAAGCTTCACAAGTAGGCATTTCAGCGGGTTCTTTTGCTCGCCTACCGGTTAAATCCTTGGAGGCATTAGAATCAAAGGCCAGGTCAATAGTGACAATAGCTTCACATGCTGACATGTTTTCAGCAGCTTCCTTAAGTTTACTGAAGGAGGAATCATTATCAACCGTTGCCTTGCAACGACTGTTTGAGTCTATGGCTAGAACTTCACGACACGCATTGTCTATGGCAATGGCGTTGTCGGCGGAGCTTCTACACCTACGTAGAGATGCAGCACTGGACTCTTCCAAATTTTTGCCGGAGCACTGTATATACTCGATTATAAGTCAACTCGACTATAAGTTGACCCCCCCCTTTTTTAGGGCTGCAAAATGTCAATTTCTCTTTGACCCTCCTATGAGTTGGGGTGTATTTTGCAAGTCAGATCCATCTGAAGGGGTGACTTCTTAGTGAGTCAGAAATGCACTTTGGAAATATGAACAAGCCAAACTGGATAGATAGATGAGAAGAAAAAGACAAAACCAGTGTAAAATACAATCATATTAGTGAAATATGTCACAAATAAATTGACAACTTACAATTTGTCCATCTTTGTGTAATAAAGTCCATTGAAATCCATAATGCTTGACATTTTAAATCCATTTATATGATAAATCCACGAATTCAATTATAGGTCACATACCGGTATAAAAATAGAAGTTCAGAATGATCTGATTCACAATATCCCATAATATGTTAATTCCACACGTCATACAAAAAAAACCAATGAAAATTAAGTCCACTTTTTTGTGATTCACGGTATCCTATAAATGTCACTATCTAATGTCATCTGGTACAAAGTCCAAGAATTAATCCTCATTGCCTGAAATCCTACATCGTCGTCTAGTCATTGTAAATCGTCATCGTAAAGTTCATCCGACTCCGATTTCTCGGCTTTACTGTCATGTGGGTGCTTATGCAGAGACTGAGCTTGGGCTCTGTAAGTAACACTTTGATCATAAAGTCAAAAATCTATTAAAGGATGCAACTGAACACATGTCAATTGTGCGGCAAGATCACAGGGAGTTCAAATAACCACCCTCTGTTACTTGGCACTGAACAAGTATCAAACTCGCGGCTTGATCAAAGGGTAGTCACGTGGGAAAACAAGGAGTATGATGCCTTTACAAGCTAAGGGGTTTAGGTCAAAGTATATGCACAGGAAGTTGTAGAACTCTATTTGGCACTGAACCAATATTAGATTCGTGGATCAATCAAAAGGATTGTCAACTTGAAAACAATGCGAGTCCCTTCACAAGCCAAAGGCTTATCAGCCCATGTGCACTGGCAGATAACATGGGGAAATATCACTTGGGAATTAAATCTGACTAGTGGAAAGGGAAATACAAATTAAATCAAAACTTTTATTGCATCAAGCACAGTCTTTATACATCAAAACACAAATATTAATACAAATACAGGTTGTTTGGACTGGCACAAAAATGGAAGCAATATACTTACTAGTAAACACCCACGGTAAACATTGACGGACACTTCATTTTGCGGTAGGCAGTATTTAATTTACCGGTAATATTTTCAAATTATCAAAATTCAAATACATGTAACTGTAAATACATGTATTGTGTAATGAAATACTGTCATGAAACGTATAAACACAGTGCATACCATATATGCATTACTGCATGGGAATAGTGGCATGAAAACGTAAAAATATATGAATTAATTGACAGTATTTTTATGTACTGCAGACATCTAGAGTTTCTAACATTACCCCAAGATTTATAATTCTTTTTAATGTCGCACTTATAAGACGACCCCTACTCTGCCTGAATTGAATTTTAAGTAAAAAAAAAACGTTGACTTATAAGCGAGTATATACAGTAGCAAAATTCTTCATAGGGCTGTGCCCCTAGATTCAGAGACCGTATTAGGTGGTCTCATTCCTTCTATCGCCTCTCAAGATTTGAGGGACCAACAACATAGGTCCCTCGCATCGGTTGCTGGCCCGTCAAAACCGGCCAGCTTTCACACACATCCTGATATGGCTATGTGTCAGCCACAATTCATACCAAAACGTACCAAACCATGACAGCAAAGTAGACAACCCGCCTATAAGTCCTCTTCAAATACGCGCTGTAGTAACTGGAGAGGCAGAAGCAGGGAAAAGTGGTCTAATTTTGCCTCCCCCTTCCCCAAAGAGGCAAAAGGGGGAAAGAGAGGTCGTCCCTAGGGACAACTCACCTCTACTGCAGTGCATACCTCTTCCTTTAATTCAGGTAGGTGCTCGACTGGCCCTCTTTTCAGAGGTCTGGTCAAGCATCACCGAAGATCAGTGGGTCATTTCTATTGTCAAGGAGGGTTTACATCTATGTTTCATAGAAATCCCTCCTCTCTCAAGGACACCCATTCTCTTCCATCAATCAAACAGTTTCAAATTAAAGGAAGAAGTGCACACCCTTCTTTGGAAGGGTGCAGTCCAGAGGATAAAAAATATCAAGTCGCCAGCATTCTACTCCCGGATATTTCTGGTCCCCAAAAAGGGCGGAAAACTGAGACTGATTATCGACCTTTCCCCACTAAACAAATTTCTGCAAACGGAAACGTTCAAGATCGAAACTGCAATTTCAGTTCAGAACGCTATCAAACCAGCCGACTGGGCAGTTTCCATCGATCTTCAGGATGCGTACTTCCACATCCCGATTTTTCCGCCGGACAAAAAATATTTCCGGTTCTCGATCGGACAGGAAGTATTTCAATTCCGAGCCATGCTGTTTGGTCTCGCCTCAGCGCCCAGGATCTTTACCAGAGTCATGGGAGTAATAGCTGCACACTTGAGATACTTGGGGATTCTGTTAATCCAGTATTTCGATGACTGGCTACTAAACAACACAAACAAACAGTCCCTATGCAGCCACATGACCTTGGTTGGTCTGTGGTGACGCAACTGGGACTGATTCCAAATTTAGAAAAACTCGTTCCTTCTCAAGATTTTGTTTACATAGGAATGAATTTCCTTACCTCCCTGGGCCGCGTTTGTGTTCCCCCAGAAAGGATACACAAAATCATGGAACTTTTGAATTCTGCATCGGACCTGATTCCACTAGGGAGACTTCATTTACGTCCTCTTCAGTTTCTTCTGTTGGTGGTTTGGAGACCCCACATTCCCTCTCAATGCGAATTTCTCTAGGGTAGACGTTTCAGTACCACCTAAAGTGGTGGTACAATCAAGATATGTTTCTGTACACCGACACATCAGATTCAGGTTGGGGGGCTCATTTAGAGCCAGAAGGAGTGCTTCTCCATGGCCAGTGGTCACACAAAGACCGTCTTCTCCACATAAACAATCTAGAAATGAAAGCCGTGTTCTTCACCCTAAAAGGCTGCCTAGAACACGTCAAAGGGCATTGCATCATGATCTCCTCAGACAACACATCAGTGGTTGCATACCTCAGATGGCAAGGAGGCACTCGTGCTCCTTCACTCTGTGTGGAAGTCTGGAACCTTCTACATTGGGCACAATCAGAAGGGATTACACTACGAGCTCGTCACATTCCAGGGAATAAAAACATTAAAATGGCGGACAGTCTGTCCAGAACCGGCAAGGTAGTCCCAACAGAATGGTCTCTTCATCAAGCGGTTGCAGGTTGCAGAGTCTTTGTTCAGTCTATGGGAGCAACCTCTAGTGAACTTGTTTGCGACAAAACTCAACAACAAGCTCTCATTTTATGTCTCCCCAGTCCCAGATCAGGCAGCCTGGGCAGTTGATGCCTTCAGCCTGAACTGGGATCGACCGTCAGCTTACGCATTCCCACCCTTCAAGTTGATTCCACAAGTGTTACAGAAGATTAGGATGTCCACCGCACGGATCATCCTGATTGCACCTATGTGGCCTCAAATGTCGTGGTTCAATGACTTACTCGACATGTTGATCGACAAACCAAGAGTATTACCTGCATGGAAAAATCTTCTCTCACAACACAGAAGCACTCTAGTTCACACCAATCCCCAGATCCTCCACCTTCATGCTCGGCTTATCTCAAGTGATCAATCTGCCAGGCAAAGTTTTCGAGCAAAGTTGCCGACTGCATCGTACAATCCCGGCGATGCTCTACATCCAAGGTCTACAATGCAAAGTGGAAAATCTTCAGTGATTGGTGTGTTAGGAAATGCGTTAGTCCTTGCCGACCCTCTATCGCTGCAGTAACAGATTTTCTTCTCTTCTTTTGCGAGGAGAGATCTTGTTCAGCCTCCACAATCAAAGGGTATAGGGCTGCTCTTTCAAACACTCTTAAATTCTCTAAAGGTCAATCCATTGGTTTAGATCCTCACTTGTTGGATCTTATAAAGTATTTCGAGCCCAGTGTCTTGCTCTTCGACACATAAATGTAACCTTTCATGTGTTTTGTGGGCATTGACAAAAACACCTTATGAACCTTTGAGTGAGGGCTCTTTAAAATCTCGCGTTTAAAACCGTTTTTCTTCTGGCCGTTGCGTCAGCCCGGAGAAGAAGCGAACTACATGCTTTATCAATTGAAGAGGCATATTTACGTTTCAATGGAAATTATGAGTCTGTTTCCCTATTGTGTCAGCCTGGTTTTCTTGCCAAAAACCAACTTCCATCAGTATTCCCATCCCCAATTGAAATCCCCAGTCTTAGTCGTATCTGTACTGGGGATTATAGTGATAGACTTCTTTGACCAGTTAGGGCACTTAGATTCTATTTAGCAACTGCTAAAGGGAGAAGGAAGGGTAGGAAAAGGCTTTTTCTCCCCTTAAGGGGTTCAGCTGATATTTTAGCATCCACTATCTCTCGATGGATTTCGATCACCATCAAGAAAGCTTATGCATCTCTCACGGAAAGAGACCTATTGTTCATGAAGATTAAAGCCCACGAAGTCAGGGCTGTTGCTACTTCCTGGGCATATTTCAACCATTCATCTTTAGACGATATTATGAAGGCTGCATTTTGGCCCTCACACACAACCTTCTCATCTTTTTACCTTCGGTCATTAGCAAACCAAAGCCAAGGTATCTTCTTTCTGGGTCCGATCGTCGCAGCACAACCAACGACCCAGACAACTGCTGCTTAAAACTGCAGTTGTCTGTTTGGACTGGAAGGTGAGTAATTTTCTTCCACATTTCTACTCTTCTCCAAGTCCATCAGCCACCCTCCTTACTGACAAATTCAGCTTAATAATAGTGACAGGTAGGTTATTACTGACAGTAAAATGTAGTTTTTTGGGGGAGTAAAATTAATTTTAAGTGTCATACTTGCTTGTCACTATTGGATGCCCTCCTCCCACCTCGTGCTGATGTCCTTCATTAGTCTCACATCCTGAAAAGAATGAAGACGCTCTGTGGAGCACGAGCCAATGACGTAGATCAGACTGGGTCGATGTACATGTTCTAAGAAACTTCTAGAACAGGGAGTTGTTGCATCTAGCATGGAATAGGTTTTCCATGCGGAAAGGAGAAAGCTTAATAATAGTGACAGGTAAGTATTACATAATTAAAATTAGTTTTACTCCCCCAAAAAACTACATTTTGTGACCATTTGTTGTGAAATTTGTAGCTCTTTAAGTAGGTGTAAAGTGCTTAAAATAGAGTTAAGCAGTTACAGTGTAATTTGGAATTAATTAGCTCATAAGGATATATTTTACAAGTAATTTCCCAATTGATATGATATTTTTGGAAATTCTAATACACATTAAATGTTACAAAGGAGTGTGTATGGAGAGTGGATATATGGCTACAATTTGGTTATAGAATTTAGGTTTTGTGCATTTTAGTTTGTTTACTAGACTTAGATAAAGGTCAGCAGTTAGCACAATCATATCATAAGTTAGCTTCATATTCAAGTCTTGTAAGGTCTTTAGGGAATGCTTTCTCTGAGGTCAGCTAGGAGCCTTTATAAGATAGGGTCAAACATAGTGCAGGGAGTCAGCATGTGGAACTAGAAGGTTTAAGATGTAATTAAATGTGAAAAAGAAAAACCCTCTCATTTGTCTAATTCCCCAAGTGCCGTTACATCAGAATAGGCACTACAAAAACTGGTGGAGAATTCAAAATGGAAATAATATTGTGTGAAATTATATTTAAAATTTTCTGGTTTTATTGGATTTTAGGCGAAGTTTATTCTGTTTTGGCTTTGCTGACTCAATATGGAAATTCAATAGCAAAAAGTTTATTATGATTATTATCCAGGAATTTTCTTTTGGACTTGTACACAATTTCATGAAGTGATCTGTCTTCTGGAAACTTCTTCTTTGGGATCCATATGTGCCTTGGCATCATTTCAGGAGTCAGCAGTTGAAGAGAGAAGATCGAAACCGGAGCCGCTGTTGGGGGCGAATGCCTTTTGTCAAAGCAGCTCGTGCGGGTTATGCAGAGAGGACCACTCTACAACATAGGAAGTCAGGGCACCATCTGTAATGAAAGCCAGCACAGCGCAGAATAACAACAATGCAGCTGCAAGAGATGATGAGGGTAGGGGGTAAAGCGGTAGCTATGAACAGATAGGATCACTCTACTATGCATCAAACGGAAGTCAGGGGACCATCTGAATTTGGAGAACCGCAGAATAGCAGCCAACCTAACCCCCCATAGAAAAAACAAAAACAAAACAAAGACAAAGGCAAAGCCAACTAGAAAGCCAGGGCTAGAAGTGAAAGGCAAGGTGAAGAGGGAAAAGGAGCGGGAGCTGTTTAGGGGCAGTCCATCCGCCACCTGCCACAACCTGAGACCAACACAATTCAGCAAGGCACAGCAGTTGGAGGTATACAATAGACTGGGAGAAGACCCCTGGAGCTGCTGTATAGGAATGCTGACAAAATCTGCCTGAATCAATGGGGTTTTCCATTTGGAATTTTTTGAAAACCCCTTTTGATTATACTCTTTTATTACACAAATTTTGATCAATTTTTGAACCACCGTCTAAAAAAATATCGCTACAAAATTGAAATGTGCGTGATACTACCAGTAAAATGATATGAGTAATTTAACTCAAAGATTGGTATTGTTTTTGATAAAATATGTACACTACATTTGCAAACTTTTCACCTGAATGAATCGCGTTAAATAAAGAAATTTGAAACTAGAAGTATTGCCATAATTAAACAAGTGGCTAACACTTAATTGGTTTTAGGGACAGCCCAATTTAGCTAACTGGGCAGAATTTGACCATGTACAAATCTGGCGTTTCAGTACTTCCGTTCCGCTTGGCGTCTCCCTTGCCGAGTCCAAGCTGTCCACCTTGCTCCAGACATGCAAATTAAGTAGCACGCTTTGCGTGCAGTAATGCTTTTAACCTGCAAACATTGCGGCTCTAATCCTATGTACAGGTATAAGTATTTTTACACACCCTCCTATATATATAGGTCGAAGTAATTTTATAGACCCTCCTATATTGCTCCTTCAATGAACCCCCATAGCGGGGAAACCATGCAGTGATGGAGTGGTGTAAATTAAATAGTGTGCTTTGCACAAAGTAATGCATTCAATGGGTTGCAGCCTGGTAACCCATTGACGATTAATTAAGTTGGACCCTGTGCTCCCATTAACAACTCGTACATGGCCTATTGGCCACACACAAGTATAATCCAAATAACTAACTAACTAAACTAACTAGTGCAGGGAGGTCATCACAGTCAGCAGGCAGCTGTGGAGCAGAGCAGGTTGGACCGAGCAGAGCCGTAGCGGGCGAGGAGGTAGTGTTGATCCAAGTAACTATGAGCACTTAACTACAAATAACGGAAGTATGGGGCCAAGCTGCAGTATACGGATCAATGGATATTTACTGTCGACCTACTCACCCGTCAGAATGCTGATTACATGGAGCAGCATGCAGTAGCAGAGCAAGCTATCACGAGTGCACGGTGGCAGAGCAAGATAGAACTGTATGCTGGGAATCGACCCATGGAAGAGGAAGGCGAGGTTTTTTGGTATTTCCTGAGCCAACCACCCTAAAGAAGAGACCATGTAGGCCTGGAAACTACCGTAGGTGGGGACAGCATGCAGTCGGGATCGGATTATGAAAAGAATTTGCCTACCCTATCGCCGAAAATGAGTCCCAACACTACCGATAGTGAAAGGGATTTGATATCAAGATGGTCGAGACAGCAGCTCTAAACAGATGAACCAGTAGGTGTACATGGACGAAGTCAACTTGCAGTACCACCAGGTAGAAGTACCAGGGACCAGATGCTGCCAATCAATTTGCCTGACTGGATGGGGTTTTCCTTTTGACATTTTGAAAACCCCTTTCGGCTATACTCTTTTATAACACAAATTTGATCAATTTTGAACTACCGTCAAAAATTAATACTATGAAATTAGAAACGTGCGGGGATACTAAAATGCTATGAGTAATTTCTCCTCCAAGTTTGGTATTGTTTTTTGAAAACAATATGTACACTATGTAAGCAAAAATTTCCACCTGAATTAATCGCATTAAATAAAGAAATTTGAAACTTGAAGTATTGCCATAATTAAACAAGTGGCTAACACTTAATTGGTATTAGGGACAGCCCGATTTAGCTAACTGGGCAGAATTGGACCATGTAGAATCTTGTCGTTTCAGCACTTCCGTTCCGCTTTGGCCTCTCCCTTTCCGAGCTGAAGCAAGAGCTGAGACGCATTGGACGAGGAGTGGAGGAGGCAGTGTTGGTCCATGCAATGATGAGACAACCCCCTGGGGAAGAGACTATGCAGGCCTGGAAACTACCGTAGGTGGGGGACAGCATGCAGTCTGGATAGGATTAAGAAAATTTGCCTACCCTATCGCCGAAAATGAGCCCCACCACTACGGATAGTGAAAGGGATTTGGTATCAAGATGGCCAAGAGAGCAGCTCTAAACAGACAAACCGGAGAGGAACCGGGAGGTGTACATGGACGTAGTCAACTTGCAGTACTACCAGGCAGAAGTACCGGGGACCAGATGCTGCTAATCAATTTGCCTTTTGAAATTTTGAAAACCCCTTTCGGCGATACTCTTTTATAACACAAATTTGATCAATTTTGAACCACCGTCGAAAATTAATACTATGAAATTAGAAATGTGCGTGATACTAAAATGCTATGAGTAATTTCTACTCCAAGATTGGTAGTTTTTTGAAAACAATATGTACACTATGTACCCAAAATTTCCACCTGAATGAATCGTGTTAAATAAAGAAATTTGAAACTTGAAGTAATGCCATAATTAAACAAGTGGCTAACACATAATTGGTATTAGGTACAGCCCGATTTAGCTAACTGGGCAGAATTGGACCATGTAGAATCTTGTCGTTTCAGTACTTCCGTTCCGCTTGGCGTCTCCCTTGCCGAGCCCAAGCCAGAGCAGAGCCACAGTGGATGAGGAGGGGAGGAGGCAGTGTTGGTCCATGCAACTATGAGTCAACCCCCTAGGGAAGAGACCATGCAGGCCTGTAAAATACCGTAGGTGGGGACAGCATGTAGTCGGGATAGTATTATGAAAAGAATTTGCCTACCCTATCGCCGAAAATGAGCCCCACCACAGCGGATAGTGAAAGGGATTTGGTATCAAGATGGCTGAGACAGCAGCTCTAAACAGACAAACCGGAGAGGAACCTGGAGGTGTACATGGACATAGTCAACTTGCAGTACCACCAGGCAGAAGTACCGGGGACCAGATGCTGGTAATCAATTTGCCTGACTGGATGGGGTTTTCCTTTTGATATTTTGAAAACCCCTTTCGGCTATACTCTTTTATAACACAAATGTGATCAATTTTGAACCAACGTCGAAAAATAATACTATGAAATTAGAAATGTGCGTGATACTAAAATGCTATGAGTAATTTCTACTCCAAGATTGGTAGTTTTTTGAAAAGAATATGTACACTATGTACGCAAAATTTCCACCTGAATGAATCGTGTTAAATAAAGAAATTTGAAACTTGAAGTATTGCCATAATTAAACAAGTGGCTAACACTTAATTGGTATTAGGTACAGCCCGATTTAGCTAACTGGGCAGAATTGGACCATGTAGAATCTTGTCGTTTCAGTACTTCCGTTCCGCTTGGCGTCTCCCTTGCCGAGCCCAAACCAGAGCAGAGCGACAGTGGATGAGGAGGGGAGGAGTCAGTGTTGGTCCATGCAACTATGAGTCAACCCCCTAGGGAAGAGACCATGCAGGCCTGGAAAATACCGTAGGTGGGGACAGCATGAAGTCAGGATAGTATTATGAAAAGAATTTGCCTACCCTATCGCCGAAAATGAGCCCCACCACTACGGATAGTGAAAGGGATTTGGTATGAAGATGGCAGAGAGAGCAGCTCTAAACAGACAAACTGGAGAGGAACCTGGAGGTGTACATGGACGTAGTCAACTTGCAGTACCACCAGGCAGAAGTACCGGGGACCAGATGCTGCTAATCAATTTGCCTGACTGGATGGGGTTTTCCTTTCGAAATTTTGAAAACCCCTTTCGGCGATACTCTTTTATAACACAAATTTGATCAATTTTGAACCACCGTCAAAAAATAATACTATGAAATTAGAAATGTGCGTGATACTAAAATGCTATGAGTAATTTCTACTCCAAGATTGGTACTGTTTTTTTAAAACAATATGTACACTATGTACCCAAAATTTCCACCTGAATGAATCGCGTTAAATAAAGAAATTTGAAACTTGAAGTATTG
Organism: Margaritifera margaritifera; assembly: GCA_029931535.1. NCBI lineage: Eukaryota > Metazoa > Mollusca > Bivalvia > Unionida > Margaritiferidae > Margaritifera > Margaritifera margaritifera. Next base: position 55,021 of record JAQPZY010000400.1, on the reverse strand, counting down.
CCATAATTAAACAAGTGGCTAACACTTAATTGCTATTAGGTACAGCCCGATTTAGCTAACGGGGCAGAATTGGACCATGTAGAATCTTGTCGTTTCAGTACTTCCGTTCCGCTTGGCGTCTCCCTTGCCGAGCCCAAGCCAGAGCAGAGCCACAGTGGATGAGGAGGGGAGGAGGCAGTGTTGGTCCATGCAACTACGAGTCAACCCCCTAGGGAAGAGACCATGCAGGCCTGGAAAATACCGTAGGTGGGGACAGCATGAAGTCAGGATAGTATTATGAAAAGAATTTGCCTACCATATCGCCGAAAATGAGCCCCACCACTACGGATAGTGAAAGGGATTTGGTATCAAGATGGCTGAGGCAGCAGCTCTAAACAGACAAACTGGAGAGGAACCTGGAGGTGTACATGGACGTAGTCAACTTGCAGTACCACCAGGCAGAAGTACCGGGGACCAGATGCTGCTGATCAATTTGCCTGACTGGATGGGGTTTTCCTTTTGAAATTTTGAAAACCCCTTTCGGCGATACTCTTTTATAACACAAATTTGATCAATTTTGAGCCACCGTCGAAAAATAATACTATGAAATTAGAAATGTGCGTGATACTAAAATGCTATGAGTAATTTCTACTCCAAGATTGGTAGTTTTTTGAAAACAATATGTACACTATGTACACAAAATTTCCACCTGAATGAATCGTGTTAAATAAAGAAATTTGAAACTTGAAGTATTGCCATAATTAAACAAGTGGCTAACACATAATTGCTATTAGGTACAGCCCGATTTAGCTAACTGGGCAGAATTGGACCATGTAGAATCTTGTCGTTTCAGTACTTCCGTTCCGCTTGGCGTCTCCCTTGCCGAGCCCAAGCCTGAGCAGAGCCACAGTGGATAAGTAGCGGAGGAGGCAGTGTTGGTCCATGCAACTATGAGTCAACCCCCTAGGGAAGAGACCATGCAGGGCTGGAAAATACCGTAGGTGGGGACAGCATGTAGTCGGGATAGTATTATGAAAAGAATTTGCCTACCCTATCGCCGAAAATGAGCCCCACCACTACGGATAGTGAAAGGGATTTGGTATCAAGATGGCTGAGACAGCAGCTCTAAACAGACAAAACGGAGAGGAACCTGGAGGTGTACATGGACGTAGTCAACTTGCAGTACCACCAGGCAGAAGTACCGGGGACCAGATGCTGCTAATCAATTAGCCTGACTGGATGGGGTTTTCCTTTTGACATTTTGAAAACCCCTTTCGGCTATACTCTTTTATAACACAAATTTGATCAATTTTGAACCAACGTCGAAAAATAATACTATGAAATTAGAAATGTGCGTGATACCAAAATGCTGTGAGTAATTTCTACTCCAAGATTGGTAGTTTTTTGAAAAGAATATGTACACTATGTACCCAAAATTTCCACCTGAATGAATCGTGTTAAATAAAGAAATTTGAAACTTGAAGTATTGCCATAATTAAACAAGTGGCTAACACTTAATTGGTATTAGGTACAGCCCGATTTAGCTAACTGGGCAGAATTGGACCATGTAGAATCTTGTCGTTTCAGTACTTCCGTTCCGCTTGGCGTCTCCCTTGCCGAGCCCAAACCAGAGCAGAGCGACAGTGGATGAGGAGGGGAGGAGTCAGTGTTGGTCCATGCAACTATGAGTCAACCCCCTAGGGAAGAGACCATGCAGGCCTGGAAAATACCGTAGGTGGGGACAGCATGAAGTCAGGATAGTATTATGAAAAGAATTTGCCTACCCTATCGCCGAAAATGAGCCCCACCACTACGGATAGTGAAAGGGATTTGGTATGAAGATGGCAGAGAGAGCAGCTCTAAACAGACAAACTGGAGAGGAACCTGGAGGTGTACATGGACGTAGTCAACTTGCAGTACCACCAGGCAGAAGTACCGGGGACCAGATGCTGCTAATCAATTTGCCTGACTGGATGGGGTTTTCCTTTCGAAATTTTGAAAACCCCTTTCGGCGATACTCTTTTATAACACAAATTTGATCAATTTTGAACCACCGTCAAAAAATAATACTATGAAATTAGAAATGTGCGTGATACTAAAATGCTATGAGTAATTTCTACTCCAAGATTGGTACTGTTTTTTTAAAACAATATGTACACTATGTACCCAAAATTTCCACCTGAATGAATCGCGTTAAATAAAGAAATTTGAAACTTGAAGTATTGCCATAATTAAACAAGTGGCTAACACTTAATTGCTATTAGGTACAGCCCGATTTAGCTAACGGGGCAGAATTGGACCATGTAGAATCTTGTCGTTTCAGTACTTCCGTTCCGCTTGGCGTCTCCCTTGCCGAGCCCAAGCCAGAGCAGAGCCACAGTGGATGAGGAGGGGAGGAGGCAGTGTTGGTCCATGCAACTACGAGTCAACCCCCTAGGGAAGAGACCATGCAGGCCTGGAAAATACCGTAGGTGGGGACAGCATGAAGTCAGGATAGTATTATGAAAAGAATTTGCCTACCCTATCGCCGAAAATGAGCCCCACCACTACGGATAGTGAAAGGGATTTGGTATCAAGATGGCTGAGGCAGCAGCTCTAAACAGACAAACTGGAGAGGAACCTGGAGGTGTACATGGACGTAGTCAACTTGCAGTACCACCAGGCAGAAGTACCGGGGACCAGATGCTGCTGATCAATTTGCCTGACTGGATGGGGTTTTTCCTTTTGAAATTTTGAAAACCCCTTTCGGCGATACTCTTTTATAACACAAATTTGATCAATTTTGAGCCACCGTCGAAAAATAATACTATGAAATTAGAAATGTGCGTGATACTAAAATGCTATGAGTAATTTCTACTCCAAGATTGGTAGTTTTTTGAAAACAATATGTACACTATGTACACAAAATTTCCACCTGAATGAATCGTGTTAAATAAAGAAATTTGAAACTTGAAGTATTGCCATAATTAAACAAGTGGCTAACACATAATTGCTATTAGGTACAGCCCGATTTAGCTAACTGGGCAGAATTGGACCATGTAGAATCTTGTCGTTTCAGTACTTCCGTTCCGCTTGGCGTCTCCCTTGCCGAGCCCAAGCCTGAGCAGAGCCACAGTGGATAAGTAGCGGAGGAGGCAGTGTTGGTCCATGCAACTATGAGTCAACCCCCTAGGGAAGAGACCATGCAGGGCTGGAAAATACCGTAGGTGGGGACAGCATGTAGTCGGGATAGTATTATGAAAAGAATTTGCCTACCCTATCGCCGAAAATGAGCCCCACCACTACGGATAGTGAAAGGGATTTGGTATCAAGATGGCTGAGACAGCAGCTCTAAACAGACAAAACGGAGAGGAACCTGGAGGTGTACATGGACGTAGTCAACTTGCAGTACCACCAGGCAGAAGTACCGGGGACCAGATGCTGCTAATCAATTAGCCTGACTGGATGGGGTTTTCCTTTTGACATTTTGAAAACCCCTTTCGGCTATACTCTTTTATAACACAAATTTGATCAATTTTGAACCAACGTCGAAAAATAATACTATGAAATTAGAAATGTGCGTGATACCAAAATGCTGTGAGTAATTTCTACTCCAAGATTGGTAGTTTTTTGAAAACAATATGTACACTATGTACCCAAAATTTCCACCTGAATGAATCACGTTAAATAAAGAAATTTGAAACTTGAAGTATTGCCATAATTAAACAAGTGGCTAACACTTAATTGGTATTAGGTACAGCCCGATTTAGCTAACTGGGCAGAATTGGACCATGTAGAATCTTGTCGTTTCAGTACTTCCGTTCCGCTTGGCGTCTCCCTTGCCGAGCCCAAGCCAGAGCAGAGCCACAGTGGATGAGGAGGGGAGGAGGCAGTGTTGGTCCATGCAACTATGAGTCAACCCCCTAGGGAAGAGACCATGCAGGCCTGGCAAATACCGTAGGTGGGGACAGCATGAAGTCAGGATAGTATTATGAAAAGAATTTGCCTACCCTATCGCCGAAAATGAGCCCCACCACTACGGATAGTGAAAGGGATTTGGTATGAAGATGGCTGAGACAGCAGCTCTAAACAGACAAACCGGAGAGGAACCTGGAGGTGTACATGGACGTAGTCAACTTGCAGTACCACCAGGCAGAAGTACCGGGAACCAGATGCTGCTGATCAATTTGCCTGACTGGATGGGGTTTTCCTTTTGAAATTTTGAAAACCCCTTTCGGCGATACTCTTTTATAACACAAATTTGATCAATTTTGAACCACCCTCAAAAAATAATACTATGAAATTAGAAATGTGCGTGATACTAAAATGCTATGAGTAATTTCTACTCCAAGATTGGTACTGTTTTTTTAAAACAATATGTACACTATGTACCCAAAATTTCCACCTGAATGAATCGTGTTAATAAAGAAATTTGAAACTTGAAGTATTGCCATAATTAAACAAGTGGCTAACACTTAATTGGTATTAGGTACAGCCCGATTTAGCTAACTGGGCAGAATTGGACCATGTAGAATCTTGTCGTTTCAGCACTTCCGTTCCGCTTGGCGTCTCCCTTGCCGAGCCCAAGCCAGAGCAGAGCCACAGTGGATGAGGAGGGGAGGAGGCAGTGTTGGTCCATGCAACTATGAGTCAACCCCCTAGGGAAGAGACCATGCAGGCCTGGAAAATACCGTAGGTGGGGACAGCATGTAGTCGGGATAATATTATGAAAAGAATTTGCCTACCCTATCGCCGAAAATGAGCCCCACCACTACGGATAGTGAAAGGGATTTGGTATCAAGATGGCAGAGAGAGCAGCTCTAAACAGACAAACCGGAGAGGAACCTGGAGGTGTACATGGACGTAGTCAACTTGCAGTACCACCAGGCAGAAGTACCGGGGACCAGATGCTGCTAATCAATTTGCCTGACTGGATGGGGTTTTCCTTTTGAAATTTTGAAAACCCCTTTCGGCTATACTCTTTTATAACACCAATTTGATCAATTTTGAACCAACGTCGAAAAATAATACTATGAAATTAGAAATGTGCGTGATACTAAAATGCTATGAGTAATTTCTACTCCAAGATTGGTACTGTTTTTTAAAAACAATATGTACACCATGTACGCAAAATTTCCACCTGAATGAATCGCGTTAAATAAAGAAATTTGAAACTTGAAGTATTGCCATAATTAAACAAGTGGCTAACATTTAATTGCTGTTAGGTTCAGCCCGATTTAGCTAACTGGGCAGAATTGGACCATGTAGAATCTTGTCGTTTCAGTACTTCCGTTCCGCTTGGCGTCTCCCTTGCCGAGCCCAAGCCAGAGCAGAGCCACAGTGGATGAGGAGGGGAGGAGGCAGTGTTGGTCCATGCAACTATGAGTCAACCCCCTAGGGAAGAGACCATGCAGGGCTGGAAAATACCGTAGGTGGGGACAGCATGTAGTCGGGATAGTATTATGAAAAGAATTTGCCTACCCTATCGCCGAAAATGAGCCCCACCACTACGGATAGTGAAAGGGATTTGGTATTAAGATGGCTGAGACAGCAGCTCTAAACAGACAAACCGGAGAGGAACCTGGAGGTGTACATGGACGTAGTCAACTTGCAGTACCACCAGGCAGAAGTACCTGGGACCAGATGCTGCTAATTAATTTGCCTGACTGGATGGGGTTTTCCTTCTGAAATTTTGAAAACCGATTTCGGCTATACTCTTTTATAACACAAATTTGATCAATTTTGAACCACCGTCGAAAAATAATACTATGAAATTAGAAATGTGCGTGATACTAAAATGCTATGAGTATTTTCTACTCCAAGATTGGTACTGTTTTTTTAAAACAATATGTACACTATGTACGCAAAATTTCCACCTGAATGAATCGCGTTAAATAAAGAAATTTGAAACTTGAAGTATTGCCATAATTAAAGAAGTGGCTAACACTTAATTGGTATTAGGTACAGCCCGATTTAGTTAACTGGGCAGAATTGGACCATGTAGAATCTTGTCATTTCAGTACTTCCGTTCCGCTTGGTGTCTCCCATGCCGAGCCCAAGTTGTCCGCCTTACTCCAGACATGCAAATTAAGTAGCAGACCTTGTGTAAATTGCATTTAAACCTCTAAACATTGCGGTTTTAATACTATGTACAGGTCGAAGTAATTTTATAGACCCTCCTATATTGCTCCTTCAATGAACCCCACATAGTGGGGAACCATGCAACAATGGAATGGTGAATTAAATAGTGTGCTTTGCACACATTAATGCGTTTAATGGGTTGCAGCCTGGTAACCCACTGACGATTAATTAAGTAAGGCTCTGTGTGCCCATTAAAATCTCGTACACGGCCGAATGGCCGCACACGAGTGTAATCCAAATAACAACAACATATTGCAGGGAGTCGGCATGTAGAACTAGAAGGTTTAAGATCTAATTAAATGTGAAAAAGTAAAACCCTCTCGTTTGTCTAATTCCCCAGAATACATCAGAATAGGGACTACAAAATTATAAGAAAACATGTTATAATGAGGGAGAGTTGTAAATAGACCATAGAAGCCTGAGCCGTGTTATCAACAGTAAGTTAGGTGAAAACCCCACCATGTTGAGGGGCTGTGGAAACCCCACCATGTTGAGGAGCTGATGGTTCAGTGGATACCAATAGATATATGACAGAACATGAATTCTTTATGCAATATGTGACTTTAAATACATGACTAAGTTTGTAGATGAAAATTTTTTAACTACAGGAATGGGGAGCAAAATACATAAATATACCACCACCTCTCCTGCATTCCACCGCTATGCCCATAATGGTTATGGGTCATTTGTACTGGTGCCATACAAAATTCATCAATGTCTCCATCAAGAAAAAGTGAGTACTAACTTTTACAAAAATCAGGGAAGCAAATTGATAGGTCATTATTAGCATTTTCATATAATGACCATAATATGTACCAAGTATCAATGAAATCCATTAATAACTTCAAGATAAGTAGCGGTTACAATATTGTGTCATATACACATGCATGTATATTGCATCAAGCTGCAAGTTGAAAAGGCAATAAATCTAAACAAAAAATAATGTGAATAATGTGAACAGTGATTGGCCAGTATGCACATCTTAAGGTCATGATCATTGTGTGTAGAAAGTATGAAAAAAACTCTGATGCAAGACTAGTTGTGATTCTAATCAAGATTGTATTATGTATAGTATCTAGTTATGTTGAGAAGGTCAATAACCCAGAAAAAATCAATCAATCAATAGCGATCAATCAATAAGGGTAGTGATCAAGCAATAAGGGTAGTAATCAATCAATAAGGGTAGTGATCAATCAATAAGGGTAGTATTCAATCAATAAGGGTAGTGATCAATCAATAAGGTAGTAATCAATCAATAAGGGTAGTGATCAATCAATAAGGGTAGTAATCAATCAATAAGCACATCTTCGGAGATATGTTCCTAGTTTCAAAGAAGTACATCAAAAAATGTGAGAAAGTTGTGGTCACAAGATTATGTAAATAGAAACATCCTCAGTTATTTCTGCGAGACAAAAATATGCCTCGGATGTATATCAGTGCAGTAATTTACAGAAAAATATATTTTGTTCGCTGGAAATGTTTTCGCAAAAAGAAACTGAAATCTGTTCAGACCACCTCAGCTATTTCTACGATTGGATTAATCATAGAATTAACCAAAAAGTTTTGAATGAAAAACTAGTTTGATGCATTAGCAGCTCCTCAATTGGTCTTTGTTTTGTAAATAGCCGAGGTGGTCCAAATGGCAGCTATCAACACGCATTCAAGGTATGATCTGTAGAATTGACCTCGAAGTTGTGAATGAAGATTATGTCATATAAGGAATCAATCTGTATGCTGAAAAGGGCTATGACAAAAATTGTCGGAATATCGTGAAGATAGTCATGGTATGTACCAAACTTCATAGCTATCCATCAAAACTGCAAGTCTTAAAAGTTGCAATCAAAAGATTGTGTCATGTTGAATCTAGCTGTAAGTAAGGATGCAACGTTTACACATGGAAACTGCTTGGTTTAGTTTACTGATTGTAAACGTTTACAGAATAAGTAACCGTGTAAATTAAGATGTGTGGCAGTCAGTGGTGCAGGAACTACTGTTCTAATTAAACAATATATTTCGAAATCTCTGCTTAAAATGACTGTTTCATAAGATTTTTCTGTTAAATCTTTTCTTAAAGTGTGAAAAAACATTATCATTAACAGACCCTTTATAAATAACATTTTATTTTTTTAAATAAAAAAACAAAAAAAAAAACATTGTTACAACCTTGTAAAACTGCAGTTTCTTAAAGTTATTGTGTCTAGTTGTATTATCCATTTTTATCATCAGGCACAGACATACAGCAGTACAAAATAATATTTTGATGATTCTAGCAATGTTTTTACATGTACTGTTAGATGTATTCAACAAAGATGTGTCTTGAAAACTAAATCCTGTTATAAGAAGTAAATGACATACAGTAAATGAAACAATCGCAAGTTGAACGAGGTATGGCATGCACATTGTGAATGATTTACATATAAATAGCCATCAGTTGTTAAGCCTGATGTGCAGATTGGGGGAACAATTGAGTTTCTAATCATTTAGATTAAACCGCATTGTTTCATTTAGTGTACTGTGTACGTGTTTAAAACTTTTGGTAAGCATTTCAGCCTTAGCTGTAAGTCCAAATGACAAGAACTATCACAATACTTGTAGGAAAACAGTGATTTAATAATATGTACATCTTTGACCATGTATATGCAACAAATTTCATAGTCATCCATCAAAAACAGCAAGACTAGTTGTAGTCATAAGATTGTCATAAATTGCATCCAGTTTTCAATCTTTGAAGTGCAAAAACTATAAAAATTGTAGGAAAATGATGATGGAACAATATGTAGTACATCATAAGATGATGACCATGGTATCTATGAAATTTGATTGAAATCCATTTGAAATACGAGACTAGTTGCAGTCACAAGATTATGTGATGGACCAATGGTTGGACAGACAGATGCTATATAACCCCGCTTCATGTTCTCTTGCCCTGTTGCTCCCTCCCTAGGGCCAGATCCCCTATTAAAAAATAATGGGAATGTGAAGCTAAATCTTTGGTACCTTATGGCAGAAGTAATATTTGATCATAACCAGACAATGCATGATGCAGTCACAATATCGAGAGAAAATTATCAGAGAAACAAGGGTGGTCACCTATATTTTTATTTCTCTTGTTTTAACCAGCATGGTTCTCTGTTCAACATGTGAAAAATGAAACAGATGGAATTACCATGTCAATTCCCATCCAGCTTTGCTAAGGTTTAACTATGGTCTTTGCAGTCATAGCCATCAATAGCTAGTGCTCCTTGAACTTGTGTAATAATTTCAGGATTTTCCATGAAAAGATGACTCACTTAGAAGTTGGAATGAATTTCACTTCTTTACATGAAGATCAGAAACCTCATCATGACCAAAGTGCTTGCAAATCTGAAAAGGCCTTCAGTGATGAATATTGTCAGTTATCAAAATGTCCAGAAGAGCAAGATGTCCAGGATACAGTTCAGATGAAGGGTTCCTCAGTTTGGAAAGACTTAGGAAGTTGGATCTTCTCGGGAATTGGCCAAAGAATATTTTAATATTGATTTAAGAACTGGCATACGTCAGATATCTGAGCTTGGGATCAATATCATTAGTCCGGATTTGCAGAATGTGACTCGAAGTAATTACGCAACTGTTCCTCTTGAACACTGTGTTCCTGGGTAAGTCAATTTCCTTGGACACTCTTCACTTCTCATTACTCAGAAGGTACAGTACAGCGTACATGATTTTTATTATGATTATGATTTTTATTTTATTATGATTTTTATTTTATTCTTCATGCATCACAGTGGGGATGAAGAGAGCATAGAGAGGATTAAGAAAAAAATCCTCCACCATCTCCCCACGTGTCTTGGCAGAATTGTTGTGGCTTCTAGCAGAGAATAGCTCTGCATACCATGTTTTCGTGGAGTCGCATCTGACAATCACTGTAGAGTGGATGTGGTGTCGATAAAGTGGCTTCATTGTCTGTTTATGAGCACAGCAAGCATGTGCTAAAGGGTTTTATTGAAAGGGAGGATACAGTGGGTCTCCGAGTTTCATTGAGAGAGAGAGAGATGGGGGGAGAAGAGGTAGGTCGTGAGTGGTCGCCGAACACTGATTAAAAGGAGTAAAGATCTGGTGCTAAATGAGTATGTCCATGGTGCATCAACGTTACCCCCCAAAAAAAATGGAATATCATGAACTAGCAATTTCATTATCAACTAAATGTCACATGAAAATATCAAATCATCAAATTCTTATGTGAGAGAGAGAGGCGATGTGTTCATAACTGCTGAAGACATGCAAATCTGTACTCGTATTTTCATGATGCATGCATTTTTTTTCCCACTCTATATAAACAATACAGTATATTGGATAAGGAAGTTTCATATACAGCTGCTATTTAAAAAAAAAAGCCTGATCTATTGGTAAAAGATTCTCTTCAAGCATGTCTGTCTGAAGCAGTGATTTCAGCATTAAAGTGCCATTTGTTGGTGACTACATTCTTAGCTATATATATATATATATGTATATAGCTATTTTTTTAAAACATGGGAGAGAGAGAGAGAAGGTTGTGAGTTAGTGCTGAAAACTGGACTGCAGAACACAGAGTGACATCTAAAAGTGAATGTCATTATTTCAATTTAACTAGGATTGGAAATGGATTTAAAATTAAACTGCAAGAATAACAGACATAAAGTTAGAACAAAAAGGATTACAGTCAGGAGCTATAGGAGTGGGTGCATTGTCTCAAAGTCATGGAAATAGAATATCAAGAACTTGATTATAAGCAGGGATCGCGCTGGGCATCGCCAATGTCGCAAATTGCGATTTTTTTTCCTGATTGGCGACCAAATATACCATTTGCCGATTTTTTGGGCGAGAACATTTTTGGCTGTTAAAACTTGTATATACAATCTTGGGTTTGGAGTTGAGGAATTCAAAGGCACCATGAAAGGAAGCCGCAAACGTGGGTATACAATGCACTGGAATTTATCTATTGTTATATAAACAAATCCTTTGTTCATATTGACTGCGTATGCTGACATCTGGCCTGAGTACTGTATGTGGTGATACACTCCAATGGTCATGCTACTCGACTAGCTACAATCGACCAAACGGTGGCTAATCCTTTTTTTTTTTGGGGGGGGGGGGGGAGGAGGAGGAAAATGTATCAGAAAAAAAGTTTTGCTGAAACTGAAAGAAAACTGATTACCTTTGCTGCCCCAATCGTTCTGCATAAATATTGAAGCAAATGAAAAATAAAATTCAGTTTCGATCAGAACTATATACTGTCCTGGGTAAACTTAACTTAGGCTTTTTGTGTTCATCATCTCATCCTAAGAGTAAGTTAAAAAAATTAACAGCATTTTGATTTAGTGCAAGTGCATCAGACAACCCAGTCACTGAACAAGATGTTATACCTGACAGTCCAACATCATCTACTTGTAGTGCAGCTGGTTAATTTTGCTCATTTATATTTTACATTTGCCATCGATCCTGATGATGTTTCTTTAAAACAAAATGTGTGCATATTTCCACAATTTGCCTTTTGATGTCTTGATTTTGTTTTCACATAATTATGTGCATAATATTTTTGCCGAGATCTAGGTTCTAAATTACCTTAAAGGGATATTATGATATCCCGACTGAAAATTTCAGAAGTTTTCTCAACAATGTCTAGGGATCTTCCCTAAATTACAATCTGTGAGGGAGAGGTGGTCGAAACATTTGTTACTTTGTTATATTTGGAATTGCTACTAATACAGGAATAATTGCAAAACGGGGGCTGGATTTTGTGTGTGTGAAGGGGTGGGGGTGCGTTTCATACTTTTCGGATAATCTTCAAGAATTTACATTCAAACAATTAGGTTACCGTTTATTCTCATACATAAATTGATTTTACGCAAATGTATTGATGTATAAGGCTTTTTTGTCATATAAGAGGTCAACTATTTTTAATAAATTGTATACACATCAGAGCATACTCTCGATTTTCCGGGCGCAGATAATCAGTGCGTCAGCGCGGGCAAAAAAAAAAGAAGAAAATATTATAAAGAAAACTAGTATTGAACGGTAGTCTTTAGAAACTTTAGAAAACTATATTGAAATATGTACATAATATGGCTTTGAGGCACGCGACAGGACGTATCAATCGCACCCCTGTGACCATATGACACTGAAATATATACGGTTCTCGTGTAGCTAAGACAGGCAGCTTAATTTTCTACTGTTAAACCGACATAAGAAAATTTACAAATACTGAGTCTGCAATAAACTGGATAGAGTGTATCATTTAATATGATAAAAAGTCAGTTTATACAACTGTTTAAAGACAATTAAAAAGTAAGGCAGTCAGAGATAAATAGACACCTTTCAGAGATTTACTGAATTGGCTCACAATAGCTAGGGTGATGTGTAGTGTCAAATCCTTTGAGCACTGCTGAGGGAGAGCCCATTAGGCTAATTTGCATAGGTAAAGTACACTAAGTGGAACAACCCAATTTGTCTGAACTTAAGTACATCAAGATATACTGAATAATATGTACAAGTATTTTCCATATTCCCCCCCCCCCGTAATATGTGTAGGCTAGAGGCTATTCAGTCAGTGTTAGAGGCTTCTCACATTCATTTGCATCAGGTATTCCACAAGGTGGTTGAGTTTTGAAGGAAGTGTGCAGGCAGTTGTTGATAATTAAAACATTATAAATAAGCATGCAGAACAGTCATGTAATGATTTATTCTGTAATATTGTGGTATTGTTTGCTGTCAATAAGTAATAAATACCCCATCTTTTTCAATTTTCATTGCCTACTACATTAATAGACATGGAAAAATACTGACTCCTTGCTTGTTTTTTTGAAAACTGGAGACAAAATATTGAGATTGGCGATTTTTTTGGCGACAACTTTTTTAAAGCCAGCACCATCCCTGATAAGCTAAAAGTCAACATTGGGTCAACCTTAAGACGATTTCAAATAGCACCAGCATTACAAGTAACATCTAGTAATTTAGCATGTTGTACATTTCATGTGTATGTGTGCATGTATGTACAAGAATTGCTAATTTAGGTACAGCGGTTGATATGCACACTATGTTTCCAGTTCCTTTATTCACAATTTATAAAATTTTTCTCATTTTTTAGCTCTACTGGTCATAAAAAAAGAGCTTATGGGATGGTCTGTTGAAGCTACTCCTTGCCATGAAACTTTGAACACACAATCATCCCATGGTCTAGTTGGTTCTTAATGAAAATAGTGCTGGTTGGACTTTCAATATGGTTATCACAGTGGCCATGTTGAAAATCTTGTTATTGCTACGCTTCCTGAATGGATGGTCATATCAACATGGGGTTTTCACTGAAAGACTTCTTATGTCTAGTTGGTCCTAAATGAAAATAGTGCCGCTCTGACATCCAATATTGCCGTGGCCATCTTGAAAATCTTGTCGCTACTCGTACTACATGGATGGTCTTATCAGCATGGGATTTTCACTAAAAGGCTTCTTATGATGTTTAGTTGGTTCTAAAAGAAAATGGTGCTGATCTGACATCCGATATGGCCACCATGGCAGCCATATTGAAAATCTTGTTATTGCTAATCCTGCTGAATGGATGGTCATATGAACATGGGGTTTTCACTAAAAGACTTCTTGTAATGTCTAGTCCCCCCCCCCCAAAAAAAAAAAAACAAAACAAAACAATGGTGCCAATCTGTGTCCAGTATGGCCACAACCACATCCACCTTGAAAATCTTATCGCTACTCCTCCTACATGGATGGTCATATCAACATGGGGTTATCACTACAAGGCTTCTTATGATGTCTAGTTCGCCCTGAATAAACCTGGTGCTGATCTTATGTCCAGTATGGCTGCCACAGTAGCCATCTTGAAAATGTTATCTCTACTCCTCCTGAATGGATGGTAATATCAACACGGTGCTTTTACTAAAAGACTTCTAATGATGATTACCTGGTCCTAAATAAAAATGGTGTTGATCTGACATCTAATATGGCCACCATGTCAGTCATCTTGAAAATCTTGTTATCACAACTATACTTGAACACAAAGTCATATTGATGTGAGGAATTCACTAGAAGACTTCTTATGATGTCCAGTTGATGTTAAATGAAAATGGTGCCAATCTGACATCCAATATGGCCAACACAGCAGCCATCATGAAAACCTTGTTATTGCTGATCCTCCTGAATGGAAAGTCATATCTTGAAAATATTGTTATCTCTACTCCTTTTCAAATGGATGGTTATAACAACATAGGGTTTTCACCAATAGACCTGTTACGATACCTAGTTGGTCCTAAATGAAAATGGTGCCAGTCATACATCCAATAAGGCTGCCATGACCATCTTAAAAATGTTTTTGTCACTACTACCCATAAATGGATGATCATTATGTCATGGGGATTTCATCAAGCCCTAAATGAAAATGGTGCCAGTTGTACATCCAGTATGGCTGCCACAATGACTGTCTTAAACATTTTGTTGTCACTACTCCCCCTGAATGTATGATCATTATGACATGGGGTTTTTACCAAAAGACTTCAAATACTCTACTTTGCCCTGAATGAAAATGGTGCCAAGCTGACATCCAGTATGTGTACCACAGCAGCTAATTTGAAAATCTTGTTATCACTGAGGAATATCAGAGATGGTTCGAAAACTTGACAGTTAAAAGGAAGAAATGGTCTTATCTTGAATTCCAGGAAATTCTTTTTGCCCAGTAGAGTGTCAGTCTCTTCGAGGGACTCTTGCTTATAAAGGCTTGACACTATTCAACTCTTATCAAGGCAGACAAAGAAAGTTCTTGCTATATGCATATTGAGTAAAAAAATTGGCATAATTTTGTCATTCAAAGTTTCTTACCATGATACTTTGCAGATTTTAAGGTCCAATGTTTTTATTTGTATTCCTATTTTTGTCTTGTGGCAGGCATTAGCTATCAGTGCAACTAATATAACTATGTTGGATTGGCACTGGAGCAAAAATCCCAGTTATTGTTTTCCTTTTGCTAATGATGTAATTTCTAGACTGGGATTTCCTTCTCTTGGTGCCAACCCCAACATTATTTTTCTTGTTATTCAAAGAAGAAAGAATAGAAAAAAAATTCTACCTGTATTGTATTACATCATTGATTGACCTTAATTGCAGTCATGGGTGTTATGTTGAACATTATGATGTTATTAAAGTGTAATATGGCAACTAACTGACAACTGGAGAAAACCGACAAAAGACAACATGACTGAAAAGTAAGGATCACAAATCTGCAAGATTTCTCAGTAACAGGGGTGAAAAATTTGGATCACTTTTCCTTTGGTAAAGCCAACAGTTGTGTCATTGACTGTTAAAAGGTTTAGTGCTAGAATTTTAAGTCATACAGCATACCTGTTCCTCACAGTATTGGTTTCAGGTGTAATATGATTTTCATTGAAGACCCTTTGGACATGTTAAAGATAGCAAAGATATTGTAATATACTTTATTATACACCTTCCAATTTTCTACCCAAGAAAGAGCCAGAATTTTACCGTCATTTCCTACAAGCAGGAAAACGATACTATTGTTTGCCAAACCCGTATCACCATACTCTCAAACGAGGCTGAGACTACTTTATCCTCGAGGTTTCCTGGTGACAATAGCAGCACCCCTATCGATCGAATGCCAACACTAGCAGTATACAAAGCTCTCACAGCGACGTTAGTTAAAAAAAACTTGCGTTATATGTAAAATATCTGAAAGTTCTAAGCCATGTTTTTGTCACAACAACAATAAAAAAGCATTTTTTTCCTATATTTTGAAGTAGTAAAAATATTGCCAAAATGTTCGTCTGAAACAAGATCATATTCGGAAATCTCGTACCAAAACATTACAACTCATTTACGGAAATTCATAAATGGTAACGTTAGTGAGTTTCACGCATAATGGATGAATATGACATTATAAATGAGTAATATTCTCTGCAACAAATTTGTACCTTCAAGTTCCAAAAATTTCTCCAATCCTGTTGTAAATAACTGTCAAAATAATGTTGTCAGTCCCATGTCAAGTTCGCATCGGAGCTCTCACAATGTCCCGCCAGAAACAGTTCAACCGCACCTCTGAAAGAAACTTCGTCATTCAGCTGGTGAAAACTTACGTGATGCAAAATTTCAGAACTGCACAATAACTGTAAATCACATATATGAGTAGTCTGCCCTCAAGCGTAGAAGAATTCGTGTGATTGACAGTGATGGTAGTCAAACTGAGCGAGCGTTGTTTCACAAACTTCATTCCTAAAACTAAACTAATATTCATGCGCATGTCAGACTGGTGACTGGATATCTCGGCCCATAACGGACTCGGCCCACAACGGAGTCGTCCCATACAAATTTAACCCCATAACATACTCGGCCCATTACGGAGTCGGCCCATGACTAAGTCGGCCCATAATTACTAAAGCGAATGTCTCATTGCACAAAATTTATATAAATAAAATATTTAATTACGGTTAGTATTGAGAGAAGGAATTTCGATGCCATACAAGATCAAAGGTAAGGCCGACAAACAGTTGAAGGCAGCACGTGTCTACTTTACTACTTGTTATTGTAAACATGTGTTGACACGTGTGAATCTGATTACGGTCGCACTTCCCATCTGTATACAATAAATTTTTTATCAACAGTTAAATAGATATATTAAAAAAAAAAAAAAATAAGCACAGAGACAAAGTAAAATATATCTAATTCTTATGTTTTTTTTTGTTTTTTTTTAGTATAACATTTTTTATCTTTACCCGGTGTTATTCCTTCTCTCAATACTAACCGTAATTAAATATTGTATTTATTGTTGACATCCAACAGAGACTGGTGGGCGAAGAACATATGCTCAGAGCATCGTAGCCGGCATAGGGACAATGAGGGCCGACTTCACCAGTTCTGGGCGGAATATTCGAAACTACTGAAGAAGTGTGCACATATATATGGTCAATCAAACGACTGATTCCGTGAATAATTATTGTTATTGCCGATTTGAACTGAAATAAAAAGTAACAATATCAAATGTTTTTAATTTTTTTGACAACTGTTTTTTCGTGAAGTTAATTAAAGTGTAAAAATCATACACAGATGCACTAAACATAAAGAAACCTACAAAGATTAAAAGACAAATGAAATGACTGTTGAAAAAAAAACATTGCATCAACATTACTGTTATATAAATCGTGGACCGAGTATGTAATGGGGCCGAATACGTAATGGGGCCGAGTACGTAAATGGGCCGAGTACGTTATGGGCCGATTTGGGTAGGCCGAGTTCGTTATGGGCCGATAACGTTAGTGGGCCGACTCTGCTATGGGCCGAGATGTCCCGTAATCGTCAGCCTTTCAAAAAGTAATTCGGTTTATGGTTTAAGATGAAGTTCGTATTATAGAGGTTGAAATGTTTAGCAATTCCTTGTGTTTTTCAACCACATATAGTGATTTTATTAAATTATCTGAAAATTGAAAGGTATATAACAAAAATATCATTATCACAGTAATGCGATTTTGATTGCTAGATCACGTCTCGTTGTCAGCATACAAATCCGGATCATGACTCGATGCTTCGCATCTTGTAATGATCCGGATTTTCGAATGCTGACAACTCGACGTGATCTAGCAATCAAGATCGCGTTACTATGATAATACTATATATGTATCAGTTTCTGTTTATCTGTCTATCCATCTGTTCATCATGAGAGAAGGAATTTCGATGCCATACAAGATCAAAGGTAAGGCCGACAAACAGTTGAAGGCAGCACGTGTCTACTCTACTACTTGTTATTGTAAACATGACGCTTCGCGTCTCGTAATGATCCGGATTTTCTAATGCTGACAACTCGACGTGATCCAGCAATCAAGATCGCGTTACTGTGATAATACTATATATTTATTATACACCTACCAATTTTCTACCCAAGAAAGAGCCAGAATTTTACCATCATTTCCTACAAGCATGAAAACGATACTGTCGTTTTCCAAACCCGTATCACCATACTCTCAAACGAGGCTGAGACTACTTTATCCTTGAGGTTTCCTGGTGACAATAGCAGCGCTCCTAACGATCGAATGCCAACACTAGCAGTCAACAAAGCTCTCACAGCGACGTTAGTTAAGAAACCTTGCGTTATATGTAAAATATCTTAAAGGTCTAAACCATGTTTTTGTCACAACATGAATAAAAAAGCATTTTTTTAACTTTATTTTGAAGTAGTAAAATATTGCCAAAATGTTCGTCTGAAACAAGATCATATTCGGAAATCGCGTACCACAACATTACAGTTGTACAGTACAACCCATTTACGGAAATTCATAAATGGTAACGTCAGTGAGTTTCACGCATAATGGATGAATTTGAAATTATAAATGAGTAATATTCTCTACAACAAATCTGTTCCTTCAAATTCCAACAATTTCTCCAATCCTGTTGTAAATAACTGTCAAAATAATGTAGTCATTCCTGTGTCAGAAATAGTTCAACAGCATTCAACCTAGCCTCTGAAAGAAACTTCCAGTCATTCAGCTGGTGAAAACTTCCGTGATTCAATATTTCAGAACTGCACAATAACTGTAAATCACATATATGAGTAGTCTGCCCTCAAGCGTCGAACAATTCGTGTTATTGACAGTGATGGTAGTCAAAGTGAGCGAGCGTTGTTTCACAAACTTCATTCATAAAATTAATATTCATGCGCATGTCAACCTTTCAAAAAGTAATTCGGTTTATGCTTTAAGATGAAGTTCGTATTAAAGAGGTTGAAATGTTTAGCAATTTCTTTTGTTTTTCAACTACATACAGTGATTTTATTAAATTATCTGAAAATTGAAAGGTATATAACAAAAATATCATTATCACAGTAATGCGATTTTGATTGCTAGATCACGTCTCGTTGTCAGCATACAAATCCGGATCATGACTCGATGCTTCGCATCTTGTAATGATCCGGATTTTCGAATGCTGACAACTCGACGTGATCTAGCAATCAAGATCGCGTTACTATGATAATACTATATATGTATCAGTTTCTGTTTATCTGTCTATCCATCTGTTCATCATGCCTTATCCTCCAGCATGATTGGATGGCAGTGCAACGAATGTGATTGTATCTCCAGATCTTAAATGGTCATTGTATGTAGTATTATACTTGTCTATACCCACTCTCACCCTCCTGTTTTTGGCTTGGGAATTTAGAATAGGCCTGATGCCCCATCATGCATGATGTAAGAGGTGACTAATAGAGGCAAGAGATGTGGTGGCCCAGTGGATAGTGATTTGGGTTGGACTTGCGACTGAAAGGGTGTGGGTTTGTATCCTACCATCAAATCAGTCTGGTTCAGCTACTGTGGTGTGTGCTTGGGCAAGACACTTTACTCCAATTGCCCTGGCACTAAATAATATACTTGTGCTTCAGTGATCCAGATAGATAGAAATAGCAGGACATCCCCACCCCCACCCCATCCAGATCGCTAAAATAATTTTGTGAATCTGTGTCGTTTTCTGTTTATTCCATGTATTTTCTGTTTATTTGTAGGATAAGCTTTTGTCTATTTCTACTTCCAACAAGATTAAATGTTATATTTCATTATTGATATCAAGTCCTTTCATCACAAAAAATACCTTTCGTTACAAAAGGTGCCCCTAACTTGAACAAAAGTTCCCCTTTGGCTAATATAACCCATCTTCCCATCCCCTGTAAGAAATTCCTATCTGGAACATTGTTGTTGTGCCATAAAAAACCAAACCGAAACCAACCAACCAACCAACCAACCCCTCCTGCCAGGAGCCAAGGGTGGAATCAAGGAGGTAAAACTTGTTTTAAACCATACTAAATAAAGCGACATACAGATCTCACTGGTATTGAAAAGCATGGAAATTTTCAATGGAAGCATAAACAAAGACAAATTATGTTTTGCATGATGGGATACACCATCAGCAGATCACCACCAACAGCAACAATAATAATAATAATAATAATAAAGACTTTCACTTAACAAGGGTAGCACACGTGGCATATAATAAATGCTAATTTCCCCTGTGGGCCTCAAATAGTAAATTTACAATATTTACAGCATGTACAATATGTATACAGATTACTTTCTCACATACACACACATGTGCATACACATACACACACATGTGCATACACATACACACACATGTGCATACACATACAGACATGTGCATACACATACAGCAAAAAGTGATTATGAATATGCTTTAGTAGAATTTTTTTATAGTAAAATAGAGATTGGTCTCAAATTGTCCATATGGTCTCTCAGACCACTTTTGTAAAGAGGTGCAGCATTAACTTGTTTCCATGCATTAGAAAAGATTGATTTGGAGATGCACAATTTGAAGATGTATACATACAAATTAGCTAGAACCTTAGCACCACATCTAAACTTTTTGACCTGTATTATGTAAAATTCAGCTAACATGAGAGAAATATCAGATTGTTCTGTATCAAGGCTGTTGCTAAGTTTCGTAAATAAAATCTTTGGGATGTTGGTTATTGGCAGACATTTATTTGCAGCTGGGAGTATTGTATATGGGAAAGAAAAAAGGTCTTAAATTATGTTCAGACCCCAACTGACTATTGTGTAGTGCAAATGACTTAGAAGTTTAACCTTTCCTTCATAATTTACACATCCCCAAACTCCACCTATCTACCACCAGCTCTTGTTCAATTGTTGTTTATTCAAAATATCAATTGACTGCTAGCCAGTCTAGGGTAATGTGTGAGCCATTACCTGTTGTGCTTTGTTTGCCTAAGATGACACCAGCTGTCCTGAAGGTTACATTTAGACAGTTTTCATTATACATGATATATAGATTCAGCTTGTAAATAACTTCTTTATTTTGCATCGAGTATATGTGAAATTTTCACTATAAACAAAAAATCTCATAAGTGGTACAATTTTCCAAGAAGCATTTTTATGTTACAGAAAATGTTATGCTAATGACTAGACGGGTCTGTCTGTCTTATTGTTGGTGATTGTTTAGTAATACAGTAGTCTAATGACTAGACATGTCTGTCTTATTGTTGGTGATTGGTTAGTTATGCAGTAGTCTAATGACTTGACATGTCTGTCTGTCTAATTGTTGGTGATTGTTTAGTTATACAGTAGTCTAATGACTTGACATGTGTGTCTTATTGTTGTTGATTGGTTAGTTATACAGTAGTCTAATGACTTGACATGTCTGTCTTATTGTTGGTGATTGGTTAGTTATGCAGTAGTCTAATGACTAGACATGTCTGTCTTATTGTTGGTGATTGGTTAGTTATACAGTAGTCTAATGACTAGACATGTCTGTCTTATTGTTGATTGGTTAGTTATACAGTAGTCTAATGACTAGACATGTCTGTCTTATTGTTGATTGGTTAGTTATACAGTAGTCTAATGACTTGACATGTCTGTCTTATTGTTGGTGATTGGTTAGTTATACAGTAGTCTAATGACTAGACATGTCTGTCTTTCTTATTGTTGATTGGTTACTTATACAGTAGTCTAATGACTTGACATGTCTGTCTTATTGTTGGTGATTGGTTAGTTATGCAGTAGCCCCTCATAATGAAGTCCCTCAGTATACTGCTACCCCTTTTATAACATGTGTGTGGTCATGGATCCCATTAAATTTAGACTGTAAAATTGAATTTTGTTCTATTTATTTTAGTTTGATTTAGGTTCATGCCTATTGAGAACCAAATATGTGGTTTCACACCATTAATTCCCCTATATTTGTGTTCAGTGTATTATTATGACATGGACTTGTTGGAATGTACTTCAGTTTAAGGGGGCCTGTTTTATATAACATGGACTTTGTGGAATGTATTTCAGTTTAAGGGGGCCTTTTTTATATAACATGGACTTGTTGAAACGTACTTCAGTTTAAGGAGGCCTGTTTTATATAACATGGACTTTGTGGAATGTATTTCAGTTTAAGGAGGCCTGTTTTATATAACATGGATTTGTTGGAACGTACTTCAGTTTAAGGAGGCCTGTTTTATATAACATGGACTTGTTGAAACGTACTTCAGTTTAAGGAGGCCTGTTTTATATAACATGGACTTGTTGGAACATACTTCAGTTTAAGGAGGTCTGTTTTATATAACATGGGTCAATTTTATGGCTCCAATGAACTGTGTTATAGAAAAGGAACAGGTTGTACTTCGCCTGGCTTGGTCAATGATTGTAAAGGCTTATCTCAGAATCACAAAATGTAAACATCTTCATGTACTTTGTTGTCACAACCATCGTCATGTACTTTGTTGTCACAACCATCTTCATGTACTTTGTTGTCACAGGAACAATAGTTATTATGGGATAATGAATTGAAAAATATCAGACTTATTACAAACATATACCAATCTTTGTGTGCCTTGTACTATATGTTTCATGATGTTAAGTATTGTTTTTATGTTTAGGATCTAGATGTACGTGATGGGCAATATACAGAAGGTGAACATTTCCAGCGTGTAGACAATGTCCACTTTTCTGGATCATTTGGCACAGGGTTCAAATGTGAGGACCTTCAAACATGCAAAATGTTTTTTATGAAACAGGTGAGGATGAATAATTTTCAAATAAATTTGTAAGCCCTTGGAATTTGCTATTCTCAGTTACTTAAAAGCAACCAGAATCAGAGATGCTGCCAGAATGTGGGCGAGTGCGCGAATCTTCGCAAAATTTGTACGAATTTGCGCACTTGGAAAGCAGTGAGGCACGAGAACTCCTGCAAATTAGTTTAAAGTCGCACATTTGAAAATGTACTCTGCGCAGTATACACTTTTTATTTAACTGTTAACCCTTAAAGTGCTTGTCATGGAATAAATTGTGCTGCCAGTAGATGTCTCATAGTGCTTGTCTTGTCATCTGTCTTTTTTTCCAGTAGGTAACTGTTTACACATCTGAATACTTCGGCTTGACATGAACGGTTGTTAAACTAAATTTGATTGGCACATTTGGCCCTGGAGCAGGCATTGTCAAGGTTGAATCTTGCATTCATGACAGAAGTTTTACAAATGCGTGTTTAACGTAAGGGCTCCTTGAAAACCCAAAATGGCTAACTCCCAATATGGTTCATTTTCGTTCGGCAAATACTGGCTGATGATGGCCATGATGACAATGATTTTTAAAGTTTTAAAGTATATGAGATTATTGGAACCTGGAAAGTGTTATTGGAAATATCAGTGAGTAATTTTGAACCCGAAAATGATGTTGAATACGAGTCCGATGTACATGCTTGATGGACAAAAACAGATGGCATGCTGGTCAACCCCCAATTAAGCGGTATTTCGAACTTAAATGTCGAAAAGGCAGAATATCAAGACTAATTAAAATACAGGCAATTTAAAAGTACATGTAGAGTGTAATTTTGATTACTTTTCTCAAACAATTCTGCCTTGAGGTATCTTGTGCTACAAATTTATATAGCACTCTAAGGGATAAGATAATCTAAAAAGAAATAAAAAAGTAAGGATATATATTTTTGATCAAAATATCTCTGTCTGAACAAGCTGACTATGGCATTGATGCACTTGAAACCCTAATACAACATTGTGGAACAGATAAGAAGGCTGGCATAGTAGTCAGCAAAGCACTGATTCAAGAAAGTGAAATGTTGGCAGAGCTCTTGTTAGTGAAAAATATTATTTTAGAGCAGAGAAGACACAATACCTATGAGCTGTTGAAAATTGTACATAACAACCATAAATAACAGTTTTCCAACTTGTTCAAGCTGGCTTAGCTAGCTATGCATATGTGAAAGGGGGTTCTCAGCACAGAACAATATTGATACACAGATAAGGAACAAATTAAGCTCATAAATGATCAACAGATTAATGCTTATACAACTAGAGGAGACATCTTTTGAGGATTTTGATTTTAATAGAGCTCTAACTTTGTGAAGCAGGAAGAAAGAAAGAGACGGATATTTATGTGTTAGGTAAATATTGAACTATGTCCGTTTCCTCCTCTCCCTCATTTTTTTTCTACTCCCCCCTTTTTTTGGTGACAAGGGGGGACCTCCCCCCTTTACGTAAAATCCTGGCAGCATTCCTGCTAGAATAATTTCAACAAAATTGGATATGCCATACAAATTCTGATTTTCGCATCCTTGTAAACCACTTTCTGATATGTGAGCACCTGTGTTGAGTACATTTTACAAGGTTTAATTTTGGGTGCACCAACTTTAGATTTTTTGGCTTTCAGAGGTTGAATGAAGTTATTTTTGATGTGCTAACAATGACAAGTACAATAATGGGTCATAAGTATATAGCCAGTATGTATATTTTTGGTTACACATCACATAATTGATGTGGTGGTTGTGATCCTTGTCCATAAATATAGCATGCAGGACTGAATTTACAAGATAGTCTGTTTAGGATAACTACATTAAAAAAATTATATGGTACCATCTCTTAATGCTGTATTTAGACTGCAGATGTCTAGTGTAGTACAACAGTGGCACCACGCAGCAAAGAGATGTCACATGGGCATAAACGTTTCACTGGCAGAAAGATAGCTGAAGTAACGGGTATATGGTATAGAATTCAATGTCATAAAATAAACGTTATGTCAGTGAAAAATGTCATTATTTCCTGAAAAAGTTTTTAAAAAACTTAAATCTGGTGCTTATGTCATTTGCAGTCAGCAATAGAGATATAATATTGTTATATATTGAAATAATTATTAGTAAAATAAATTTGAAAACTAAAATTTTCAAGCAAAATGTTAAGGACTTTCCTAAATTTTATCCTGTCTGCAGTGAGGGTGCATGATTTAATGCCATCATAATACCCATTTTTTCAGTAAGAGAACAGTCATTGGCATTCAGTGTACTGAAAAAGCATAACTATATACAGTCAAACCTGTCAATAGCAGCCATCCATTGGAAATGGTAAAACTGACCTTAGTGCACAGGTGACTTCTGTAAACAGGTTCACCTTAAAATAATGTTTTTTGAACAAATACCATGTACCGAATATTATTATTATTATTATTATTATTATTATTATTATTATTATTATTATTATTATTATTATTACGTTATCAAGATTGTTTATGTGCATTATTAACAAAATCATAAAATACGTGTATATGTTGTTCTCTCCCAAATTTATGTTCCATGCAAAATTGCTGTATCCTCACTTTTATCCATCCTATAAACTAAATTATCACTGACTTATAATAATCATTGATCTTTGTTTGTTTTGTGCACCATGTCAAAACACTAATTTCACCACTGATTGATGGCTTACATATGACTGTGGTCAGCCAGCCTGTATAAATTAGTGTTGGAAACAGCTCGTTGAGCTTCAAAAACAATATCTGGATTAGCCAGTTGCTTATCTTACCAAGATCAAAAGACAGTCAATTTATATGGGAGTGATATGATGAATAGGGAATCAAAAGAAGCCATATATCGCAGTTCTTCGCCACCCATGAACCAAAAACTTTGCCTGCCTTTACAGACAAGTTTTAAATATTGAATGACCCCTGACCTTAATGAAAAGGGATGTAACTTGTATCTCTTCTCAGAGATGAACTTTTTTCATCAGAGATAGCTTTAATTCAAAGGCAGATAGATGAAGATATCGAACTATGCCTGTCACACTGGCACAAAAGACAACTTCCATTTCTGCTGTGAAAACATGACTACTTTCCCCACTGACCAGCAAACAAATCGCTTTGACCCTACTAATGATAAAAACTCTGGCGCTTTCGAATTTGACATATTGATGCCTTTGAGTTACATTGACTGTGTGACTTGAGTACAATGAGTACAAATGAGATAGGAAATGTTGCTGAATCAATTCACATGATATGCCTTTATCTAAACAATGCTTTCTTTGTGAAGCAAAGGTTCAGTTGCATAGACGGAGTGGTCACTGTAGATATGCTCCAGTGACTGCTTAAGGCACGGAGAAACCGCTGTTTGGTTAGGAAATACCTGGCTGCTGATCGCAGAAAGCAGGTGACCATTTCACACGTGACATTTAGATAGGAAATTTGCTGGGGGGAGAGTGAAATGACTGTTTTGACCAGGTGACAGCTGTGTAAAGGTGACCATTTTGACAGGTTTGACTGTACATTTGAAATCATGTAGAGATCCTCAGAACAAAATAAATAATAAATTATCAAATTATTCTTCACTGTGTTTGGACATAACATTCATGTCCTAAGTGTTATGCTTCAAAATTGGATAAATTTTATGTCATTCTTATAAATTTCGAGTGTTTGACCTTACAAGGAGAGTAAATGTGTTGACCTAATTCATGATACAGCTTGTAAGAAGATTGCACCAATAGACAGTGTTGCACTCATAGCGCAGCAATTTTTTGTCCTATGTTCCCCAAATCTTGATCCTGTGTGCCCCTCTGGGCGGAAATTTTTTTCAGGAAAAAAAAAAAAAATATTCCTGCAGCTTTTCTTTAGTGGATGTACAACCATGTCTATGCTGGTGTTAGCAATGGCCAGAGTTGGTAAAGGTGATAAAAACTGTAAGATGGCAGTGAATATCCATTTCAAAACAATGAATCTGGCAATGAAAATATTAAAGGTTTGTAGTAGGCAGCTGAGTTGCTAAAATATTTGACTGCCTATAGTGTAATGTATTTTAGAGGTTAAAGTCACACCTACAACAAGGAAGATTTAATTTATTCTCAAGCAGAATTAATGATAAAAGAGACTAATTTATGCAAATACACAATTTTTCATTTGATTAATGATTTATTTCTTTGAAAAGAAAAGTAATTAAGACAACATAGATATTTATTATAATAAGTGCTGGTACAGAATGAGTGAACACTAAAAACTTAAATGAGAGCTAGATCAGGAACGGAAAATTCTAGGGTGCAGCTCATTTCAGGTTAACCATATACTTAAACATGTTAATGTTATCATGAGTTACTTTATCACATGATAAAAAGTTTATTGCAATTATATAAGTGTCCAAGGTCAATATGACAAATTTAAGGTCACAAAACTTTGAAGCAAATAAGATTATCTTGTGTTTTTAGCACTTCTAGTACATTATGTACTGCAATTTGCCTTTGTCCTTTTAAAATGTTGTATGTCCCCCAGATCTGGAGGTTGAGTGACACAGTGTCCCCTGCTTTTGGGATCCTAGGTGCAGCACTGATAGAATTTCTGATACAGTTTTCAGAATTTTATAAATTGACTTGGTGCCAGAATATTATATCTCTGACTTTTACGAAATATTGGATGCAACTGGAAAAATAGCTGACATTGTCTACATCAAGCAGTGTTTATTTTATGACATCTATAAGCTACCCATTTACAATAGCCTGATGCCATAAAAAGTACATTCTGTTTTGTTGATTGGCAAATTAAACGGAAGTATGCCTACTCTCTTGCAACAGTTGTGTCTATGTAAACTGTTTGTGTGTGGAATTTTTATATATATGGAAAATAGTATAAATAATTTTAGATTGGGGAATGAGTTCAATTTATAAATAATTTTGCTTTAAATTAATCAAGACACAATTTGAGTGTCACAGCTGATTTTCACAAACTTTAGTTTTTCCAGTCTCTGTTCCTGCTGGATAACCAGTTTTGGTTGTATCCATTATTACATACTCATTAGATTTATTACATACTCGTTAGATTTATTACATACTCATTAGATTTATTACATACTCATTAGATTTATTACATACTCATTAGATTTATTACATACTCATTAGCATTATTACACACTCATTAGCATTATTACATACTCATTAGATTTATTACATACTCATTAGCATTATTACATACTCATTAGCATTATTACATACTCATTAGATTTCAAGTTTAAATAATACTTTTTTATATTGGCTTGAGGATGTTTTCATAACAGTAATTCTTTCAGGAAAAAGAGAAGAGAGTTGTCACTTGCAACAATTTGGGTAAAAATATCATGTTAAGGGCACATAGGATAACCACATTGTAACATGTACCTCACTGTCCCCTGTCCATCAAGTAAGGAGTAATAAAGTGTAAGTGGGTTTTACATCACATTTCTTCAATAAAATACTTGTCAAAGGTAATGACTTGCCTATAGGAATAATAGAAAATGGGACAAAATTACTCATCATACATTAATTGTATTAGATGATGTAATGAAACCTTGGATGATTCGAAGACATCAAATGGGAAAGAAAAATCCTTTCATGTATGTGACAAAGGACACGAAAATTTAAATTGCCCAAATTAAAAATATTAAGCCAATAAAACTTCAAAACAAAGACATTAAAAAATTCTGTCAACTTAAATCTAAGTTGATGATTATTCATTGAGAGGCATCTAATGTCTATTGTGTTTCATAATCTTTAATGAAAAGCAAAAATGGTGTCCTGTTACATCTCCAACCAATTAATGATTACGATTTTCATATTTTGATCTTGATGTTCAATATAGTAAGTAAGATCAGGTCTTTGGTGTCTCTGTTATCACAGAATCTCAACACCAGTTGGATATTTTCAGTGATGTTGAGGATATTATATAACAAAGATCCCATTGGCGTTTTACATTTTTTTCTGAACCAAAGAGAAATTAATTTTGTACACCGTAACTATGAGGAACTGTCTCTGTTCATATGAAAATGAATTGCTCCTAATCTGATGTTTCAAACTTAATTAACACGAGCAACTTAAAATTAGAATGACATTTTTGGAAACCAAAACTTGTAAAAGATTTGAGGAATATGATCATAGTTAAAATTTGAATTGAAGCTGGAGGCCAAAATAGTGGTGAGAGATGATCATGTACTTTGCGGTTTTGGTACACAAGAACCATAGAGAAATTTTAGCTGATCTAACTGTGGAATTTAATAATACAATACCAGTACCTGTTTCTTGGAGCACTGTCAAGAAGAAATTAAAGATGTTTTGAATGTAAAAGATAAACAGACCAGAAAAGGACCACAATCTCTGAACAAAAAATCACCATTGATATACTTCATGGTGCCATGAGTGATGAACTGGACTGTTGAGATAAACTGGCCCAGTATCATTTTAATTGGCAAGATGATGGTTATGTTAGACCAGGATAAGAAGGTATTTGTGTGGTGAAAACCCAAAGAGGAAAGAATGAAAACTGGAATGCTTAGAAATGTACAGTAGTCATTCTCCCAGTAAAAACATCTCTGCCATCATTTGGGGTTGCATAACTTTTAATGGGATCAGCATATTGACACCTGTTGAAGGTATCATCAGTTTAGAGAGGTACGTAAGTATATTGGATGGATTAGAATTTATGGCTAGTTGTTGCTGAAAAATTTCCAAATTGGGGGGTGGGATGGATTCTTCAAGAAAATAATTGTCCTGTGCATGTTTCAAGCAGAGCAACTCAGTGGAAAGCTGTGCACAATATTCATGCTATTTTCAGTCACCAGACATGAACATCATTACAAATGTGGAGAACAATTAAAACAAAACTTGACAAAAAGGTTGACTGAAATTAAAACTTTTGAGAGGTAATCTCATCAGTATTGTCGTGGATCTTTTGTAGTCAGTCGATCAGGTTCATATAAGACAACTATACCAAGTCTACTATTTGTCATAAAAGCAATGGAATCACTTACAAAATACTACAACTTGTAGATATCATTTTCTTCTTAATTTCCTTGATACTGTGGTTTTAATTACAGCAAAATCAATATTATGTCAAGTGGCTGCTAATTTATGACTCGGTACTGTCCATGACAACTCCCCTTGTTTGGTTCTCATTATCATCCCCCCCCCCCAAAAAAAAAAATTATTTTAATAGCAGTAATACAAAATTTACCTCCTACTATTGTATTGGTGTATCTTTTCCTGGTGCTAGTCCCCAGTCCACGGACAATATTATAGAATAGAGAAAATCATGATCTCTGTCTGATACCTAAGTCCACTTCGACATTTGGAATATCATCCTTCTTTTCTCTTGCATTTATACACGTCTCTTTGGCACCCAACATTTCATGAATTAAATCATCTTTTGGCATTCCTACTGGCAGTTGTACGTCGTCTTTCACACCTCTCAGCAGCGGACAGAGCGAGGATCTCTCGGAAACGGAAGTTTTTTCTACCCCCATTTCAGGTTAAAGTTGTCAATAATGTCAGGCAAAAAAGCACTATCGTAAGTAGAGGAGAAAAAGCGTTTCTGACACACCCAAAATGTTCCTGCTCCATTCTACGTGGGAGGGGGGTGGGGTAGTTGTATTTGAGTTTGATACATGACACTTAAAGAAGCTGACCTATTTGTAATCTTCTATTTTCTCAGCCATATTTCGGACAAGATTCGGACAAGATTTTGCATACAAGCCTTCATTGCCAATGCGATGCTTTTAACTAGATCTGAAAAAGATTTCGCATGTAAACTTCCATCATCCGGACCATATTTTTAATCGGATCCACACAAAATTGTGCATGCAAGGATACATCATTGAAGCGATGCTTTCAACCACATCTAGAAAAGAAATCGAATGTAAACTTCCTATGTGCGGACCAATTTTTTTATTCGATCTGGACAAAATTTGGCATGCAAGGCTATATCATCCGGGCGATGCTTTTTAACCACATCCGGAAAGAAATCGAATGTAATTTTTTAATGTGCGGACCAATTTTTTTACCTGATCCAGACCAGATTTTGGATGCAAGTCTACATCATCTGGGCGATGCTTTTTTACCACATCCAGAAAAGAAATCGAACGTAAACTTCCAATGTGCGGACTAATTTTTTTATCTGATCCGGTCAATATTTTGCATGCAAGGCTACATCATCAAGGCGATGCTTTTTTACCACACCCGGAAAGATGTCAAATGTAAACTTCCCATATGCGGATCAATTTCTTTATCTGATCCGGACAAGATTTTGCATGAAAGGCTATACCATCCGGATGATGCTCTTTTACCACATCTGGAAATGAGTCGAACATAAACTTCCAATGTGCGAACCAATTTTTTTATCTGATCTGGACAATATTTTGCATGCAAGGCTATGTCATCCTGGTGATGCTTTTAACCACACCTGGAAAAGAAATCACACATAAACTTCCATCATCCGGAGCATATGTGATAGGGGTGAAACCATACACCTGTGCCGCGTATCGATACGATTAACGATACACAGACTACGATACGATACATTATCGATTCTCAGTTTAAAGAATAATAAGGCAAACGACAAATAATTATTCATGACTGCTGAAGATTAAAGTAACTTATATAGGATAGATATCGTTTTGTATCGATTCTTCATCTCTTGTATCGATATGTATATCGATATGGCAAAAGTATCAATACTTCGATATATCGATGAATCGTTTCACCCCTATATGTGATACACTAGGATCTATCTGTAATACTGAGCTCAGCCTGGAACACATTTCCCATTCTAGCCAAAAGTACTAACAGCTTGTGGCTTAAGGTAACAAGGGGCCAGCGCACAAGAATCATCCTGAGTTTTGAAAAAAAAAAAAAAAAAAAAAAAAAAAAAAAAAAAAAAGAGTCCAATTTCTACTCTCTTCGGCCTGACCCATTGTCTTAGCCAAGTGAGGTACGTCGTCTTTCACACCTCTCAGCAGCGGACAGAGCGAGGATCTCTCGGAAACGGAAGTTTTTTCTACCCCCATTTCAGGTTAAAGTTGTCAATAATGTCAGGCAAAAAAGCACTATCGTAAGTAGAGGAGAAAAAGCGTTTCTGACACACCCAAAATGTTCCTGCTCCATTCTACGTGGGAGGGGGGTGGGGTAGTTGTATTTGAGTTTGATACATGACACTTAAAGAAGCTGACCTATTTGTAATCTTCTATTTTCTCAGCCATATTTCGGACAAGATTCGGACAAGATTTTGCATACAAGCCTTCATTGCCAATGCGATGCTTTTAACTAGATCTGAAAAAGATTTCGCATGTAAACTTCCATCATCCGGACCATATTTTTAATCGGATCCACACAAAATTGTGCATGCAAGGATACATCATTGAAGCGATGCTTTCAACCACATCTAGAAAAGAAATCGAATGTAAACTTCCTATGTGCGGACCAATTTTTTTATTCGATCTGGACAAAATTTGGCATGCAAGGCTATATCATCCGGGCGATGCTTTTTAACCACATCCGGAAAGAAATCGAATGTAATTTTTTAATGTGCGGACCAATTTTTTTACCTGATCCAGACCAGATTTTGGATGCAAGTCTACATCATCTGGGCGATGCTTTTTTACCACATCCAGAAAAGAAATCGAACGTAAACTTCCAATGTGCGGACTAATTTTTTTATCTGA
Source organism: Margaritifera margaritifera (assembly GCA_029931535.1). Lineage (NCBI taxonomy): Eukaryota > Metazoa > Mollusca > Bivalvia > Unionida > Margaritiferidae > Margaritifera > Margaritifera margaritifera. Next base: position 22,663 of record JAQPZY010000400.1, on the reverse strand, counting down.
TCCGGTCAATATTTTGCATGCAAGGCTACATCATCAAGGCGATGCTTTTTTACCACACCCGGAAAGATGTCAAATGTAAACTTCCCATATGCGGATCAATTTCTTTATCTGATCCGGACAAGATTTTGCATGAAAGGCTATACCATCCGGATGATGCTCTTTTACCACATCTGGAAATGAGTCGAACATAAACTTCCAATGTGCGAACCAATTTTTTTATCTGATCTGGACAATATTTTGCATGCAAGGCTATGTCATCCTGGTGATGCTTTTAACCACACCTGGAAAAGAAATCACACATAAACTTCCATCATCCGGAGCATATGTGATAGGGGTGAAACCATACACCTGTGCCGCGTATCGATACGATTAACGATACACAGACTACGATACGATACATTATCGATTCTCAGTTTAAAGAATAATAAGGCAAACGACAAATAATTATTCATGACTGCTGAAGATTAAAGTAACTTATATAGGATAGATATCGTTTTGTATCGATTCTTCATCTCTTGTATCGATATGTATATCGATATGGCAAAAGTATCAATACTTCGATATATCGATGAATCGTTTCACCCCTATATGTGATACACTAGGATCTATCTGTAATACTGAGCTCAGCCTGGAACACATTTCCCATTCTAGCCAAAAGTACTAACAGCTTGTGGCTTAAGGTAACAAGGGGCCAGCGCACAAGAATCATCCTGAGTTTTGAAAAAAAAAAAAAAAAAAAAAAAAAAAAAAAAAAAAAAAAGAGTCCAATTTCTACTCTCTTCGGCCTGACCCATTGTCTTAGCCAAGTGAGGTACGTCGTCTTTCACACCTCTCAGCAGCGGACAGAGCGAGGATCTCTCGGAAACGGAAGTTTTTTCTACCCCCATTTCAGGTTAAAGTTGTCAATAATGTCAGGCAAAAAAGCACTATCGTAAGTAGAGGAGAAAAAGCGGTTCTGACACACCCAAAATGTTCCTGCTCCATTCTACGTGGGAGGGGGGTGGGGTAGTTGTATTTGAGTTTGATACATGACACTTAAAGAAGCTGACCTATTTGTAATCTTCTATTTTCTCAGCCATATTTCGGACAAGATTCGGACAAGATTTTGCATACAAGCCTTCATTGCCAATGCGATGCTTTTAACTAGATCTGAAAAAGATTTCGCATGTAAACTTCCATCATCCGGACCATATTTTTAATCGGATCCACACAAAATTGTGCATGCAAGGATACATCATTGAAGCGATGCTTTCAACCACATCTAGAAAAGAAATCGAATGTAAACTTCCTATGTGCGGACCAATTTTTTTATTCGATCTGGACAAAATTTGGCATGCAAGGCTATATCATCCGGGCGATGCTTTTTAACCACATCCGGAAAGAAATCGAATGTAATTTTTTAATGTGCGGACCAATTTTTTTACCTGATCCAGACCAGATTTTGGATGCAAGTCTACATCATCTGGGCGATGCTTTTTTACCACATCCAGAAAAGAAATCGAACGTAAACTTCCAATGTGCGGACTAATTTTTTTATCTGATCCGGTCAATATTTTGCATGCAAGGCTACATCATCAAGGCGATGCTTTTTTACCACACCCGGAAAGATGTCAAATGTAAACTTCCCATATGCGGATCAATTTCTTTATCTGATCCGGACAAGATTTTGCATGAAAGGCTATACCATCCGGATGATGCTCTTTTACCACATCTGGAAATGAGTCGAACATAAACTTCCAATGTGCGAACCAATTTTTTTATCTGATCTGGACAATATTTTGCATGCAAGGCTATGTCATCCTGGTGATGCTTTTAACCACACCTGGAAAAGAAATCACACATAAACTTCCATCATCCGGAGCATATGTGATAGGGGTGAAACCATACACCTGTGCCGCGTATCGATACGATTAACGATACACAGACTACGATACGATACATTATCGATTCTCAGTTTAAAGAATAATAAGGCAAACGACAAATAATTATTCATGACTGCTGAAGATTAAAGTAACTTATATAGGATAGATATCGTTTTGTATCGATTCTTCATCTCTTGTATCGATATGTATATCGATATGGCAAAAGTATCAATACTTCGATATATCGATGAATCGTTTCACCCCTATATGTGATACACTAGGATCTATCTGTAATACTGAGCTCAGCCTGGAACACATTTCCCATTCTAGCCAAAAGTACTAACAGCTTGTGGCTTAAGGTAACAAGGGGCCAGCGCACAAGAATCATCCTGAGTTTTGAAAAAAAAAAAAAAAAAAAAAAAAAAAAAAAAAAAAAGAGTCCAATTTCTACTCTCTTCGGCCTGACCCATTGTCTTAGCCAAGTGAGGTACGTCGTCTTTCACACCTCTCAGCAGCGGACAGAGCGAGGATCTCTCGGAAACGGAAGTTTTTTCTACCCCCATTTCAGGTTAAAGTTGTCAATAATGTCAGGCAAAAAAGCACTATCGTAAGTAGAGGAGAAAAAGCGGTTCTGACACACCCAAAATGTTCCTGCTCCATTCTACGTGGGAGGGGGGTGGGGTAGTTGTATTTGAGTTTGATACATGACACTTAAAGAAGCTGACCTATTTGTAATCTTCTATTTTCTCAGCCATATTTCGGACAAGATTCGGACAAGATTTTGCATACAAGCCTTCATTGCCAATGCGATGCTTTTAACTAGATCTGAAAAAGATTTCGCATGTAAACTTCCATCATCCGGACCATATTTTTAATCGGATCCACACAAAATTGTGCATGCAAGGATACATCATTGAAGCGATGCTTTCAACCACATCTAGAAAAGAAATCGAATGTAAACTTCCTATGTGCGGACCAATTTTTTTATTCGATCTGGACAAAATTTGGCATGCAAGGCTATATCATCCGGGCGATGCTTTTTAACCACATCCGGAAAGAAATCGAATGTAATTTTTTAATGTGCGGACCAATTTTTTTACCTGATCCAGACCAGATTTTGGATGCAAGTCTACATCATCTGGGCGATGCTTTTTTACCACATCCAGAAAAGAAATCGAACGTAAACTTCCAATGTGCGGACTAATTTTTTTATCTGATCCGGTCAATATTTTGCATGCAAGGCTACATCATCAAGGCGATGCTTTTTTACCACACCCGGAAAGATGTCAAATGTAAACTTCCCATATGCGGATCAATTTCTTTATCTGATCCGGACAAGATTTTGCATGAAAGGCTATACCATCCGGATGATGCTCTTTTACCACATCTGGAAATGAGTCGAACATAAACTTCCAATGTGCGAACCAATTTTTTTATCTGATCTGGACAATATTTTGCATGCAAGGCTATGTCATCCTGGTGATGCTTTTAACCACACCTGGAAAAGAAATCACACATAAACTTCCATCATCCGGAGCATATGTGATAGGGGTGAAACCATACACCTGTGCCGCGTATCGATACGATTAACGATACACAGACTACGATACGATACATTATCGATTCTCAGTTTAAAGAATAATAAGGCAAACGACAAATAATTATTCATGACTGCTGAAGATTAAAGTAACTTATATAGGATAGATATCGTTTTGTATCGATTCTTCATCTCTTGTATCGATATGTATATCGATATGGCAAAAGTATCAATACTTCGATATATCGATGAATCGTTTCACCCCTATATGTGATACACTAGGATCTATCTGTAATACTGAGCTCAGCCTGGAACACATTTCCCATTCTAGCCAAAAGTACTAACAGCTTGTGGCTTAAGGTAACAAGGGGCCAGCGCACAAGAATCATCCTGAGTTTTAAAAAAAAAAAAAAAAAAAAAAAAAAAAAAAAAAAAGAGTCCAATTTCTACTCTCTTCGGCCTGACCCATTGTCTTAGCCAAGTGAGGTACGTCGTCTTTCACACCTCTCAGCAGCGGACAGAGCGAGGATCTCTCGGAAACGGAAGTTTTTTCTACCCCCATTTCAGGTTAAAGTTGTCAATAATGTCAGGCAAAAAAGCACTATCGTAAGTAGAGGAGAAAAAGCGTTTCTGACACACCCAAAATGTTCCTGCTCCATTCTACGTGGGAGGGGGGTGGGGTAGTTGTATTTGAGTTTGATACATGACACTTAAAGAAGCTGACCTATTTGTAATCTTCTATTTTCTCAGCCATATTTCGGACAAGATTCGGACAAGATTTTGCATACAAGCCTTCATTGCCAATGCGATGCTTTTAACTAGATCTGAAAAAGATTTCGCATGTAAACTTCCATCATCCGGACCATATTTTTAATCGGATCCACACAAAATTGTGCATGCAAGGATACATCATTGAAGCGATGCTTTCAACCACATCTAGAAAAGAAATCGAATGTAAACTTCCTATGTGCGGACCAATTTTTTTATTCGATCTGGACAAAATTTGGCATGCAAGGCTATATCATCCGGGCGATGCTTTTTAACCACATCCGGAAAGAAATCGAATGTAATTTTTTAATGTGCGGACCAATTTTTTTACCTGATCCAGACCAGATTTTGGATGCAAGTCTACATCATCTGGGCGATGCTTTTTTACCACATCCAGAAAAGAAATCGAACGTAAACTTCCAATGTGCGGACTAATTTTTTTATCTGATCCGGTCAATATTTTGCATGCAAGGCTACATCATCAAGGCGATGCTTTTTTACCACACCCGGAAAGATGTCAAATGTAAACTTCCCATATGCGGATCAATTTCTTTATCTGATCCGGACAAGATTTTGCATGAAAGGCTATACCATCCGGATGATGCTCTTTTACCACATCTGGAAATGAGTCGAACATAAACTTCCAATGTGCGAACCAATTTTTTTATCTGATCTGGACAATATTTTGCATGCAAGGCTATGTCATCCTGGTGATGCTTTTAACCACACCTGGAAAAGAAATCACACATAAACTTCCATCATCCGGAGCATATGTGATAGGGGTGAAACCATACACCTGTGCCGCGTATCGATACGATTAACGATACACAGACTACGATACGATACATTATCGATTCTCAGTTTAAAGAATAATAAGGCAAACGACAAATAATTATTCATGACTGCTGAAGATTAAAGTAACTTATATAGGATAGATATCGTTTTGTATCGATTCTTCATCTCTTGTATCGATATGTATATCGATATGGCAAAAGTATCAATACTTCGATATATCGATGAATCGTTTCACCCCTATATGTGATACACTAGGATCTATCTGTAATACTGAGCTCAGCCTGGAACACATTTCCCATTCTAGCCAAAAGTACTAACAGCTTGTGGCTTAAGGTAACAAGGGGCCAGCGCACAAGAATCATCCTGAGTTTTGAAAAAAAAAAAAAAAAAAAAAAAAAAAAAAAAAAAAAAAGAGTCCAATTTCTACTCTCTTCGGCCTGACCCATTGTCTTAGCCAAGTGAGGTACGTCGTCTTTCACACCTCTCAGCAGCGGACAGAGCGAGGATCTCTCGGAAACGGAAGTTTTTTCTACCCCCATTTCAGGTTAAAGTTGTCAATAATGTCAGGCAAAAAAGCACTATCGTAAGTAGAGGAGAAAAAGCGTTTCTGACACACCCAAAATGTTCCTGCTCCATTCTACGTGGGAGGGGGGTGGGGTAGTTGTATTTGAGTTTGATACATGACACTTAAAGAAGCTGACCTATTTGTAATCTTCTATTTTCTCAGCCATATTTCGGACAAGATTCGGACAAGATTTTGCATACAAGCCTTCATTGCCAATGCGATGCTTTTAACTAGATCTGAAAAAGATTTCGCATGTAAACTTCCATCATCCGGACCATATTTTTAATCGGATCCACACAAAATTGTGCATGCAAGGATACATCATTGAAGCGATGCTTTCAACCACATCTAGAAAAGAAATCGAATGTAAACTTCCTATGTGCGGACCAATTTTTTTATTCGATCTGGACAAAATTTGGCATGCAAGGCTATATCATCCGGGCGATGCTTTTTAACCACATCCGGAAAGAAATCGAATGTAATTTTTTAATGTGCGGACCAATTTTTTTACCTGATCCAGACCAGATTTTGGATGCAAGTCTACATCATCTGGGCGATGCTTTTTTACCACATCCAGAAAAGAAATCGAACGTAAACTTCCAATGTGCGGACTAATTTTTTTATCTGATCCGGTCAATATTTTGCATGCAAGGCTACATCATCAAGGCGATGCTTTTTTACCACACCCGGAAAGATGTCAAATGTAAACTTCCCATATGCGGATCAATTTCTTTATCTGATCCGGACAAGATTTTGCATGAAAGGCTATACCATCCGGATGATGCTCTTTTACCACATCTGGAAATGAGTCGAACATAAACTTCCAATGTGCGAACCAATTTTTTTATCTGATCTGGACAATATTTTGCATGCAAGGCTATGTCATCCTGGTGATGCTTTTAACCACACCTGGAAAAGAAATCACACATAAACTTCCATCATCCGGAGCATATGTGATAGGGGTGAAACCATACACCTGTGCCGCGTATCGATACGATTAACGATACACAGACTACGATACGATACATTATCGATTCTCAGTTTAAAGAATAATAAGGCAAACGACAAATAATTATTCATGACTGCTGAAGATTAAAGTAACTTATATAGGATAGATATCGTTTTGTATCGATTCTTCATCTCTTGTATCGATATGTATATCGATATGGCAAAAGTATCAATACTTCGATATATCGATGAATCGTTTCACCCCTATATGTGATACACTAGGATCTATCTGTAATACTGAGCTCAGCCTGGAACACATTTCCCATTCTAGCCAAAAGTACTAACAGCTTGTGGCTTAAGGTAACAAGGGGCCAGCGCACAAGAATCATCCTGAGTTTTGAAAAAAAAAAAAAAAAAAAAAAAAAAAAAAAAAAAAAAAAGAGTCCAATTTCTACTCTCTTCGGCCTGACCCATTGTCTTAGCCAAGTGAGGTACGTCGTCTTTCACACCTCTCAGCAGCGGACAGAGCGAGGATCTCTCGGAAACGGAAGTTTTTTCTACCCCCATTTCAGGTTAAAGTTGTCAATAATGTCAGGCAAAAAAGCACTATCGTAAGTAGAGGAGAAAAAGCGTTTCTGACACACCCAAAATGTTCCTGCTCCATTCTACGTGGGAGGGGGGTGGGGTAGTTGTATTTGAGTTTGATACATGACACTTAAAGAAGCTGACCTATTTGTAATCTTCTATTTTCTCAGCCATATTTCGGACAAGATTCGGACAAGATTTTGCATACAAGCCTTCATTGCCAATGCGATGCTTTTAACTAGATCTGAAAAAGATTTCGCATGTAAACTTCCATCATCCGGACCATATTTTTAATCGGATCCACACAAAATTGTGCATGCAAGGATACATCATTGAAGCGATGCTTTCAACCACATCTAGAAAAGAAATCGAATGTAAACTTCCTATGTGCGGACCAATTTTTTTATTCGATCTGGACAAAATTTGGCATGCAAGGCTATATCATCCGGGCGATGCTTTTTAACCACATCCGGAAAGAAATCGAATGTAATTTTTTAATGTGCGGACCAATTTTTTTACCTGATCCAGACCAGATTTTGGATGCAAGTCTACATCATCTGGGCGATGCTTTTTTACCACATCCAGAAAAGAAATCGAACGTAAACTTCCAATGTGCGGACTAATTTTTTTATCTGATCCGGTCAATATTTTGCATGCAAGGCTACATCATCAAGGCGATGCTTTTTTACCACACCCGGAAAGATGTCAAATGTAAACTTCCCATATGCGGATCAATTTCTTTATCTGATCCGGACAAGATTTTGCATGAAAGGCTATACCATCCGGATGATGCTCTTTTACCACATCTGGAAATGAGTCGAACATAAACTTCCAATGTGCGAACCAATTTTTTTATCTGATCTGGACAATATTTTGCATGCAAGGCTATGTCATCCTGGTGATGCTTTTAACCACACCTGGAAAAGAAATCACACATAAACTTCCATCATCCGGAGCATATGTGATAGGGGTGAAACCATACACCTGTGCCGCGTATCGATACGATTAACGATACACAGACTACGATACGATACATTATCGATTCTCAGTTTAAAGAATAATAAGGCAAACGACAAATAATTATTCATGACTGCTGAAGATTAAAGTAACTTATATAGGATAGATATCGTTTTGTATCGATTCTTCATCTCTTGTATCGATATGTATATCGATATGGCAAAAGTATCAATACTTCGATATATCGATGAATCGTTTCACCCCTATATGTGATACACTAGGATCTATCTGTAATACTGAGCTCAGCCTGGAACACATTTCCCATTCTAGCCAAAAGTACTAACAGCTTGTGGCTTAAGGTAACAAGGGGCCAGCGCACAAGAATCATCCTGAGTTTTGAAAAAAAAAAAAAAAAAAAAAAAAAAAAAAAAAAAAAAGAGTCCAATTTCTACTCTCTTCGGCCTGACCCATTGTCTTAGCCAAGTGAGGTACGTCGTCTTTCACACCTCTCAGCAGCGGACAGAGCGAGGATCTCTCGGAAACGGAAGTTTTTTCTACCCCCATTTCAGGTTAAAGTTGTCAATAATGTCAGGCAAAAAAGCACTATCGTAAGTAGAGGAGAAAAAGCGTTTCTGACACACCCAAAATGTTCCTGCTCCATTCTACGTGGGAGGGGGGTGGGGTAGTTGTATTTGAGTTTGATACATGACACTTAAAGAAGCTGACCTATTTGTAATCTTCTATTTTCTCAGCCATATTTCGGACAAGATTCGGACAAGATTTTGCATACAAGCCTTCATTGCCAATGCGATGCTTTTAACTAGATCTGAAAAAGATTTCGCATGTAAACTTCCATCATCCGGACCATATTTTTAATCGGATCCACACAAAATTGTGCATGCAAGGATACATCATTGAAGCGATGCTTTCAACCACATCTAGAAAAGAAATCGAATGTAAACTTCCTATGTGCGGACCAATTTTTTTATTCGATCTGGACAAAATTTGGCATGCAAGGCTATATCATCCGGGCGATGCTTTTTAACCACATCCGGAAAGAAATCGAATGTAATTTTTTAATGTGCGGACCAATTTTTTTACCTGATCCAGACCAGATTTTGGATGCAAGTCTACATCATCTGGGCGATGCTTTTTTACCACATCCAGAAAAGAAATCGAACGTAAACTTCCAATGTGCGGACTAATTTTTTTATCTGATCCGGTCAATATTTTGCATGCAAGGCTACATCATCAAGGCGATGCTTTTTTACCACACCCGGAAAGATGTCAAATGTAAACTTCCCATATGCGGATCAATTTCTTTATCTGATCCGGACAAGATTTTGCATGAAAGGCTATACCATCCGGATGATGCTCTTTTACCACATCTGGAAATGAGTCGAACATAAACTTCCAATGTGCGAACCAATTTTTTTATCTGATCTGGACAATATTTTGCATGCAAGGCTATGTCATCCTGGTGATGCTTTTAACCACACCTGGAAAAGAAATCACACATAAACTTCCATCATCCGGAGCATATGTGATAGGGGTGAAACCATACACCTGTGCCGCGTATCGATACGATTAACGATACACAGACTACGATACGATACATTATCGATTCTCAGTTTAAAGAATAATAAGGCAAACGACAAATAATTATTCATGACTGCTGAAGATTAAAGTAACTTATATAGGATAGATATCGTTTTGTATCGATTCTTCATCTCTTGTATCGATATGTATATCGATATGGCAAAAGTATCAATACTTCGATATATCGATGAATCGTTTCACCCCTATATGTGATACACTAGGATCTATCTGTAATACTGAGCTCAGCCTGGAACACATTTCCCATTCTAGCCAAAAGTACTAACAGCTTGTGGCTTAAGGTAACAAGGGGCCAGCGCACAAGAATCATCCTGAGTTTTGAAAAAAAAAAAAAAAAGAGTCCAATTTCTACTCTCTTCGGCCTGACCCATTGTCTTAGCCAAGTGAGGTACGTCGTCTTTCACACCTCTCAGCAGCGGACAGAGCGAGGATCTCTCGGAAACGGAAGTTTTTTCTACCCCCATTTCAGGTTAAAGTTGTCAATAATGTCAGGCAAAAAAGCACTATCGTAAGTAGAGGAGAAAAAGCGGTTCTGACACACCCAAAATGTTCCTGCTCCATTCTACGTGGGAGGGGGGTGGGGTAGTTGTATTTGAGTTTGATACATGACACTTAAAGAAGCTGACCTATTTGTAATCTTCTATTTTCTCAGCCATATTTCGGACAAGATTCGGACAAGATTTTGCATACAAGCCTTCATTGCCAATGCGATGCTTTTAACTAGATCTGAAAAAGATTTCGCATGTAAACTTCCATCATCCGGACCATATTTTTAATCGGATCCACACAAAATTGTGCATGCAAGGATACATCATTGAAGCGATGCTTTCAACCACATCTAGAAAAGAAATCGAATGTAAACTTCCTATGTGCGGACCAATTTTTTTATTCGATCTGGACAAAATTTGGCATGCAAGGCTATATCATCCGGGCGATGCTTTTTAACCACATCCGGAAAGAAATCGAATGTAATTTTTTAATGTGCGGACCAATTTTTTTACCTGATCCAGACCAGATTTTGGATGCAAGTCTACATCATCTGGGCGATGCTTTTTTACCACATCCAGAAAAGAAATCGAACGTAAACTTCCAATGTGCGGACTAATTTTTTTATCTGATCCGGTCAATATTTTGCATGCAAGGCTACATCATCAAGGCGATGCTTTTTTACCACACCCGGAAAGATGTCAAATGTAAACTTCCCATATGCGGATCAATTTCTTTATCTGATCCGGACAAGATTTTGCATGAAAGGCTATACCATCCGGATGATGCTCTTTTACCACATCTGGAAATGAGTCGAACATAAACTTCCAATGTGCGAACCAATTTTTTTATCTGATCTGGACAATATTTTGCATGCAAGGCTATGTCATCCTGGTGATGCTTTTAACCACACCTGGAAAAGAAATCACACATAAACTTCCATCATCCGGAGCATATGTGATAGGGGTGAAACCATACACCTGTGCCGCGTATCGATACGATTAACGATACACAGACTACGATACGATACATTATCGATTCTCAGTTTAAAGAATAATAAGGCAAACGACAAATAATTATTCATGACTGCTGAAGATTAAAGTAACTTATATAGGATAGATATCGTTTTGTATCGATTCTTCATCTCTTGTATCGATATGTATATCGATATGGCAAAAGTATCAATACTTCGATATATCGATGAATCGTTTCACCCCTATATGTGATACACTAGGATCTATCTGTAATACTGAGCTCAGCCTGGAACACATTTCCCATTCTAGCCAAAAGTACTAACAGCTTGTGGCTTAAGGTAACAAGGGGCCAGCGCACAAGAATCATCCTGAGTTTTGAAAAAAAAAAAAAAAAAAAAAAAAAAAAAAAAAAAAAGAGTCCAATTTCTACTCTCTTCGGCCTGACCCATTGTCTTAGCCAAGTGAGGTACGTCGTCTTTCACACCTCTCAGCAGCGGACAGAGCGAGGATCTCTCGGAAACGGAAGTTTTTTCTACCCCCATTTCAGGTTAAAGTTGTCAATAATGTCAGGCAAAAAAGCACTATCGTAAGTAGAGGAGAAAAAGCGGTTCTGACACACCCAAAATGTTCCTGCTCCATTCTACGTGGGAGGGGGGTGGGGTAGTTGTATTTGAGTTTGATACATGACACTTAAAGAAGCTGACCTATTTGTAATCTTCTATTTTCTCAGCCATATTTCGGACAAGATTCGGACAAGATTTTGCATACAAGCCTTCATTGCCAATGCGATGCTTTTAACTAGATCTGAAAAAGATTTCGCATGTAAACTTCCATCATCCGGACCATATTTTTAATCGGATCCACACAAAATTGTGCATGCAAGGATACATCATTGAAGCGATGCTTTCAACCACATCTAGAAAAGAAATCGAATGTAAACTTCCTATGTGCGGACCAATTTTTTTATTCGATCTGGACAAAATTTGGCATGCAAGGCTATATCATCCGGGCGATGCTTTTTAACCACATCCGGAAAGAAATCGAATGTAATTTTTTAATGTGCGGACCAATTTTTTTACCTGATCCAGACCAGATTTTGGATGCAAGTCTACATCATCTGGGCGATGCTTTTTTACCACATCCAGAAAAGAAATCGAACGTAAACTTCCAATGTGCGGACTAATTTTTTTATCTGATCCGGTCAATATTTTGCATGCAAGGCTACATCATCAAGGCGATGCTTTTTTACCACACCCGGAAAGATGTCAAATGTAAACTTCCCATATGCGGATCAATTTCTTTATCTGATCCGGACAAGATTTTGCATGAAAGGCTATACCATCCGGATGATGCTCTTTTACCACATCTGGAAATGAGTCGAACATAAACTTCCAATGTGCGAACCAATTTTTTTATCTGATCTGGACAATATTTTGCATGCAAGGCTATGTCATCCTGGTGATGCTTTTAACCACACCTGGAAAAGAAATCACACATAAACTTCCATCATCCGGAGCATATGTGATAGGGGTGAAACCATACACCTGTGCCGCGTATCGATACGATTAACGATACACAGACTACGATACGATACATTATCGATTCTCAGTTTAAAGAATAATAAGGCAAACGACAAATAATTATTCATGACTGCTGAAGATTAAAGTAACTTATATAGGATAGATATCGTTTTGTATCGATTCTTCATCTCTTGTATCGATATGTATATCGATATGGCAAAAGTATCAATACTTCGATATATCGATGAATCGTTTCACCCCTATATGTGATACACTAGGATCTATCTGTAATACTGAGCTCAGCCTGGAACACATTTCCCATTCTAGCCAAAAGTACTAACAGCTTGTGGCTTAAGGTAACAAGGGGCCAGCGCACAAGAATCATCCTGAGTTTTGAAAAAAAAAAAAAAAAAAAAAAAAAAAAAAAAAAAAAAAGAGTCCAATTTCTACTCTCTTCGGCCTGACCCATTGTCTTAGCCAAGTGAGGTACGTCGTCTTTCACACCTCTCAGCAGCGGACAGAGCGAGGATCTCTCGGAAACGGAAGTTTTTTCTACCCCCATTTCAGGTTAAAGTTGTCAATAATGTCAGGCAAAAAAGCACTATCGTAAGTAGAGGAGAAAAAGCGGTTCTGACACACCCAAAATGTTCCTGCTCCATTCTACGTGGGAGGGGGGTGGGGTAGTTGTATTTGAGTTTGATACATGACACTTAAAGAAGCTGACCTATTTGTAATCTTCTATTTTCTCAGCCATATTTCGGACAAGATTCGGACAAGATTTTGCATACAAGCCTTCATTGCCAATGCGATGCTTTTAACTAGATCTGAAAAAGATTTCGCATGTAAACTTCCATCATCCGGACCATATTTTTAATCGGATCCACACAAAATTGTGCATGCAAGGATACATCATTGAAGCGATGCTTTCAACCACATCTAGAAAAGAAATCGAATGTAAACTTCCTATGTGCGGACCAATTTTTTTATTCGATCTGGACAAAATTTGGCATGCAAGGCTATATCATCCGGGCGATGCTTTTTAACCACATCCGGAAAGAAATCGAATGTAATTTTTTAATGTGCGGACCAATTTTTTTACCTGATCCAGACCAGATTTTGGATGCAAGTCTACATCATCTGGGCGATGCTTTTTTACCACATCCAGAAAAGAAATCGAACGTAAACTTCCAATGTGCGGACTAATTTTTTTATCTGATCCGGTCAATATTTTGCATGCAAGGCTACATCATCAAGGCGATGCTTTTTTACCACACCCGGAAAGATGTCAAATGTAAACTTCCCATATGCGGATCAATTTCTTTATCTGATCCGGACAAGATTTTGCATGAAAGGCTATACCATCCGGATGATGCTCTTTTACCACATCTGGAAATGAGTCGAACATAAACTTCCAATGTGCGAACCAATTTTTTTATCTGATCTGGACAATATTTTGCATGCAAGGCTATGTCATCCTGGTGATGCTTTTAACCACACCTGGAAAAGAAATCACACATAAACTTCCATCATCCGGAGCATATGTGATAGGGGTGAAACCATACACCTGTGCCGCGTATCGATACGATTAACGATACACAGACTACGATACGATACATTATCGATTCTCAGTTTAAAGAATAATAAGGCAAACGACAAATAATTATTCATGACTGCTGAAGATTAAAGTAACTTATATAGGATAGATATCGTTTTGTATCGATTCTTCATCTCTTGTATCGATATGTATATCGATATGGCAAAAGTATCAATACTTCGATATATCGATGAATCGTTTCACCCCTATATGTGATACACTAGGATCTATCTGTAATACTGAGCTCAGCCTGGAACACATTTCCCATTCTAGCCAAAAGTACTAACAGCTTGTGGCTTAAGGTAACAAGGGGCCAGCGCACAAGAATCATCCTGAGTTTTGAAAAAAAAAAAAAAAAAAAAAAAAAAAAAAAAAAAAAGAGTCCAATTTCTACTCTCTTCGGCCTGACCCATTGTCTTAGCCAAGTGAGGTACGTCGTCTTTCACACCTCTCAGCAGCGGACAGAGCGAGGATCTCTCGGAAACGGAAGTTTTTTCTACCCCCATTTCAGGTTAAAGTTGTCAATAATGTCAGGCAAAAAAGCACTATCGTAAGTAGAGGAGAAAAAGCGGTTCTGACACACCCAAAATGTTCCTGCTCCATTCTACGTGGGAGGGGGGTGGGGTAGTTGTATTTGAGTTTGATACATGACACTTAAAGAAGCTGACCTATTTGTAATCTTCTATTTTCTCAGCCATATTTCGGACAAGATTCGGACAAGATTTTGCATACAAGCCTTCATTGCCAATGCGATGCTTTTAACTAGATCTGAAAAAGATTTCGCATGTAAACTTCCATCATCCGGACCATATTTTTAATCGGATCCACACAAAATTGTGCATGCAAGGATACATCATTGAAGCGATGCTTTCAACCACATCTAGAAAAGAAATCGAATGTAAACTTCCTATGTGCGGACCAATTTTTTTATTCGATCTGGACAAAATTTGGCATGCAAGGCTATATCATCCGGGCGATGCTTTTTAACCACATCCGGAAAGAAATCGAATGTAATTTTTTAATGTGCGGACCAATTTTTTTACCTGATCCAGACCAGATTTTGGATGCAAGTCTACATCATCTGGGCGATGCTTTTTTACCACATCCAGAAAAGAAATCGAACGTAAACTTCCAATGTGCGGACTAATTTTTTTATCTGATCCGGTCAATATTTTGCATGCAAGGCTACATCATCAAGGCGATGCTTTTTTACCACACCCGGAAAGATGTCAAATGTAAACTTCCCATATGCGGATCAATTTCTTTATCTGATCCGGACAAGATTTTGCATGAAAGGCTATACCATCCGGATGATGCTCTTTTACCACATCTGGAAATGAGTCGAACATAAACTTCCAATGTGCGAACCAATTTTTTTATCTGATCTGGACAATATTTTGCATGCAAGGCTATGTCATCCTGGTGATGCTTTTAACCACACCTGGAAAAGAAATCACACATAAACTTCCATCATCCGGAGCATATGTGATAGGGGTGAAACCATACACCTGTGCCGCGTATCGATACGATTAACGATACACAGACTACGATACGATACATTATCGATTCTCAGTTTAAAGAATAATAAGGCAAACGACAAATAATTATTCATGACTGCTGAAGATTAAAGTAACTTATATAGGATAGATATCGTTTTGTATCGATTCTTCATCTCTTGTATCGATATGTATATCGATATGGCAAAAGTATCAATACTTCGATATATCGATGAATCGTTTCACCCCTATATGTGATACACTAGGATCTATCTGTAATACTGAGCTCAGCCTGGAACACATTTCCCATTCTAGCCAAAAGTACTAACAGCTTGTGGCTTAAGGTAACAAGGGGCCAGCGCACAAGAATCATCCTGAGTTTTGAAAAAAAAAAAAAAAAAAAAAAAAAAAAAAAAAAAAAAAGAGTCCAATTTCTACTCTCTTCGGCCTGACCCATTGTCTTAGCCAAGTGAGGTACGTCGTCTTTCACACCTCTCAGCAGCGGACAGAGCGAGGATCTCTCGGAAACGGAAGTTTTTTCTACCCCCATTTCAGGTTAAAGTTGTCAATAATGTCAGGCAAAAAAGCACTATCGTAAGTAGAGGAGAAAAAGCGGTTCTGACACACCCAAAATGTTCCTGCTCCATTCTACGTGGGAGGGGGGTGGGGTAGTTGTATTTGAGTTTGATACATGACACTTAAAGAAGCTGACCTATTTGTAATCTTCTATTTTCTCAGCCATATTTCGGACAAGATTCGGACAAGATTTTGCATACAAGCCTTCATTGCCAATGCGATGCTTTTAACTAGATCTGAAAAAGATTTCGCATGTAAACTTCCATCATCCGGACCATATTTTTAATCGGATCCACACAAAATTGTGCATGCAAGGATACATCATTGAAGCGATGCTTTCAACCACATCTAGAAAAGAAATCGAATGTAAACTTCCTATGTGCGGACCAATTTTTTTATTCGATCTGGACAAAATTTGGCATGCAAGGCTATATCATCCGGGCGATGCTTTTTAACCACATCCGGAAAGAAATCGAATGTAATTTTTTAATGTGCGGACCAATTTTTTTACCTGATCCAGACCAGATTTTGGATGCAAGTCTACATCATCTGGGCGATGCTTTTTTACCACATCCAGAAAAGAAATCGAACGTAAACTTCCAATGTGCGGACTAATTTTTTTATCTGATCCGGTCAATATTTTGCATGCAAGGCTACATCATCAAGGCGATGCTTTTTTACCACACCCGGAAAGATGTCAAATGTAAACTTCCCATATGCGGATCAATTTCTTTATCTGATCCGGACAAGATTTTGCATGAAAGGCTATACCATCCGGATGATGCTCTTTTACCACATCTGGAAATGAGTCGAACATAAACTTCCAATGTGCGAACCAATTTTTTTATCTGATCTGGACAATATTTTGCATGCAAGGCTATGTCATCCTGGTGATGCTTTTAACCACACCTGGAAAAGAAATCACACATAAACTTCCATCATCCGGAGCATATGTGATAGGGGTGAAACCATACACCTGTGCCGCGTATCGATACGATTAACGATACACAGACTACGATACGATACATTATCGATTCTCAGTTTAAAGAATAATAAGGCAAACGACAAATAATTATTCATGACTGCTGAAGATTAAAGTAACTTATATAGGATAGATATCGTTTTGTATCGATTCTTCATCTCTTGTATCGATATGTATATCGATATGGCAAAAGTATCAATACTTCGATATATCGATGAATCGTTTCACCCCTATATGTGATACACTAGGATCTATCTGTAATACTGAGCTCAGCCTGGAACACATTTCCCATTCTAGCCAAAAGTACTAACAGCTTGTGGCTTAAGGTAACAAGGGGCCAGCGCACAAGAATCATCCTGAGTTTTGAAAAAAAAAAAAAAAAAAAAAAAAAAAAAAAAAAAAAAAGAGTCCAATTTCTACTCTCTTCGGCCTGACCCATTGTCTTAGCCAAGTGAGGTACGTCGTCTTTCACACCTCTCAGCAGCGGACAGAGCGAGGATCTCTCGGAAACGGAAGTTTTTTCTACCCCCATTTCAGGTTAAAGTTGTCAATAATGTCAGGCAAAAAAGCACTATCGTAAGTAGAGGAGAAAAAGCGGTTCTGACACACCCAAAATGTTCCTGCTCCATTCTACGTGGGAGGGGGGTGGGGTAGTTGTATTTGAGTTTGATACATGACACTTAAAGAAGCTGACCTATTTGTAATCTTCTATTTTCTCAGCCATATTTCGGACAAGATTCGGACAAGATTTTGCATACAAGCCTTCATTGCCAATGCGATGCTTTTAACTAGATCTGAAAAAGATTTCGCATGTAAACTTCCATCATCCGGACCATATTTTTAATCGGATCCACACAAAATTGTGCATGCAAGGATACATCATTGAAGCGATGCTTTCAACCACATCTAGAAAAGAAATCGAATGTAAACTTCCTATGTGCGGACCAATTTTTTTATTCGATCTGGACAAAATTTGGCATGCAAGGCTATATCATCCGGGCGATGCTTTTTAACCACATCCGGAAAGAAATCGAATGTAATTTTTTAATGTGCGGACCAATTTTTTTACCTGATCCAGACCAGATTTTGGATGCAAGTCTACATCATCTGGGCGATGCTTTTTTACCACATCCAGAAAAGAAATCGAACGTAAACTTCCAATGTGCGGACTAATTTTTTTATCTGATCCGGTCAATATTTTGCATGCAAGGCTACATCATCAAGGCGATGCTTTTTTACCACACCCGGAAAGATGTCAAATGTAAACTTCCCATATGCGGATCAATTTCTTTATCTGATCCGGACAAGATTTTGCATGAAAGGCTATACCATCCGGATGATGCTCTTTTACCACATCTGGAAATGAGTCGAACATAAACTTCCAATGTGCGAACCAATTTTTTTATCTGATCTGGACAATATTTTGCATGCAAGGCTATGTCATCCTGGTGATGCTTTTAACCACACCTGGAAAAGAAATCACACATAAACTTCCATCATCCGGAGCATATGTGATAGGGGTGAAACCATACACCTGTGCCGCGTATCGATACGATTAACGATACACAGACTACGATACGATACATTATCGATTCTCAGTTTAAAGAATAATAAGGCAAACGACAAATAATTATTCATGACTGCTGAAGATTAAAGTAACTTATATAGGATAGATATCGTTTTGTATCGATTCTTCATCTCTTGTATCGATATGTATATCGATATGGCAAAAGTATCAATACTTCGATATATCGATGAATCGTTTCACCCCTATATGTGATACACTAGGATCTATCTGTAATACTGAGCTCAGCCTGGAACACATTTCCCATTCTAGCCAAAAGTACTAACAGCTTGTGGCTTAAGGTAACAAGGGGCCAGCGCACAAGAATCATCCTGAGTTTTGAAAAAAAAAAAAAAAAAAAAAAAAAAAAAAAAAAAAAAAGAGTCCAATTTCTACTCTCTTCGGCCTGACCCATTGTCTTAGCCAAGTGAGGTACGTCGTCTTTCACACCTCTCAGCAGCGGACAGAGCGAGGATCTCTCGGAAACGGAAGTTTTTTCTACCCCCATTTCAGGTTAAAGTTGTCAATAATGTCAGGCAAAAAAGCACTATCGTAAGTAGAGGAGAAAAAGCGGTTCTGACACACCCAAAATGTTCCTGCTCCATTCTACGTGGGAGGGGGGTGGGGTAGTTGTATTTGAGTTTGATACATGACACTTAAAGAAGCTGACCTATTTGTAATCTTCTATTTTCTCAGCCATATTTCGGACAAGATTCGGACAAGATTTTGCATACAAGCCTTCATTGCCAATGCGATGCTTTTAACTAGATCTGAAAAAGATTTCGCATGTAAACTTCCATCATCCGGACCATATTTTTAATCGGATCCACACAAAATTGTGCATGCAAGGATACATCATTGAAGCGATGCTTTCAACCACATCTAGAAAAGAAATCGAATGTAAACTTCCTATGTGCGGACCAATTTTTTTATTCGATCTGGACAAAATTTGGCATGCAAGGCTATATCATCCGGGCGATGCTTTTTAACCACATCCGGAAAGAAATCGAATGTAATTTTTTAATGTGCGGACCAATTTTTTTACCTGATCCAGACCAGATTTTGGATGCAAGTCTACATCATCTGGGCGATGCTTTTTTACCACATCCAGAAAAGAAATCGAACGTAAACTTCCAATGTGCGGACTAATTTTTTTATCTGATCCGGTCAATATTTTGCATGCAAGGCTACATCATCAAGGCGATGCTTTTTTACCACACCCGGAAAGATGTCAAATGTAAACTTCCCATATGCGGATCAATTTCTTTATCTGATCCGGACAAGATTTTGCATGAAAGGCTATACCATCCGGATGATGCTCTTTTACCACATCTGGAAATGAGTCGAACATAAACTTCCAATGTGCGAACCAATTTTTTTATCTGATCTGGACAATATTTTGCATGCAAGGCTATGTCATCCTGGTGATGCTTTTAACCACACCTGGAAAAGAAATCACACATAAACTTCCATCATCCGGAGCATATGTGATAGGGGTGAAACCATACACCTGTGCCGCGTATCGATACGATTAACGATACACAGACTACGATACGATACATTATCGATTCTCAGTTTAAAGAATAATAAGGCAAACGACAAATAATTATTCATGACTGCTGAAGATTAAAGTAACTTATATAGGATAGATATCGTTTTGTATCGATTCTTCATCTCTTGTATCGATATGTATATCGATATGGCAAAAGTATCAATACTTCGATATATCGATGAATCGTTTCACCCCTATATGTGATACACTAGGATCTATCTGTAATAC
This sequence comes from Margaritifera margaritifera, assembly GCA_029931535.1. Classification (NCBI taxonomy): domain Eukaryota; kingdom Metazoa; phylum Mollusca; class Bivalvia; order Unionida; family Margaritiferidae; genus Margaritifera; species Margaritifera margaritifera. Next base: position 2,057 of record JAQPZY010000400.1, on the reverse strand, counting down.
TGAGCTCAGCCTGGAACACATTTCCCATTCTAGCCAAAAGTACTAACAGCTTGTGGCTTAAGGTAACAAGGGGCCAGCGCACAAGAATCATCCTGAGTTTTGAAAAAAAAAAAAAAAAAAAAAAAAAAAAAAAAAAAAAAGAGTCCAATTTCTACTCTCTTCGGCCTGACCCATTGTCTTAGCCAAGTGAGGTACGTCGTCTTTCACACCTCTCAGCAGCGGACAGAGCGAGGATCTCTCGGAAACGGAAGTTTTTTCTACCCCCATTTCAGGTTAAAGTTGTCAATAATGTCAGGCAAAAAAGCACTATCGTAAGTAGAGGAGAAAAAGCGGTTCTGACACACCCAAAATGTTCCTGCTCCATTCTACGTGGGAGGGGGGTGGGGTAGTTGTATTTGAGTTTGATACATGACACTTAAAGAAGCTGACCTATTTGTAATCTTCTATTTTCTCAGCCATATTTCGGACAAGATTCGGACAAGATTTTGCATACAAGCCTTCATTGCCAATGCGATGCTTTTAACTAGATCTGAAAAAGATTTCGCATGTAAACTTCCATCATCCGGACCATATTTTTAATCGGATCCACACAAAATTGTGCATGCAAGGATACATCATTGAAGCGATGCTTTCAACCACATCTAGAAAAGAAATCGAATGTAAACTTCCTATGTGCGGACCAATTTTTTTATTCGATCTGGACAAAATTTGGCATGCAAGGCTATATCATCCGGGCGATGCTTTTTAACCACATCCGGAAAGAAATCGAATGTAATTTTTTAATGTGCGGACCAATTTTTTTACCTGATCCAGACCAGATTTTGGATGCAAGTCTACATCATCTGGGCGATGCTTTTTTACCACATCCAGAAAAGAAATCGAACGTAAACTTCCAATGTGCGGACTAATTTTTTTATCTGATCCGGTCAATATTTTGCATGCAAGGCTACATCATCAAGGCGATGCTTTTTTACCACACCCGGAAAGATGTCAAATGTAAACTTCCCATATGCGGATCAATTTCTTTATCTGATCCGGACAAGATTTTGCATGAAAGGCTATACCATCCGGATGATGCTCTTTTACCACATCTGGAAATGAGTCGAACATAAACTTCCAATGTGCGAACCAATTTTTTTATCTGATCTGGACAATATTTTGCATGCAAGGCTATGTCATCCTGGTGATGCTTTTAACCACACCTGGAAAAGAAATCACACATAAACTTCCATCATCCGGAGCATATGTGATAGGGGTGAAACCATACACCTGTGCCGCGTATCGATACGATTAACGATACACAGACTACGATACGATACATTATCGATTCTCAGTTTAAAGAATAATAAGGCAAACGACAAATAATTATTCATGACTGCTGAAGATTAAAGTAACTTATATAGGATAGATATCGTTTTGTATCGATTCTTCATCTCTTGTATCGATATGTATATCGATATGGCAAAAGTATCAATACTTCGATATATCGATGAATCGTTTCACCCCTATATGTGATACACTAGGATCTATCTGTAATACTGAGCTCAGCCTGGAACACATTTCCCATTCTAGCCAAAAGTACTAACAGCTTGTGGCTTAAGGTAACAAGGGGCCAGCGCACAAGAATCATCCTGAGTTTTGAAAAAAAAAAAAAAAAAAAAAAAAAAAAAAAAAAAAAAGAGTCCAATTTCTACTCTCTTCGGCCTGACCCATTGTCTTAGCCAAGTGAGGTACGTCGTCTTTCACACCTCTCAGCAGCGGACAGAGCGAGGATCTCTCGGAAACGGAAGTTTTTTCTACCCCCATTTCAGGTTAAAGTTGTCAATAATGTCAGGCAAAAAAGCACTATCGTAAGTAGAGGAGAAAAAGCGGTTCTGACACACCCAAAATGTTCCTGCTCCATTCTACGTGGGAGGGGGGTGGGGTAGTTGTATTTGAGTTTGATACATGACACTTAAAGAAGCTGACCTATTTGTAATCTTCTATTTTCTCAGCCATATTTCGGACAAGATTCGGACAAGATTTTGCATACAAGCCTTCATTGCCAATGCGATGCT